>OZ037767.1:5474706-5847206 GCA_964035545.1 Bugula neritina
GAACACAGGTTGGCATTTGAAATCATTTTGAAAAAGTTCACCTCATCTTTGATTAGTGCAAACATTTTTGAAAAATAAAGACAATGGTAATAAGTTATTGTCATGGGAATGTATGAATAATAAAGACTCTTGAAACATAATTGCATTAGTCTAGTGTTTTGGTAATCACAAAAATACTCTACTTTTGTCATGGTTATACAGAACAGTAAATAGACGTGTGCTATTGTACAACACTTGATTGGTGCATTTAGACAGCACAGTGATAGATAGTATTATATCTAGTTTCGTCAATCACCCCCTCCCCCCTTCCATCTTAAATAATGAAATCATTGAAACAAAACAGATACTATATATTAAATACAATGTCTAGAGTATAGACTGTTCAGGCTGTCCTACAATTTCAGCAAAACTGCAGAAAATTTTACTGCAGTTACCTGCCATCACAGGTCCTTGTCCTGCACATCTATTCCTTCACTATACCTAATTTTGTAACTTGGTTAAGTAACTAAAGTTATAAGTCTATTAGGCTGCTCATTACAATATGATTAATATATTTTATAACAGAAAAAACAACTAGTAAATCTATTTATCAATTAATAGGCATTAATATAACTGTCCAGGAGTGATATGTACTATATACTACAGAGTATAGGCTATAGACTACAAAATATGGGCTATAGAGTGTATATAGTATAGGCTATAGCTTGTAGAATTTATAAGCTATAGACTACAGAGTAGGCTATATGGTCCATATATTATAGAATATATGGACCATAGATTATAGAGTATGAACCATAGATTATAGAGTATGAACCATAGATTATAGAGTATGGACCATAGACTACAGAGTGTGCATTGTATATTATAGAGTGTATGGGCTATAGATTAAATAGCGTATAAACTATAGGGTATGAGATATAAAAGAAAATACTTTACAAGCAAGACATAAACTTGGATTGTGTTGATGACAGGGCATTAAAAAAATGTATCATATCAATAGTGGATTAAAAGGGTAAAAAGTTCTTTTTAAAAAGAATATATATCTAGCACATGCACATAAGACACCCATATCACACTAGAATTCTGCTGCAGATTCTTTTGTAGAGTGACAAAATTACATGTACTTGATTTTAGCTTTCTGACGGCATTCATTGTATCCACAGAGCAGTTAAGGTGTTGCTTATAATAGGTAGCCAACAGTTTATAATTCAGCAAGTCTTCTATGTATGAAATTGTAACACAGAGCAATTGTGAGTGAATGCCCTTCCTGACGTAACCATTTGCTTTGCCGGTATTTGAACTCATCACCTAAGGCTTACAAACCCACTGCTCCAACCACTAGACCAAACGGCTTCCTATTGTTGAATCATATTAATACAATAATACTCAAAACAAACTAAAAGCAAGACAATTTAATCCTCTGCCATTTATAATAATCATGCTGTTTGAATTCTTCACATCAAAGTAGAGTTATAATTTCAAAGAAAGAAAATTAAACTCGCATGGTATGAGTTCAGGTAACAGTACCATCACTATATAAGCTAAATGTGTGTTGCTTCTATAGATCTATTAAAACAATTACATTAAATTTGCCATGCAATTATTTAACTTCTTTATTTTCTTTGCAACTGTTATAGCTGCAAAACCAGCAATTGTGCTTCATAAAACTCGATAATTACCGATCATGAAAGGATTTGTTTTGGAAGTGTTTTGCTTAATTAGCAATTATCATCTGACAATCATAAATTTATGTTTTAACTTATGTCAAATAAAATAATGAATTATATTAATATAATACATAATTATGCAATAATAAGGAATTAAAATATAGATATAAAATAATGTTATTTTGTTTTACTATATAAGACTGCAGAACATGAGGAACATAAACCTGTATACCAATTGCACTCACAGCTGACAGTTTATGTGGAAAGACCATCACATTTTACTTGCCCAAAGTGACAATATCATGTGCCAATCAAAGCAAAGTCAAATACCTTCCTAATTATCACAACTCAAAAGTCTCATCAACAAATTTCTATGAATGTTTTATTTATGAAAGAAATAGGATGTATTTGTAAATCTAATAAGTAGAATGGCCTGTTATTGTTAAAGCTACATGAATATTTGGACACATGTGACACTACAAGTTTAACTTAAACTTTAACCCGGGTGCTGCTTTGTGTCTAAATGTTCCAACCCAAACTTGACCTTCAGTGTCTGTAAACTGACCTTCACCTTCTATTCTATAAGGAGATAAATAGAAAATGGGATGACAATTTTTATTAATAGTAAATTTTCACTTTAAATAATTGCACATAAATAGCAATCTTGAACAAAGTACTAAAAACAAAGTTATAAAACAATTGAATTAGAAATTTAGTCTATGATAAAAATATAAATTAGTTATTATTATTGTGGTTCTTTAAATACAAAACCGAGCTGATCCTTGCTTTTGGCTCTGAATATTTCTGCATTAAGGATTTAGAATACGTGAGAAGACAATGAAATTAAACTTCTCAGGTAGAGAATATATTGTAATAATATACTGATCAATGATAACTGCCAAAGGAAGTTACTATAGAGCTTCTTATTAATTCATTGAGCTATTTAGAGGTGGTTCTGTATAATACACAAATAATTAATTTAATTAACCACGTCTTTTAAAACTATTCTGTCTAGTAGGTACTACCACCTCTTGCCAAATAGTTACATTTACCAGTTGAGTTTTACAGTAAAATATACATAAACGAGGTTCTGCTCAACTGCCTTGCTACCTCCAACAAAATTGGCCTATGCATTGGGCAACTATCAGTGGTATAATTTAACATAACTCTTGGTTATTACTTATTAATATAAAATTATAATAATAATACATGAGAATACAACTCTTCACAACAGATGAAAACAGCCGATGATTAGATTTAATATATGATTATCATATAATTATGTTAAAAATTGCCACAATACCTTTAACAATTAATTTGGCCAATTTCTAAAACCTGCTTGTGTAATATATTTAAAAAAATTTTTTGGTGAATTAAAAAAATTGCAGGTGAATTAGTCTTACAGCTGTAAAAGGTGGTGACCAATATGTGTCTATTATAATCTTATGCAAGCAATGCATGCCTCACCTGTTCTCTGCAAATGGTCCAACATAGAAAGAGCCATTAGGCCAAGTGTAAACTCCCTTCCCATGAAATTGGTTGCTTACAAAGTCACCTTCAAACACTGAGCCAGATGGATGTTCTAGTCTTCCTTCTCCAGTCATCTTATCGTTTACCCAGGATCCTGCATAAACCATCCCCTCTACTGTGCGGTGCTCTCCATACCCGTGACGTTCTATAGTGCCATCGCTAAGCTGTTTGAACTCACCATCTAAAATATATGCGCATAGACATGTTTACATTTGAACTAAAAAATCCTTCCACCACTTAAAATTATTTTATTAAACCATTAGCAATCATAAGTTTGACTGAATCAGTCTAGCAGAATGATACTTACATCAGAAAAGCAAGTTTTCTAGTGAATACATTATGTAAGGTTGAATAAAGTTATGTTTATATTATTACAATTCTTAGTCAGAAATTTAACTTAGCTGAGTAGGCAGTTTCAATAAGGGGTATTGCATTGCAAGTTACACATATGTTTACTATTTTGTGTTGTCAAGTCAAAGAGGGGTGACTTCAAGCAGCTATGATTACAATCAGCTAAGACGGTTTTACAACCTATTGGAATTAGAAAGGTAAGTTACTCAAGTAAAATGTGCTAAAAGTAATTGAAAAAAGCAACTAAAACTTTCCAAATTTGAAAATTTCATTTAAAGTAGCACTATTAAAAATTTGTAAGATGAGATATTTTATCAAATGTAAATTGTCAACTCAATTGTTTGCAATTCTGGTCAACTTTGGCAATTACAAAATTTGGCAAAGTCCCAAATCAAGACCAATTGCACATGTTTTAGGTACATGTATAAAAAATATTTATTAATGCAAAAACATCACCATATTGATCTCCGTTAGGAAATATGTATATCCCAGATTGTCCTACTGGAGATGGATCTTTCTTTTCTTTTTTCTTATCTGCAAAATTACAATACTAATTCAAAATTTGCATATATACAGAAGCTCACAAACATTTTCAGTTTAAAAAATTTAGATTTTAAAAAATAAAGTTTATCAAGCACTAAAAAGTCTTATGAAGTTTAGATCTCACTCAACTAGCTTAGTGACTACAAAAGATTTATATACCTGAAAACTGTTATGGGCATAAAAGAAAAGCACTCGAATCAGAAATAGGTGGTAAAACAATAAAAAGGCAATCTACTTTTTGAAGAATAAATTCAATTACTGTGACAAATAATTAATGCAACTAAATGCCATTTAAAATCTGAAAAACTATTTTGCTTTCTTACCAACATCCTCAGTGTTTTCTGTAAATCAAAAGGAGCAATTAGTATCACTGAAAATAAATACTGAAAGAGAAAATAAATTATTACTCAAGTCAATTCATTTAAATTTCAATATAACATATTTTTAAACAAAATTTTAGTAGCTAAAATCTCAAACGTAAAATAACCTCCACCTTGATTTAAATAAAAAAATAGCTGATCTGGTAACACCACTAATACAATATACAAACTCATAGTACTCGCAGCATAAAATACATTCACAAACCTGGTGCCATAGTGATAATAGAATTAGATATCTCTTGCTTATTCAAGACGTTTTTGTGATAAATTTAAAACTATTGTAATCCGTTGAAAAAAAATCTGTTCACTGTGACAAGACTGTTACTCCTATTGAAATAGTTAACTTATAACTAGTAAACTACACTCGGACTTTACAGTCACGGCGTGCGACTTTCAACAGCAATTTATCAATTGGTAATTACAAAACAACTTTGCATAAGTTTGTAATAATCACAAAAAAAAATCGAAATTCATGTATTAATGTTCCCAGCAAAATTTGTAACTAATATGCTTGTAAACGTTCATACAATATATTAATTAATTGTCAAAAGTATCACCGTTAGTATGTAATTTTTCAAATACAGCGGTGACCTCTTTAGCAGTTACTACAGTAACCAAGGTTGATGGGCGGAGCTCTATGATTTGTTCACACACACTATTGGGCGAAGAATTACTGATTTTCATCTTTGCTGTAAAAGTTTCAAAACTAATTTTCATTTTCCGCCTAGAGAACCAATTTTCCATCCACTACGATTGCTAACTCAGCAGTATCACCAATTTTTCAATCGTTCTGCCTATTTAGTTGTCATGGACTTCTATCCGCAAGCTAGTAAAGAAGAAGGTCCTGGTTTTGTTGGCATAAAATTTTGTCAAGAATGGTATGATCACATTCAGTTCTTATATTCAATGTCACTGATGGTAACACTAACCGCTAACTTAACAGTAACAGTAACTGTTATTCTTATTGTAACTGTAACTCCTAACTGTAAACTAAAACTGTAAGACTAAGAGTCAGTGTAATGTAAACAGTAACATTAACAATAACTGTTAGTGTTAGTGCCCGTGTTAGTCTTTTTTGTAATCAATGCCATACTCATAACAATAGTGGGTAATACTCAGTCATACTGATACTAATACTAATAGTGATACTCATACTGTGACTGTCTACTCATGATGACGATTGTAATCAGTAATGTAATGATAATATTAATTACAGGCGAAAGTTATACTGATAGTGATAGTGATACCAATACCGATAGTGATACTCATACTGATGCTGCTAGTACCAGTGAATAGTGATAATGATGCCCGATTAGCCTTAGGATTACTTGTTTTTAGCCTAGTATAAGTCTTAGTGTTAAATTCAATTTGTTTTAGTAAAACTAATATCATTCATTGATAGTGATTCGAGGCTAAATGCTTGAACTTTTTTAAACAACTTCAATGACAGTCACTTGATAATACACCGTGTGAGTGTCACTATCAATGTTAATGAATTTAGTATCAATCTATAGGTTGTTTTAAAATTAGGCATCGGTGACAAATTTATTGATTATAACAAGCTTAAAATCTATCATAATATTTTAATATCAATGTGACTGTAAATTAAAGTACCAGATAATGAGTTAGTCTAAATTTATCGCCGTATCTTATTGTGGTTATCATTGATACACTCTAGTCAGCAATTACTTATTGTAACATAAACTTTCTTATGTATACATGTTGATATATTTGACTCTATGGTGTTTTATTACATAAAAATCAATGCGTAATACAAAAATAATAATGGCAGAAATTACATCATTAGCCTTGCATAGTACAATCTTAAAGTCTAATACCTCTTTTATGTCATATAATTTGTTGTCGATAGTGCGCTATCTCCATGCTAGGTAAATTTAGTGAACATCAAACGTATAATAATACCTAGGGGCGAGTAGCATATATTCTTACATTAAATAACTCATTGCTCTCATTTTAGAATCTATATTTGGCTAAATACGCCTATCTTCTCATTACCAAGGCATTCAATGAATGCACGCTTTTTGATTATTCTTTTCAATCTATAGTCATTTTTGTTGTGATTTTAGTTTGACCTAAATGCAAAATGCAATAGGAACTAATTTACAAATGGGTATGCATTGGGTGTAGTAAGTTAATTAGGGCAGGCATAAAGGAGATCTTTTGTACCAAAAGTACTACGATGTATTTTCTTGCTGCTGTAATTGAGAAGTTGATTGGCTATTTTCATATTTCTTATGCCGTTGCGTTTTGTAGTAACAATATGCTGTACCCTAAAGAGGACAAGGTTAACAAAGTGCTCCTGTACGCTGTGAGTAACAATACTTTTTCTGCTGCCTGTTTGTATGCCGTGCTGCCCCTAAGTATCATTGCCTTTATGTGTGAGTTGTTAAGGTAATAACTTCAGCATTAGATGTAGCTTTGCAGAAAATATGTACAGGCAACAAAAGCATGGTCTAGCCTCACTTCTGTTTTCTAGTTTTATTTGTAAGCCACAGGTTCTGATATTCTTAGCAATACAAATTACAAGAACTAATTGCTAAAATTTCTAGATAATAATCAATTTCAGTGCATCAGCGAAACATATCAGTGTTTTGTGGAAAGCTTTTCACCATGTGCTTTGTGTTTTGCAGTGTAGAAACTGTGACTACCAACAAGAGGCAGACAACCCTTGTATATATGTCAACAAAATCACACACGAAGTAGAGTAAGTCATTGCATATTCACATAGGCTATACACTCGGTGAGATTATTGATAGCAAGTTGTGTGTGAGATTCCGGGTGTGAGCGAATGCTGGGAGAGAGAGAGAACCTGGTCACTAGATTTTGTTAATGGAAATTTCCAGGCACAGTGCAAGAAAGCAGGAGTTGTTGGTTCTTGTCCTTGTGACTCTGTCCAATGAGATTGAGTGGTTTATTAGTGGCTCTCTGATGAATATAGAATAACCAATGTAACCTGCAACACAGTGTTCTACTTGTACTTTGCTCTGATAAAAAGAGCACAGTTTCTCTATTTCGTCACTTTTAGCTTTCTGAAAAACTCATTGACTTTAGTCGAGTGAAATTTTCATAGTAAAATTTTACTCAATTTTCTAAAATTGTTAGTGTATCCACCCCTTGATTGGTTGATTGATTGATTGATTGATTGATTGGTTGATTGGTTGATTGGTAACATTTGATGTTCTGTTTTAAGATTTACACTTATTGTGAGCAAATCTCCATGTGATAAAGAAGCTGGTAGTTTCAATGTAATGGAGTTGTCTATTCCTGGTAAATCACGAGATGACAACACCTTTGCATATGATTAGACTGCTTTCTTATTGCAGTGAACTGACATGCATTGTGGGGGACGTAATTGCTGACCCGACTTTACCAAGAACTCAGGATCACCCTTGTCCTAAATGCGGTCATAAAGAGGCTGTGTACTTTCAGTCCCAAACTCGGAGGGCTGAGGAAGGAATGAGATTGTACTACGTATGCACTAACCCACCCTGTACACACCGCTGGACTGAGTGAATTGAAGCTGTCTGCTCATCACTATTTGTATATTATGTATAGTAAATGGCTGTTGTTTCTCTTCGCTAAAGTCTTGTACAATAATCTATTTGTTTTATTATTATTATTATGTTTTATTGTATTGCATTTCTTGTCAAGTGTTTATAAAAGTTTCACATCATCAACTTTTATTTCTTTTTTAGTCGTGTAACTGTATAATAATATTAAATAATAAACGTAAACCTTTCTAGCTAAGTGCAGTTATTTGGTAATAATGTTATCATCTCTATCATGTTCAATTCTTGCATCTTATTTACTCAGTCATCTTTCCTGGAAGTTGGTATTATTTCTCAATTATGAGTTATTAGTATTTTCACCAGTTCAAACAAAATTTCTCAATCAGTAATAAAGTTGGGCTTCTCGCTTTTTTGAAGCATATAATAATCTGTAATATTTTTACCTTTTATAGGAGAATGAATTATTAGGCGTTTAGAACTTGATAGATGTACAAACAAGGTGTCAATGTAGCAGTTGATACACATGTTGTCACAGTGTGACAATTACAACGGAACCATTTTCATGTTCTTTCTGTATGATTATTGGTCAATATTTGAACTAAACTTACTTAGGTTCTTTTATTGATTTCCTTGTGTCAAGCAAAATGTTAAATTTTTAATTTGGTTTGAAAATTTGTTTTGTAGCTATTTTAGTTCGATTGCAAACTTGGCGTAAACATTATGTATATTAATTGCTGTCAGAAACTAGATCATGTGTTGGAAATATTAATCTACCTGAATACATTTTATTGATATGTTTGTTGTAGATAATAATAGTTTTAAATTTCAGGGTTATTGCATTATTTTAAAGAATGTGATTCTAATTACATGGCATCTAAATGAGATTAATAATACAGCAATTTGCACGTATATTTTGTATATTGTAAAACCACTTGAATTGAGCAAATTATAAATTTTGCAATAACATGCACTGCAATCATTGTATGCAAGAGTTGCATCAATAATACATAATACATGTAACACAATAATACATGTAACATACAATAATTCCTGACTCTTCTATCCTAACTGTATGATTCTGTGCCCTACTCACTGAGTCACATATTGTTATATATACCCCTAAAAAAGATGCGTTTAATTTGTAGCTTAAGCTTAAAATTTACAGATTAATCACTGTTCACCACAATATTGCTGAAGTAGAAATTGGCATATAATAAATTTCCATATAATTAGAAACTAACTTCGAATAATCTATTCAAATCATGCTTATTATTTACATGCATAGAAATTCTGTCACCATTCATGTCAGCTGTTAGGATAACTCCTGAGTTGCCACCTATTCTACAAACATTCACAATATGATAAACAAATTTATCAAAACATTAGAGTAACCCATACAACTAATTAAAACATAGTTGGTACAATAGTTGTCTATATTGTATTGTAAATTGGAATTTATCACTCATAATATACAATTTATCTACAAATAGTATATTAACCAAAATTATTATAAACAGCATTCATATTTCTATCTAAGTTAACATGCAAAGGAATATGATGGTAAAGACTTTGATGTGTTATGTAACCAGAGACTGCAGTTATTTGGCTATAATGTAATATGTAATATTTTTCCTTGAGCCTCTCTTATTTCTCTGCCTTGCAAAGAGTATTGTAACAATTACACTGAAAAACTGGTTATAAGATTATTATATATCCAGGCTATAATGCGTTAATAGAAAAGGGAACACTAAATAACAACAAGTATGTGCCTCAAATTGTTTTTTCTCCCAGCAAACTTGGTCACTGCTTATGATTGTATTATGCATTACCTCTTACAATTCATTATGTGAGGCAATTCACTAAAAACTCACAACTTTTCTATGGGGCTGCTATGTACACAATGAGTTTAGCGTCAGGGGGATGTAGTTTTGTGCAGAGAGTTTATGCATAGGCGCCAAGAAAACTTTTTAATATTGTCAAATGTATTGTCATCATTTGCGTTGCTTATGAGTATTGAGGTAACATGCCTGCTTTCTTTACATTATCCTTTTAAACAATACCTATACAAGGTTTGTGCTTATGTTTTTTATTAAACATTCATTGAAATTCTATAGAATCACAAATCACAGCCAAGGAATCTCTTTAGCATAGTGAGACATACAGCAAAATATCGCTACAATTATGGTATGATGTAGGTGTGTTATGAATTAAACCTTAAAATGTTTGTGTGTGTGTGTGTGTGTGTGTGTGTGTGTGTGTGTGTGTGTGTGTGTGTGTGTGTGTGTGTGTGTGTGTGTGTGTGTGTGTGTGTGTGTGTGTGTGTGTGTGTGTGTGTGTGTGTGTGTGTGTGTGTGTGTGTGTGTGTGTGTGTGTGTGTGTGTGTGTGTGTGTGTGTGTGTGTGTGTGTGTGTGTGTGTGTGTGTGTGTGTGTGTGTGTGTGTGTGTGTGTGTGTGTGTGTGTGGAGGGGGGAGAGTAAGCTCTAGAAGTGTTACAATGAAATGTCATTAACATTTTCAAAAGCACTGAACTTTTTATTTTTAGTAGACAATGTGTTCAAAGCCTTTCTATAAGCCTAAGGTTTAAATGCAAATACTAGTAATATAAAACTAAACTTTAATGTTACTGCTTTTAGTCTATATTTAAGCTAAAGCTCCAAGAGCATATACATCTTGTATTCTTCTTCATTATGACCCAACAGTTAAGCACAAAAGAAATTTTAAATACTTCATAACAATGCATAAACTAAACAATGAAAAACTAATTTGCTTTGTGTTTACAAGTTTTCCTAAGAGGTCTACAAACCAACTATTAAAATTGATGATTTTTTGGCAAAAAGAACCTTTATCAGACTTTTTCTCAAGTTTTTTGTTTTACGAATACTGCATTTCTTTCTGCTTTGATGTTGTTTAAGTATGGTCGGTGACACACCATGCGGCTGTACGTCTTTTGTCCCATATACAGCACTTGAACGCTAAACAATTAAAACGAAACTGGCTGCTCAAAAAGAAACCACTAGAATAGTTTCAAAAGCATCGTATAAAAGCTGGCATAGCCTGCAGATCGTCATAGTTCAAATAGCGTCGCTGTTAGAAAGAACATTTGAGATAAAACTGAACAACAAAAGCATCAAAATGCCTCTTTCCACAACTAGCTGTAGCGATGAGAGCACTGCAGGCAGTCCAATACTAAAGAGTCCAAAACTAGAAGGTAAGAAAGTAACTTCATACGCTAAACAGGTATGATAACTGTATACCTCAGTAAGACTTAGGGTGGTGATCATTCTCAATTAAAATACATGTTTCAAAATACAAGTTGATTGAAGCTTAGCGAGAATAAATGGAACCAACTATTAATGCATTTACAGTTCAAAACAAGCTTAAACTTTCAAAAATTAGTGTGTGGGGCTTAATAATTATAAGTGGCTGCCAAAACTTCTATTTGATATCAGCCTTATTATAGGTAACATGTAGCTAGTATAACAACATGTTAGTAGTATTAGTAATTACTAAATGCTATAGATTTTCTAAACTTTTTTTTCTACTTCTTAAAAACACAAATTTACTGTTAAAATAAGTGTATTAACTTTAAGTGGAACATGAGGTTATGAAAAACAAATGTTATATGACATAGATCCGGCTGGCAGAGTTCCACAAGATGGGGAGTCAATCTGCTTCTCTCCAGAACAGATAGCCTGTGTATGTGAAGCTCTACAGCAATCAGGAGATGTGGAAAGATTGAGTCGCTTTCTCTGGTCCCTTCCTCCCAGCGAGCTTCTGCGAAGTAATGAGTCAGTCCTTAAAGCCAGAGCAGTGGTAAGCATATTATGTTACTTTTATTTAACATATCAGAAAATTAGCAAAATAATTTGTTTTTTAAAAGTTTGTCCGGTTATATTAGAAATTGGCTCTCTAATTTTCAAAGATGACGAATATGTCACAATTTCACCATTATCATGCATAAGTAAATAGTTATATTAACATATACATTTATGTGTCGTAGATACTTGAGTATAATTTGGTTTAAATTATAGCTCCTAATTCTGTTAAAGCAACCAAATTATTAACAAAAGTTTATGCGTTTGTGTCAAAAGTTTATGCCTTTGTATTTTTGCTTTGATAAATGAGTTTAAAAGTGTTTGTGACAGCGTTGTCAATAATAAACAGAAGTAGAATATTAAATTAATTAAGTTGTGAGTTAGATCTTACGTTACCATAACATTTAGCAAACCCCTTACACTAAGTTTTAATATAGCTTAGTTATAATGGTGTAAAGCATCACTGTATTTAAAGGCACAATACATAATAGGTATTATGCCTATAAATACAGTGATGCTTTACACCATTACATCATTATTAGATATAATATACTCCTATATTATATTTATAAACAATATCTTCATTTTTAAAAAATAATTATTTGTTTAATTTGTTAAAGCTTTGAAGGCGGTTGTTCCATTTAAATTTAAGATGGTACTGTTTAAAATTTAGTTTGATATTTTTAGTAAATCTATTGATTTAGCCTTAACATATGCCATGTAATATAGTACCTGTACGTAATATAGCATAATATAATAAACGAGAACAACAATTAGCATATAAGAGAAAACAAGTAAATAACGTAATATAAAACGTGTGCATCATATATGCATCCAATAGCAACATTTTTTTGTTTTAACGTAATAATTACTTTAGTTTTATGTTTCACCCATTCATCAGCTATGCAAACTACTGTATGTGTAAAATCTATTTTTAATTATGGTAATTATATGTCTATTTGATACACTCTTTATTTATAATTTTATAGAGGAAGTTTTTTTGTATGTAATGTCATGTAACAGAACTCTAACACGCATATGTACCAGAAGTTACCATGATTAGTATATCATATATATATATATCATTATTATCCCATGGTCGAGTGTAAACTTTTTAACACAGATAAATTAAAATGCATTTTAGTTTGTTTAACTTATTTCACTTTCGGATGTTTGTTTCCACTTTATTCTGCTAAATTTCTGTGGTGTCACTTTGGCGTAGAAGTTTGACATTTTCAAGAGTGGCATTGTAAAATATATTCAATGTAAATAGCCATTAACTGAACAACCAAATCGATACAGTGAGATATTTAGTTGAGTAAATATTGCAAGACAAAATACTATTGTATGAGGTGTGCTCATACCTTTTATCACAAGTCACACAAATTAACTGCTCTTATTTGTGTTTCATTTTATTCCATACGAAGCTATTGAAATTTCCAAATCTCAAGAAAACTGTTCTCTAAAACAGGGTTTTTCAAACTGCATAACAACATTATTACTACTATAAAAATAAACTTCAGATGCTAGCCAGTTGCGGTGGAAGATATAATTGTAGACCAAGTGAGTTTGGTTTGGCAACTCGCGCAAGGTGCACCATCTACTTGAGTTTGTATGCATAGCTGTGACTGCCCTCTTCACATTCAATCATTATGAATATAATATTTAATTTTAAAAGTTTGATAGCCCTGAGGAGTGTGACCATTCCCTACACTTCAACTTGGTTCATCATGATTTGCCTGCTGCGTGTAAACAACGCAATTCTCCAGTTATTGACTCAAGACCATTCTACAATTATTTACTCATAACTAGTATGTGACAAATTTGAGAGAGTTGATACAATTGAAATGATTTTGTTTGATTTTTGCAGCTGTATTAGTAATACATAAATATGTTTTGATATATGAAGCAGGTGTAATGCAGGTAACACTTTGATTGCATATCAAATAATTGTCACCTATGCACAGATTTTATGTAAATTGTAGCGAATTCCACTGGAAATGAATTCAGGCTGAGCTTCTCAAATTTATTTACATTTGAATGTAACTAATTATTCAAAAGTTTATGATATAAGATGCAATGTAATATAGCAACGGTGTAAACAGTATTTGCATTCTATAATGCCTCAATCACTATACCAACCATGCACAAGATAGAATAATATAGGTGGTTGAAATATAATTGAATATCTAATTAAAAATATGATCATAAGTTTTACAAATTTATAGTAAAGCAACATTATAACCTATTGGCCTATTGTATTTACTATATCATAATAATATGCTTATGCTACTGTAGCTTGTAATGGATGGCTAATGTCTAATTCCATATGACATAACGATATCAATAATGACTCTATTATAGTGCCACTTGGTTAATCAGGAAAGTTATTATAAGTTTGTAAAAGGTAAAAAAGTGGGATTGTTCTTATACCAGTGCTAGCAGTCTTCTGCATTCAAATTTAAAATAAACTAGCTTCCATATTTACCATATGCTGAAATGTTATGCAACATTTCAATATTTGACTACCAGAAAATATTTATCATACATTTAAATTACTTTACAATACACATGATCTAATGTGAACCTATCTATAAACCATAAGAATAAATATATGTCTTGCCTGGACTAATATACATTAATACAGTGATCAGCATACCATTTTTCATATACATTAAATGTATTAGTTATATTATTTATTTGCAGGTGGCTTTTCACAGATCTGATTTCAGAGATTTGTACGCTATACTGGAGGGACACAACTTTGACTCAGTAAACCACCAAGTGCTGCAACAAATGTGGTACAAGGCACACTATATAGAGGCAGCCAAAATTAGGGGTAGACCACTTGGAGCTGTTGATAAGTATAGGTAGGCTATTGAAATTTAATTTAATGCTTGGAAAGTCTATCTATTAGATAAATCTATGCTCAGTCTGTTAACCTTTTAAGCAAAAGCTAAAAAAGCATAGCACATGATGCCTTTAAAATTGTACAATATATTTCATTATCATTATTTACAGTTTTATATAGTGTTTATAGTAGAAAAAATATAATTCTGTACTAACAATAATAAAACATTTGAAGTCTACTCGTTTAATGAATTTATTGTTTTTATAACAGAATTAGACGAAAATACCCTTTGCCCAAATCAATCTGGGATGGTGAAGAAACTGTATATTGTTTCAAAGAAAAATCTAGGCAGGCACTGAAAGAGTGTTACAAACAAAATAGGTGAGCCGTTTCTAGCAAATTCAATTCAAATCAAATAAAGCCTCTTTTATTAAAAAATAAATATCAAGCTGGTTTACTTTTCTTGTTGCTTTTTCATTGTCTTTCTTGTTGCCTTTCTTGCTTTATTAGTAAAAGAATAAAATCCTGTTTTCACTACGATGATTCAGAGTAACAAGTGTTGTCTTTGTCAGATTGACTAATATACCATCTGGTTTTAGCGACAAAGTAATTATGCTGAATAATTATCGGCTAAATTAACATAATATATTTACTGCTGTGCTTTGCTCTCTCACTGGTAGTCATATGTGGACAGGTTTTTGTCTAGTCGTCTTATTTATTCATGTTTCTGTTTGATATGGTAACTGATATTAAGAATAAGTAATTAAGTGGCAATATCCAGAAGGCCTATTCCTCACATTATATAAAAGGAAACAAAGAAAATATTGAATGATTAGTAGTATATAACCTGGGTGAGTAGAGCCCACAGCTCACTAATAACTGCCTGTTTGTATGACTCAGATACCCAACACCAGAAGAGAAGAGAGGTTTAGCTAAGAAAACTGGACTGACACTTGTCCAAGTTAGTAACTGGTTTAAGAATAGACGTCAACGAGATAGGGCACCCCCCATGCCACCCTGTCCAAAGTGAGTATTTTTACAAGTGAAATTAAGTTATTATTTCTTCAAACTTAGGTGAAGGGTGAATGTGTTGGCAATGGTTTTAGTATCATAATACATAAAAATGATAGCTATTGTAATGCAAAAATAAATTTCATTTTGAGTAGAAGGAGCTAAGGATGTTAAAACATGCCAAGTTAAAATGTACAGATTAATTTAAAGGTATATAGAAAGTTGCAAACTTTAGGCTTCTTCAATATAGTCATAAAACTGTAATTGCTGCTCAAAAGCAAATAAGAAAGATAGAAGATTTTAAATATTCGTAACTAAAGGTGTCTTAGAGTTGTTTTCCTTAGAATGGCACCATGATACCAACACCTTGTAAATGCTATAAATAGAGAGTCCAAGTTTCATCCTCTCTATTTCACTTTTTTTCACCAAGACAACAACAGTATACGAAAGCATCTGGGCTTAACACAGGCTCGAGTATTTACTAACTAAAACTTCTAAACTGAAAATCAGTTCTTTTACTACAGCAACAGCAATTAAAATTCACACAAAATTTGTTTATACTCTATTCGCTAGCAATATATAGTTGGAGTTTTGGGAAACTTATTATTAGTTTATGTTATCTGACTTTTTCTGTAGTCTAGATCTAGTGACAGCCACAAGTATGCAGCTAACTCTTTTTCTTCTCTGGCTGCTCATCTTTCTCTTAGATGCAAATCTCAGTAATAGCAGCAACTCCATTTGTTATTACTGGCTATTAAAATTCCTGCGATATGATTTTGCCAAGACTATTAACTCTAAATGGTTTACAAAGATAATAAACCGTCTGATTACATTGTGTCATGATACGCCATTCTCCAATACAACAGTGGAAGATTACATTTCTTGTATCATATTGCTTATTTTGCGTAGTGGTAAAGTGATCATGACATGCTGAACTAATACGAAACTATTCGCTGTAACAAACGCTTGATCACATTTCAAAAACATTGTCTGTATGCAATGTAGGTCGGTGCCTCTCTTACAAACTCGTACAATAGAGTACAGAAATGCATTGACAAAAACAACAATGCTTTCGATACTATCTGTCTTTCTAAAAAGCAACCAAAACTTTAGCTAGAGACAGTGCTAGTGTTTTGAAATCGCGATGCCTTATTCATACGCACAATAGGTTTCTAAATAATCAAAGAATAGAAAGGGAGGAGATGGTTAACCAACGTGTTCCTTTCTTGTTATTATGTAGAAAACCATAAAACACATGCAGTGAATTAAATTACTTTCTACATGAAGATTTGAGTACTATTTCAATGTTTAAAGAGGAAATGCCGCTTATAATTAAGTTTTTATAGTTTGACGTTCAAAACACTTTTATGTTTGGCGGCAAAGGAAATATATTTTTAAACTGTCTATGGACACTTGTGCTACCTTTGATTTAACTTCTTCCTAACTTTTGTAATAATTTTGCTTTAAAGAAAACTATTTTAGCAATCAAAGATTTTTTAAACAAACTCATGCATTTCCTTCAATTAGTGGAGTTCTTTGCTTAAAATATTGCAGTTTTTGTGGTGCAATGGTTTAGTTGTTTCTAATAAGATGTCTATGTTGTAGTGATCTGAGGTTGGGAGACGGGAGACAATACGGAATACACACACCAATGGGATATCCTATGTTAGACCGAGAGCACGAGTTCTCACGCAAAATGATGGACAGTTATCGACCGCAGATGCAATACATGCAACAGGGTTATGTGCCTCACTCGGGCTATCCTTCACATTTACAATGTTGATAGTATAACAAACACTCGGCCTATTTAAATCCCTGTGCTTATATATTCTATTTCTACCAGTTTATTTCAAAGACACAGTTTTTATTGTCTGTGCAAATCAATTCAGATTTACATATTGATATTATTTTTTATGATTCTTTCATCTCATAAACACATAGTCAAATGGTACGGAAATGGCAGCCATGACCCATGACACAAATTAAGTGAGTTTTTAGATCTATGTCGTATAACTATTACACAATAACAAGCTGCCAAACAAGTCTGTAGATGGTATAGTCACTTTTAATGTATATTATATAGTCAGATTTAACATAACTTGCTATTTATTCCTAGCTTTAGTTTTTACGTATTTTTTATATTTTATGGCCAACTTCTAACATGACATTCCACAGAATAATGAAATGTACATAATTTTGTTATATATAGCAAATAATTTTTAAACGTTAGTGGTTTTAGTTATGTATAATATATTAGTGGTTTAAAATTATATTGTTCATGCTTTGGTGTGCAGCCTAATTTTTTATATTAGTAGTCAATAATAGGTTTTAAAATAACTACAATTGCTATATAGTTTTAAGGTACCTCAACTTAGATTATGGTATCTGTATATGAATTGCCTGACAAATCAAATTTATGTCCACAGTTGGACTAAATATGTATTATATCTGATGTACAGAACTTCTGTTTATATTGAATAATGTTAAACTTTCTTGTAATAAAATATAAACTTTGAATTGCTGGTCTTTTCATTCAGAATTCATCTTGAAAAAGTAACTTCTAATTGAAAGTTAAAACAGATACTTCAGAAAAACATTATTCTAGATTGAGAAATATCAAAAAGTTACTGAATGTATGAATATATTGAATCAGGGTACTGTCATGTTCCAATAATAAAACTAATATAATGTATTTAGATCTGATATTTACAATTAGAAAAATTGCCAAGAATGAAGACTATGAAACTTTAAATCACATTCTTAAAATATTTTTAATAATGAAGTTCAAATTTACACAACTAGTTTATAAGACAAACTCATGTTTATCATCTTTTCAAGTAATAATAAAACTTGTCAGTTTAACTCACTTTGACTGTTTAAAACGTATATTTTTGAGTAGAGTGCATTTTTCAAAGGGTTATTAAATATTAAAAATAACAATACAAATTTATCCATACAAACTGGTCATGCATGTACAAAATGTAAACATACTGTTATTCAACAAAGAGCCTACGCCCGACAGTGTATGCTGAGACCTCATATATATTGACACTATTATTGTATCGGCACAAGCCCTGAAGCTAGAGCACTGGGAGTTGTGAGCTCTTTAGCTCATCAAACATGAATTATTGCCAAACATTAATTGTTTGATATATAAGTTAAAACAATTTTATTACAGGTTTTGTTGGTAAGGAAATCAATAATAAAATGTAGATATGGATTGTCTTCTAATCCAAAATATTAAACTAGAGTTATCTACACAGGTGGTCATCGGGATTTAATTTATTAGAGTTTTGGATTATATTTTTGTGTAGTATGCATTGTTCTGCAATGTAAGAAAAGTGCATGGCTACAGTATATACCCTCTTTTACATGGGGCTGTGTATAGAAATTCAATTGTTAGACTTCAAAGTCAGTATACATATTGTATGATATGGGCCCTTCTCGAAAGGGGCATGTTGTAGTAATATATTATTGTTTTAAATATACATTAGTCATATTCTACACTCTACTGTATTATGTTAATATAATATGATCAAGCACAGAAGCTGTAGGTCTCAACAATAGTATGCTAAATATAGCAATATAGCTATTAAGTTATAGCCTATGTAGCTATATAACCAGCCTAGAATATAGGTAATCCCAAAGTGCTGGTCACTTATAGTTGGTGAGTATCACATACATAATTTATATCACAACAAAACACTATTTATGAGGTTTTAAAAAATGCTACAAACTACTTCAACATGTAACATGTAGAGAAATGCCAACATGCAGGCATAATTGCAAATTTTCAAAGAACTTTTAATAGTCATTATGCATATTATAAATGATTATACCAGTTGCAAATGTGAGATGCAGCATCAAGTGAGCTGAGTTTTTTCCTTCATTTACTCCCAAAAATATTAGTCGTATACTAAGATTTATATAAATATCAAACAAGTTTAAAGTAGACTTGTAATAATAGTCTTGAAATAAAAAATGTTGGTGAAAAAAGTTCTATAACTCCTTCCTAGCTATGACTTTATTCATCAAGATTGGCATTTATAATTATTTAGCAATAATTGAAATAATCAACAGACTAAATTTTTTAAATTCCTGTTTACTGAGGCTGGTAAAAAGGAAATACTTTTGGCTTTCGCTGATTGGTCTACCAGAATTTCTTTCTTGCTGGCAAGAGATGAACTCAACATAGTCGACAGACGGATAAAAGGTAAAGGTTAGAGGTCAAGCAAGAGTCATTTTAGAAGAAAATCGTAAAATCCATTGCTACTTATGAACAACCTACAACTATTCAATAAAGAAAGCTCTGTGACCAATACTAATAGCAATCAAATCAAATCATTTGTCTTGTCAAATGGCTACGTCAGCTACTGCAGCTCCTGAGAGGTTAATCGTTACGACTGAAGAGGCTGAGCTAAAGAAAAGAGGCTATACTTTAGGATCAACGCTAGGTGAAGGTTCTTATGCCAAAGTCAAATCCGCATATGTAGATAAAGAGAACAAAAAAGTTGCTATTAAAATAATTAACCAGAGGCGGGCGCCTAAAGATTTCCGTGAAAGGTTTTTGCCCAGAGAGTTGGATATTCTTCAAAGCATACGTCATACCAATTTGGTGAACATGTTTGAGATATTCAAAATGAATGGAAAGGTTTGTACTTTGCATGTTGCACTCTTCTCAAGTACCTCACATGTTACCCCAAACCCCATCACATATTTCACATGTGACCTCTAAATTTTGCGTGTTGATCACCCTTCCCGTTTATCCTTTTAACTTCTATTAAAAAGCTATTTACCTTATTTCTTAGTTATCTTTATAGCTTCTAAATCATGTAAGACAAATGCTATTGAACATATCAAATGTGGCACGACTTTTGTAATAACTTTACAGTAATAATTTAGTTCCAATAGGATTCATATGCTCAATATAAAAATCCCGTTGGCTAATTTAATATTCTTGCGGCAGTAAAATATTCTAACAAATGCTACAGCCAGAATATTATGCAAATGCTTAGCCATAACGCTGTGATGCAACTGCTAGTTATTGCAGAAATCAAGTAATAATTCAAACTAAACTTCAAGTAAAGCCTTGAACTTTTGTTTTTTCTCTGTAATACAAAAGTAGTTATATTTGTATCAGTTTATAAATAACTTGATTGATACTGGTAAACAGTAGCTGCGTATTTAATTTAAAACTCAGAGTTGTCTCCTCTAAAGCATCTAAGTAATTAAATAGGATAAGTCGTGTGTAGTTTATTCAGCCTTGTTTTCATGCCCCGATAAAATAATTTACTCCAGTGTAACGAAAATATTATAATATTAAAAATGTTTTGAAATCTGCAAATTGAAAAAAATTTTATTATAAACAAGTTTGATTTAATTGATTTTATTCAATAAATCAAAGTTATCAAAATTGTATATATGCTACTTTGAACAAATATTATATAATATAATAAAAGCTGCAGTGTGAGTGTTATCTAAAATCAACTATGTATATATTATCAATTTTGTAGTAATTTAAATTTTCTTGGAAAAACCCAGTATTATTTATAGACAAAGATTTTGCTCTTGTAAGCATAAATAAGTTTTCAATTATTTATTTTCTAGTTAATAATCAATCTATAGAAATATAGTATATCGACAAAACTGCATAGCATAGCACAGTTGCCTTATCCAATTATTTTTGACTAGTTTTACTCTGCTAAACATAATATTTTGTTTATAAAAACTAATATGAGATGATTTTGTTTTTGCTTATTTTCAAGTCAACCTTATTTTATAATTTAAAAATAATGTTTTGGCTAAATAATTATAAAGCTTGTAAAACAATACAGTAAATTAGGCCACTAATTGTTTTTATAATACTTAATTTTTTTATTGCCAATACAAAAGCTGAAAAAAGATAATTTTTGTTGAGTGTTCTAAGATATGTTGCATGTCTCTGTGTGCTATAGAGATATTGTGATTATACAGTATATTGTTTATCAGTGTTTAAAAATATCGGTATGAGCAGTATAACTGATTCTATAAAGCTTATAAAAATAACATTCTTTAAAAAAAACATACTTCATTTTATTAGCTTTTTTTCTCGCAAACCACAAATTATGCAATGTTATCTATCATACAAGAGTTATCTTCTCTTGCTAGGTATATATAGTAATGGAAATGGCTGGCCATGGTGACCTGTTGGAGTATATTAAGTTAAGAGGATCTATACCAGATAGAAAGAGCTGTACTCTCTTTAAAAACTTACTTGATGGAGTCCAGTATCTTCACAATAACAACATTGTACACAGGTAAGGTGCACACAACTACTGAACGTTTCTACTACATATCCAACAACAAAATAGTGGTTAACCGCTATTGTAGGTTATTATTTATTGTATGTGTTATTATTTATGTATGTGTTTCTTACTATATTTTTTTAGGTCTTGTAAATAACGAGTTCCTTTTAAAATATAAATTTGTTACTATTTTAATTCTTGTTTGCAAACTAAGCTTAATTTATATACGTTTAGCAGGAAATTTAGCAATTACAACCACCAATGGCAGACTACCACTCTGATTCAATGGTGATGCAATCTTTTGTCTCAATACTCAATAATAGAACAACATTATAATTATGCTCTATAAATCTAAATCTATTCATTTGATATATTATTCACCAAATGAGATGCACTGGTAAAGAATGCCAACTTGACTATATATTTGGGGTAACATTTGCACTAGGATAGCTTTTATGCAATTTTTGTATCTCAGCTCCATTCAAAGGCAATTTTTTTTTGTTTATTTATAATTGTTAGGAGTGACTAGTCATTTATATAAAGCATATAATTTACAATAACTATATTTTGCAGAGACTTGAAATGCGAAAACCTACTACTAGATGTGAATAATAACATTAAAATATCGGACTTTGGGTTCGCTAGACGTTTTGAAGCTGGTGAAGTGTGCAAAACATTCTGTGGTAGTGCTGCTTATGCTGCTCCAGAAATACTTCGAGGAATACCTTACGAACCAACAGGATACGATGTATGGAGCATAGGAGTTATCCTCTATATTATGGTACGTGCAGCAGTCATTACTAACTATGAACTCTCTTCTTTGTTATCAGCAGTCAACACTCACCATGAGTGTCACTAGAATTCTCCCTTGTTGGATATTATTTGAAGCAATTCAACCCTCAGTTAAATCTCCACGTTCACTTAGACTTGTCTACTATAAATTTAGTGGTTGAGGCAGGGGGTTCTGCAGAAGGAGGGGGTGTGCAATATACCACCATTTTCTCCATGAAACAGAATATTTTTAAACATTTTGCTTTCTAAAAAAGAATCAAGTAATGATTAATCACACATAATTTATCTATGTATGTTTATATTAGCTATATGCGTATTTATATATTATGTACTCTAATGTTGATGCATTACTTGAATGCATGCTTGTTTATGTATGTTTATTATATTACAAATATGTATGCTATATGTATGCTATATGCGTATGCTACTATATAATATATATATGCTATATGTATGCTACTATATGTATGCTTATAGATACGCTTATATATACGCTTATATATATGCTTATATATATATGCTTTATATATATATATGCTTTTATATATTGCTTATATGTATGCTTATATATATGCCTATATATATGCCTATATATATGCCTATATATGCCTATATATGCCTATATGATGCGTAAAATGTGAAAAATAATTGCCTCCACTGGGATTCGAATCCGAGACCTCCGGTCTTGCAAGCAGGCGCACTAACTATTACAGCTCGCAGACAGCTGGACAATCACAATACTATAACAAAATCTATGCATGCAGGTGTGCGGATCTATGCCCTATGACGATTCTAACATACGTAGAATGATCAGAGATCAAACAGAAAGAAAAGTGGGATTTAGTCACTCAAAGCATGTGTCTGAAACAGCCAGAAATTTAATATACTCCATCCTAGAATCTGATGTTAACAAAAGGTGAGTTTCTCTGTTTCATTTTGAAGAGAAAGCTAAAAACAAAAACCTTAATTGAACATAACAAGGTGAGATGTTTAAAGTGTGTTGAAGCCATCATTATCTCCATAATTTTAACTGAACTTTTAATATTTTAGATTTAAAATTGTCGACATCAGAGCTCACTCTTGGATGAATTTGCCAGACACCATGGCAAAGCCTGCCTCGAAAGTATAACTCATTCAGTGATTGGCTCTCACCATTCAATTGCTCAAAGTTGACAAATGCGTACAATTAATCTTCAAATATAATTTTTATATTTTTTCTTTCCATAAACTTGAAAGTTTGGCAGAAAATGTTATATACTTTAAAATATATGAAATAACAAGCATGTTCAAGTAATACTAATGCAGCTTGACCTGTTGTTTGAAGTAGCTCTGAATAATAATAAATTATTCAAGTAAAACTGTTGTATTGAAAAGCAAGGCATGCAGATAATAGCTAGAAGATAGATGATACAGCTTCGAATTATGCATGCTGTCATAAAAAAACTTGGGTTTATAAGTTGAAAAAGCAGGTGCTTGCAGGTATCGAAATATGACAAGTAAATAATATACAAAGTGTGTGGCAAACACACACAAAAAGAAATTTATTGCTTTTCAGTAAAAAGATGCATAAGTCTGCTCAATATATAATCATGTAGCAATAATAGAAAAGCAATGTATTATCATGATTAACAAGTGAAGAAAGCATTACTGTGCTTGTAACAATTACTCAGTATACTTCAAATCATATAATTATACATGCCAGCAACTATTGAACTTCAAGCGATGGTATGATATTAATTATCTATGCAGATATTATGGTTTCTATACATTAATATGAGCATTTATATATGAGCATGTATGCTATATATATTATAGTACATCTATATGTGTACATAAGTTATAATAGTTTATAAAAAATAATGAAAATGCTAATATGGTTCCCTCTACTGCAAGCTTTTCTTACGTATCCAAAAAATCAATTTTGTTGGAATATACTTAAATCACTTTGACTCGGATATTTTATTTGAGATTCCACTGCAGGTCTTTCTAAAAGTATCTTTATTTGCTGTAATGTGGTACAGATATAGCTGCTTATTTCCATTAGTGCCTTTGAAATAATATGGTACGTCTAATAAGACAGGTCTCTGATTAATCTGCATGCAGCAACCTGGTGTGTGCCTTTTCAAATCTCACGAGGTTCATGCAGTCGTCTAGCTTAATACTTAGAGGAGCGATCCATGGAGAACTCTCAATATCTAACTTAATTGGTATTTGGTGATTCCAGGTCTTTTATTAGCTTCATTTTTCTAAAAGTAAACAATTTGATGTTATTAGTACAAATTTTGTTAAGAACTTTGTAATCGTGATAATGATCACTACCATCACTCAATAGAACTTGATTTCAATACCTTTTGCCGAAGTAGCAATTTCTATCTTTTGAACAGCAGAGCTACACAATTTAAAATTGAAAGTAAAACTTACCCAATTAAAACTAAAAGTTTAAAGCTCAAAGTTTTCACTATTAGTGGTTTATGTTGACAAGTCAATAATATTTGAAATATTGATTTTAATAAGATCATTCAGCCTTTGAAAGTTTAAAATATATTTGTGGAAAGTATAGGTAATTTACAACACATATGGCAGCTACACAATGAATCCTCACCTAAGTTTTGATAGCAAGTCAGGTCTAAAACTAAATATTTGTTCTTTGAGACTCCTAGTGATAGTGATGCAATATAGCATCATCATTTACAAATAAATAACAAAACATTCTAATGATTACCATGCACATGTAAATTTTCCAACATGCACCAAAATGTTGAATAAAATGGAAAAAAACAGAGTGTAGCAAAAGCGTCAACAGTATAAATATAACTGCATTGATTAATTTCTTTTCAAAGAACAAAAGTTTTATTCAACCAAAGCTTATTATATGTGTGGACACTTGAAAAGTAATTTAAACAAAAGCTTCGTTTAAATGTTTCATGTTTCATGACGCAGACTACTACTGAAAATGGTCCAATAACACAGAGGGTTCAAAGTTCACACTGAAATAACATCATCCCCGCTATTTCCACTTTTGGTTCTTATTGTTCTATGTCAAACTCCGATAGTTTTCTAACCAATTAAATTGAATATATGGTCAACAACAGCTAATCAATTTGTGCAACTAATATTTCTTTAGCAGTTCAGCAGAAGTGCTCACTTTTCTATGGAGTAATAAGGTCCCAGGATTGTAAGACTGATAAGTTTCACTTGCAATCCAGGGTCGTGCATTACCAATAATCTGTAAATGTACTTAAAAGTACACTGACTCAGTATCACACATCTCGGTACACACCAACTCACATGCTGTATGTTATTGAGGGCTACTATGTTATGTATAGTCCTATATAGCTGTCCAGGAAGAATACCTATATAAGTTGCACTAAATTATTCTACTCTCGGTTGACCAGCAAAGACAATGATTTCTAAAATGCTGTTATGAATAAAGACAATGATATGTTCCATCAATAGTGACTGTTGTTCAGCTCATTGTTCAACTTTTTTTATCCTTTTACAATTTATATTCAGTGTAATTTACCCTAGTTTATTTGCTATCAGCACCAGTCCTGAAGTGTGTACACATCTATATGTACATTGATCTTGTATAGTAAATTATACTAAAGAGCATGCGTGTTTTAAAAATATTTTAGAAATACATCCTGATTATTTTAAATAAATAAATAATAAGCTATAAAACACATGCAGAAGATTGTCAATTAATCAATATATTTGTGTGGAAATAAAATATTCGTAATATCATTTAATAAAAAATGACATCACGAAGGTATTAATTGTTGAAATAACACATACCTATAAGCTGTTTTGAACAGTGATTATTGAGCTTATAAATAATGGTAGGTCTATAAATCATTTCATTTCTTACAATTATGAGTAAAAATGTACATTAAAGTTTAAAGATATATTGGCAACAAAGACGGTACTGAATGAGAACAACCTACTCATTCAATCATTAAAAACTATATCTACATATGATGGTTTCTATACATTCAAATAAGCACCATTGTGTATAGTAAGGCCTATATATACATTAATTCTGGTTAATAAAAATTAATGAAAACTGCCAGACTTTTTCTTTACTGCAAGCTTAGCTAGAATTCCAGAAGTTTATTAAAAGTCTACAGAATCAAAGTAATGACTCTGAATTTGTCTAATTTCGTACAACTATAAATAAGCTGATCATTAGAAATTTAGTAAATTCAAACTAATATTAACTGGGGTACTATAGAAGTAGTAATATGCTAGATACAGCTGTAATTCTTTGAAGCTTATCTGATCTGATTGCTGTTTGCTAATTTTTATAAGAAACTGTTTGAGCAACTTTATTGTGACCTCTGAACTGTCTTGGAGGTCAGAGGTCATTCCTCCTAACTATTTCTCCTTAATGTTGAAGGAATATACTTAAAGCGCTTTGCACTTGCATCTTTTACTCGAGCTTCTGCTGCAGATCTTCATAAATTATGTTTTAACTTTCTGCGGTGCAGACTCAACTGCTGGTTTAATTGGCGTTCTGATTCCATCATTTCTTATGAAATAATGTGATGCTTTGAATAAGTCAGGTCTCTGATTGATCTGAAACAACCTAGTGTACGCTTGTTCATTTCTCATCAAATTTTTGCAGTCCTCCAACTCAATACTGAAAGGGGCGTTCCATGGAGAACCTGTAATCTCTAATCTTGGTATGGTGATTCCAGGTGTTTTATTAACTTCATTTTTCTAAAATTATGCAGTTCAATTATGTTAGGTTAGAATTTTTGTTGGCAACTTTGTGATCTTGATAATGATCACCACCGTCACCCAATTGAATTTTATTTTGATATTTTTTGACCAAGTAGAGCAATTTATATAGATCTCTCAAACAAAAGAGCAACACCATTTCACATGAAATGTAAAATTTTAAATTGAAACTAATAATTTAAAGCTCAAGATTTATTCAACAGTTTTTTTATGGCTTATATAATAGTATTTGAAATATTGACATTACTGAAATCATCCAAACCACAAAAAATTAAAATATTATACTGTAAAAAGTAAGGAAATTAGATCAGCTCAACATCTCAACACATGGAATCCTCACCTTGAACAGGGCAATATCTGCTTTACAATATGATCCGACCAGACTGTTTACAGATTTATAATACATCAGCTCCTCTTCAAACTTTTTCTCTTTGCTAATTTCTCTCCATAACGTGGCATTGGCCCACTTATAAATCTGTAGATCCACACTCATCCAGTCTAGTAGTATTTCTGCTGTTTTGGCAGGGATTGGGTCAGTCTTATCTTTTAATAAATAACATGATTACAAAACACAGTATATGAAATTTTTTGTATATTCATGCAAAAAAGCTGTGCAATTTGCACATAGATAGATCTTCAACACTCCTCAAAAGTTTATACCAGTGCGCTAACCAGTAATGCTGCAGCAAATTAGTTAATGTTTGTAATGCAGGCTTTCGGGGTATCTAGTTTTGGCCTTATTATAGTAAAATATCTGTGACTTATAACACACCCATAGTAATTATTTAAAAGCAAAACAAAAGAAGCTCAAGTTTTAAATCAGAAGAACAGTTACCTAATAATATTAAAGAAATGTGATTGTAAAGTTAGCACTGAACATAACTAATTCAAGCAGTAAAAGTAATGTAGCGTAATGAATACATAATAGTTAATCTAGCATTCAGCGTTGCGTTTAGCATAACGTTCCACTCATATAGGTTATCGCATCACGTGATTCCCGACTACGCAACGACTGCTAGTTGTAAATTCATTAATTAGATAACAGCACGCACTCGCCCATTGGCTGTGGCTTTACGCTTAGGCAGCCCGGATGTTTGAGTGCAGACGTTGGCCCTACAGTTAGTAGAATAGTAGCGCGCTAGCGATGCAAGCTTATCACATCAATAATATCAATTTTAAATGAAATAATTAATAAAATACAAGTGAATTTAAATTGGAATTAACTTGAAGAGGCACAGGTTAGTTTTGTTTTTCAGTATTTGTAATAGTTTGAAGCTTTCCTTAAGTATTTTTATCTATTTCAACTTAATAATAAATATTTAGTTTATTTAACATGTTTAGGAGTTTAACAAGTTCGAAATGCCAGTGTGGTCAGTGCATGATAGAATTCATGGCTATGTGTTTACTTTATAATAGATTTCTCATAAAATTACAGCTTCTTAAGGCAGGCTCTCCAGTTATTGATCAGATTGTCACAGGATAGAACCCTAAATTGTAGCTTAAAGTTTTACTTTTACTCATAACAGTAATTCACTGCAACTACCAATTCAAGTCAACTTTGAATACAGTTCAATCTTTGTTTATGTGATACATGCACTAATACTTGTCTTAACTGATAATTAATTAACTTTGTCTATATATGGCAGTTATCATTTGTTGTCATTTTTATTATAAACTTTAATATTTTTAGTAGACCTACAATGTCATTTCCTAGAGTCAAACTCACCCTAGCTAGCCACTAAAAGAAGGCAAGAGGTGATTAATCTAAAATATGCATATATGTTTGAATACTTTACAATGTCATAAATAATTTTTGTTTGTTTTGTTTTAAAAACCTATTATAATTGTATATATTAACCTACTTTTATAGTTTCTTACGGCAGTTGGAATAAGTAAAAATAAAGTTACGAAAACCAACACCAGTACAACTCATCTATAGTTAGTGGCGACGCTACAGTGATACCTTTTTTTGTTATTACATAAGCAATCTGGAGATTGAATACGATTTTACAAAACAATGAGGTGACAAGTGAATGTCCATTCATATGTTATACAAACTTAAAATAATCATTTTGATCAGGCTAAAAAGATTACGAAAAAAATTTTTATAACATTTTTGTGACTTCACTAGTGGTTTTTTGAAAAACGCGGAAATATTCACAGTCAAAAGTACAACAAAAATCCACAAATGGTATCTGCTTTAAACTAAAATATAAACGAAGTCACTGTAGAAAATTAAAACTCACTCTGATATGGCAAAACCATTTTCTTGAGAAAAAGTATGTCTGTGATATCCCAGCACCACCTCCTTTTAAGAAGTAGCAGACTCTCCTGCATGTATTCCGTAACTAGCAGGAATGGAAACGTCTCCTTTAAATCAGCCATAAATTCTTCTACCTGTATATTATTTATGAAGTTCCTTTACAAAGCAATTATAAAAGTCTTGCTGTTAGAAGTTATAAATACATTATAGTTATTGGTAGAAAAGGTCCACAAACTGTTTAAGTAACTTGATGACTATTTATGTTCTAGAAACCTTGATATAAGATTACTAAATTTAGATAAATTTTTTATTAAAAACAGATTAAATATGGTATTCAGAAAATTTAAGGTGACTAACAAAATCTTTTGCGGCTTAGTTACTCTGTTATATGCAGAAACTGGCATGAACCTAACTTTACTATCCATATAAAGTAATCATATCCATTTGAATTATCTGTTCTCATGTTATATTATTTTTATCAGAAGCTTTTTAGATTCACCTTTTCTGGTTTATCCATTTCTTTCCTCCCCAGACCAAAGTCGGCAGCCTGAAGGTTATGAGTCAATGATCGGACATGAAGGTTCGAATCTGAAGAATTTTTATACTGGTTATTGCACCCATCATAATAGTCTGGATTATCCGCAAACCTACAATACATGAAATTATGATGTTTTCTTAAACAACAAGCATTTATTGTAATGAAAGGTAAATTCTACTCTTATAGGTTTAGTGGATGAAGTTGTTATTCTAACACAGACAGTCATTTATGCTGAATTTACCTTTTCAAGACAAAGCAATGCAAGCAAATCTGTAGCTAAATACAATAGATTGTAGATGTTTGCATATCTCATTATCAAAAACACTGTTATCCACAGCATACGAAAATAGATAACGGACAATTTTACTTACATCAGATTGTTTTTGTTATTTGCTGTTATACTCGTTGATGTTAATTTCACACTCAACTCACCTGATGATTCGTTCCATCAGTGAATATTTACCAACTTCATCTGCTGGAATAAGCCATGTTTTAAAAAAGTTCATTGCAGACTTGAAATGTGTTAGAGGGTAGCGGACGACTCCTACAAAGATCAAAACATGACGATTGAAAATTTTTAATTCTTGTTCAGACACTTCGATTCATATCCTGCTAAATTTACTAGCTATAAATTTCGATGACATAATTCAGCAAAGGTAATATTAAATCTACCAGGTATTTGTCAAATTAGCATATGCAGAATTCAATTAATCTTTACCTATAAATTTAGGGTTGTTGGGAAGAATTTTTCGGATGACCATTTTATTGAATACGGCGTGATTTACAAAAACATTAAAATTCATAGTTTTATTTTTATGAGGCAGAACATGTTTCTGGGGATCTAACTTGTAGGGCCATCCAAGGTATATATCTCCTACAAATAAATGAATAGCACTTTATAACTTTTACAAAAATGGTTGTATATTGTAGTGTGGTGTATACTTAAAGTAAAAGTAAGGAGATTAGGAAGCTCAACATTTAGAGTACTATATTCATTCAACTTTAATATTTTAAAACAAGCAAATACATGCTGACTATAACAGCTGGTGAATTTGAAGTATGTATACTAGGTGAAGTCTTAAAGAGTGTGACAAGACTATTTAAAGTATAAAGAAAAAATAAAATGAGTGGAAACTAAGAGTTGGTGAAAAACACTTTCACTATGCAATTGATAAAAGAGTGACTAAAAATAATTGAGTACAACTTTCAATCAACAGAGAAAAAATTACATAAAGTTTTGTTTGTACCAATTTGTTGACTAAAGAGTAATCTACAAACCTTGTCTTGGGAGAGCAAACAACAAGTTATGTTTGTGACCAAATCGTTGTAGTATAGATATGAGGGTGGAAGAACCAGCCTTATGAGTTTTCACAAATGCAAAGTCGACTACTTTATTGCATGTCTGTGTAGACATAAACTCGTGTGTCTCAGGGCTAGAAAGAGAAGGTACAGAAGAGTTAAAAAATACATTTAATGAGGTGACATAAAAATATGTCCACAAGATAACGTTAGAAAATAATTTAGTATATGAACAAAAGATTTGTAAAAAGTAATATAAAGTGCTTTATATATATATATATATATATATATATATATATATATATATATATATATATATATATATATATATTATATATACACTCCGTTTCTATGACTGCGCATTATGCAAATGAATGCCTCAATGGATTAATTGTGGTTTGTGGTTTGCATTACCTTATAGACCATGGTTTCATTCAATGTAACTTTTTCTATTAACCAAAGGAAAAAGTCCATTCGAATGCTGAGGCAATAATTTCTGCGTTTTCATGCAGGCGAATGAATCCTTACAGATGTCCGTACGGATCACATCGAAGGAAAACCAAACGTTTCTATGCAATTTGTACGAAGTTATCTTTTCTTTGCAATTGTGACGGCTGAATTAAAATGTAAACTAATGTGGCCAATGATAATTTAATTATTGCTTCTGCTCCCATTTTTGCTAGAATAATTTTAGTAAATAAACAAACTTTGACTTAATTTATTTTAACTTAAAAAAGCTGGTAGCAAAACTACAGTCAATTCAATATTCATAACAAAACAACAATCGCAAAGCAACATGCAACAAGTTACTAAAACCTGTGGGGGAGCTCAAAAAACATAGCAATGCTACAAAATAGCACTGTCGCCAAAGCAAAACTTTGGCGGGTTGCAAAGGTTTGAAGTAGATGATACATACTTGGGTCTATTCTCTGGCATTCTCTCTAGCTTCTTATCTGTGATATGAGAACCCATGAATGATTTGACGTTTTTTATAACTTTGCCTCCTTGTAGGATCCTAATGCCATTATGATTTACTACTAAATGTAAGGCTGTAAATGTCAAAGCAACTATTACAAAAACTATCACTTGGTAACGTAGAGTTTGCATGGTGGAAGTGGCTAGGAATCCAGTCTATAGATTTTATGTCACCAAATATAGGTCTCCCAGATAATTTCAGTTATATATACTGTAAGAGAAAGATGAGCATTATGATGACTAAACTAGTAGTATTAATTTTGAATAGGCATCGGTTAGTATACAACCAAAAAAATACTAACTCATTTAGCTCTAAAAGTATGCTAAGCTTGCAAACTTTTATTAGAAGTAAAGAATTATATTAAAGTAATTTTTTTAATTTGATTGGGCATTCCACCAATGCAATTGGATCTTATTATTTCATTTAGTACACACTGGAAATCTCTAGTTTTTAGCTATTTTTTTACAATTTAGCTGCTAATGAACATGAGTTTTTGCTCAAAACTAGTAAAATATTAATAAATGCAACTAAATAATTAAGGTTCTTTTTAATTTTGCTTGATTTCCCATGCTTTATTTATTTATTTAAGTAATTTAGATTGCAAACCATTACGAAAAAACCATAACGGTCAGCAATTAAAAGTAGCTCAATAATTAGGAAAAAGCATGGGAAATCAAGCAAAATTAACAAAACTATTCAGGTGTATTTATTGATATTTCACTAGTTTTGGGCAAAAACCTATGTTCATTAGCAGTTAAATTGTAAAAAAAAGCTAAAAACTGAAGATTTTCAGGGTGCACTAAATTAAGTAAAATGACCCAATTGCATTTGACATTTAGAATGATATTTTTAATACAAAGTAAATATTTTAATAAATATTACCAATAAATTATTGACTTACTTACTTTAACTATTTAAGATATTTTTTTTCTGTTAAACATATGGTGTCGCTTTCTCTTAACATCTTCTACAGGGGCAAAATACAAACAATTCATTATCAAACATGGGTAGTATGTGATTTTAATGGCTTTTAAAAAGTTTATTTGTTTAATTATATGCCAATATTGTTAATCCATTACTTACCAGTTGTACAAATACTAATTTTGTTTATGAAATGATAGTTTTATTCCTTTATTAAGCATCGTAGTTGACTAATATTTTGAGCACCACTGTGCCCATCTTCAGAGTAACAATGAATGATGAAAGTTTAAAAGTTATGTTGTTGCGTTGAACACTATGCATGACTCAAAGAATAGAAAGTGGCAGTTATTTTAAACTTTTTAAACTGAGAAAAATAATCTTGTTTTTATATTACATGCGAGTCAAAAATTATACTGATTTTATTGCATGAAAATGAATTAGAGTTAAAAAATATTGAATATCTGTAAATATTAGTTAATTACTTTGCTTAATAAAGTAATAAGGCTACAATGTTTGTCCTATACTTATTCATGATTAAATTGCTAGCTCGTAGAGATATATTTATATATATATATATATATATATATATATATATATATATATATATATATATATATATATATCATCAGCAGGAGATGTATATACAGCATAGGCATTGGAAAGTGATTTCTTTGAGTTACTTGGTTTAGGTTACTTGAGTCCAAACATGCTCTCAGTGTGCCATTGGGCTTTTTCACTGCAGCCACATAATTGTTTATCCAAGCTGTTTAATAGTCTACTGAACCTAAGATACCCTTCTTGGTCTATAACTGCAACTTCTGTTTGAGAACCGCCACCATTGACAGAAGCGTCTTCCTGTTAAGACTTTATCATCTATTTTAATATGGTACTCGTCTCCAGGAAAACATCCGATACTTTCAAAAACTTACTATAACCTCTCCAACAGTTAATTGCAGTTTATAATGAGATAATTGAGAAAGCTGAAATTATTACAACAACGTAATATACTGAGCTCTGTTCTTTGCCTGAAAATAAGCAACCAAGCCAGTCTTTAACAAATAAGTATACAGCATACAATGAAACAGTGTCGAATCTAACCAACCAAATGAATACCCAAATAACAACAATGGAAATACAAAAGCAGCAAGAGGAGGACAACCCCATTCGAGAAGTTAATGAAGCTCTGGATAAAAAAGCTATTCTCTCTGCTCAACAATTTTACATAGTAAATTCATTTTCTTGATAATTTATGTAGTATTTTTTATTGTATCAGGTTTTAGCTTTCATGTAAAAACCTTACACAAGTTCTGTGTGCAAGAATAAAGTAAAAATTGGTGCGAATGTTAAGGACTCTAGAGTTTAGATGCTAATAAAAAGTGGTAAAATAAATAATATTAGGTGCATTCAAAAAAGCAACAAATCATACCATAGGCTCCGCCCACTTGTCAATCTTTAGTCAAATTTTTTGGGAAACAAAGTTTTATAAATGAACAACATATTTAGGAATTTAGTTAATATTAATTTTACATGACTCAAATAATTACATAATCATTTGAAATATAATAATGTCCCCATATAAATTGTCTAACCATTGTATATCTGCCCCTTTCAGTCAAATAATACTAATGCAGCTTGACCTGCTGTTTAAAGTGTAATGGTAGCTATAAATGATAAAAAAAAGTTAAATTAACACGGCCATATTGCATGACGAAGGCATGCAGCCATGCAATGGTCAGTTTACTAGATAATAGAACTACAAACTGTGCAGCAAAATTTCTTTGGCAAGTATCAAAATATGACAAGTATTATAAAGGATATAATGCAAAGTATATTATGGTAAACACACAGCAGTGAAAGTTCATTATTCTTTCTTCAGTAAAAAAATTTTCATAAGTTTGTCAATATGATACAGTTGTGTAGAAATAATAAAGAAATCATTAATGTCATGTTAAACTTGAAACCATTTGTGTAATTAGTAGGCCCAGGATACTTCTAATAACAATCATGAAAATAACTATCAAGCTTTTTAACATTGGTATAATACCATTTCATCATTTTACATGCTAAATAAAAATGTACTTCAGATCTTTATATTACCAAAAAATTCAGTAAAAAACAAATGCACTAAGTTGTATGATAATGACTATTCTATCCAGTCATAGCAAAATATATTTAGAGATACTATAAAAGTTGTGATACTGCATACAGCTGTGACTCTCTAGGACCTTTCCTAATCTAATTGCTGCTTGTTAGGTTTCATGAGAAACTGCTAATTTAACAAATTTATTGTGACCTAGCTCTGAACTGTCTGGAAGGTCAAGGTCTTTTTTCCTCACTATTACTCTTTGATGTTGGTGGAATATACATGAAGCGCTTTGCAGTCGCATATTTTATTCAAGCTTCTGCATCAGATCTTTTTAAATTTGGCTTTAATTGCTTCAATATATATTCACTGGCTGCAGGTTCCCATTAATGCTTGTGAGATAATATGATTTGTTAAAAAAATCAGGCCACTGAATAGTTTGAAACAACCTAGTGCATATTTTATTCGAGCTTCTGCTGCAGATCTTCATGAATTCTGTTTTACTTTCTGCGGTGCAGACTTAACTGCTGGTTTAATTGGCATTCTGATTCCATCATTTCCTTTAAAATAATGTGATTTCTTAAATAAGTCAGGTCTCTGATTAATCTGAAACAATCTAGTGTACGCTCGTTCATTTCTCATCAAGTTTTTGCAATCCTCTAACTCAATACTAAAAGGGGCGTTCCATGGAGAACCCGTAATTTCTAATCTTGGTATGGTGATTCCAGGCGTTTTACTGGCTCCATTTTTCTAAAATTAAGCAATTAAATTATGTTAGATTGGAATCTTTGTTAGCAACTTTGTGATCTTGATAATGATCACCACTATCACCAATTGGAACTCAATGTTATTACTTTTTGACTAAGTCTCAATTTATATGTCTCTTGAACAGAAGAGCTACGCCATTCCACATGAAATGTGAAAGTTTAAATTGAAACTAATAATTTGAAGCTCAAGATATCAAAAATAGCCTCCATATTGATTTATATAATAGTATTTGAGATATTGACAGTCATGAAATTATCAAAACCAAAAAACAATTGGACATAATATAATATTTGTAAAAGGTATAAAGTAAATTCGAACACTTCTACACAACGAATCCTCACCTTGAACAGGGCGATATCCGTTGTACAATACGATACTACCAGACTGTTTACAGATTTATAGTACGTCAGCTCTTCTCCAAACCCTTTCTCTTTGCTAATTTCTCTCCATAACGTGGCATTGGCCCATGTATAAATCTGAAAATCTACACTCATCCAGTCTAACAGTTTTTTTGCTGTTTTTGCAGGAATTGGGTCACTCTTACCTTTTAATAGATAACATGATTACAAAATACAGTATATGAAGAGTGTTTTTATATTTATACGAAAAAAGCTGTGCAATTTACACATAGATAAAAACTCAACACTCTTCAAAACGTTATACCAGTGTGCTAACCAGTAATGCCTACGAATTAGTTAATATTTGTAATGCAGGCTTTCAGGGTCAATTAGTTTCGGCCTTAAGTGAAAAATGTGTGATTTATAACACACCCATAGTAATTATTTGAAAGCAAAACAAAAAAAGCTCAAGTTTTATTTCAGAAGAGCAATCATCTAAGAAAATTAAGTTAATGCGATACCTTTTTTGCTATTTCATAAACAATTTAAAAACATATTATGATTTAACAAAATGATGAGTACACAAGTGAATGTCTATTCATATGTTATACAAATTTGAAACAATCATTTTGATCGAGCTAAGAAGATTACGGAAGTTGTTTGCATAATATTCTTGTAGCGGCTTTTTAAAAACTCCAATATATTCAAAGTCAAAGTACAACTAAAATCCACAAATGGTATCTGCTTTACACTAAAATATAAACGAAGCCACTGTAGGAGGTTAAAACTCACCCTGGTATCTGAAAACATTTTTTTTAAGAAAAAGTATGTCTGTGATATCCCAGCACCACCTCCTCTTAAGAAGTAGCAGACTCTCCTGCATGTATTCCATCACTAGCAGGAAAGGAAACGTCTCTTTTAAATCAGTCATAAATTCTTCTACCTGTATATTATTCACAAGGTTCCTTTAAATGCAATTGTAAAAGTCTTGCTGTTAGAAGTTAGATGCATTGGTATTGGCAGAAAAGGTCAACAAACCTTTTATAAGTAATTAAATGAGTATTTATGTCCTAGAAACCTTGACTATATGTGTTAGCTAGACTTAGATAAACTTCTGTAATAAAAAGCAGAATAATCATCACATTCCAAAAATTTAAGCGTCACTAAAAATATCTTTTGTAGCTTAGTTAACCTGCAAGCAGGAACTGGCATGAACTTAACTTTACTATCCATATAAAGTACTCATATCCGTTCGAATCATCTGTTCTCATGTTATATTTTATTTGATCAGAAATTTTCTAGATTAACCTTTTCTGGTTTATCCATTTCTTTCCTCCCCAAACCAAAGTCGGCTGCCTGAAGGTTATGAGTCACCGACCGAATATGAAAGTTAGGATCTGGGGAGTTTTTGCTCTTGTCATTAACTCCATCATAATAGTTTGGGTTATCCGCAAACCTGCGACACACATGAAATAATATAGTTTTTCTGGACAACAAGCAATTCTTGTAATGAAAGGCAAATCCTACTTTTACGTTTTGTGGATGAAGTTTTTATTCTATCACAGACAGCCATCCATGCTAGATTTACCTTCTCAAGACAAAACAACAAAAGTTATGAAAAAAACAGCAGCAAAACTTTTACTAAATACAATAGATTGTGAATAGTCGCACATTTCATTATCAAAAACTGCTGTATTCAACAGCATACTGAAATTTACATAACAGACAAATTTAGGTACGTGGGATTGTTTTTGTTATCTGCTGTTATACTTGTTGATATTATTTTCACACTCAACTCACCTGATGATTCGTTCCATCATTGAATATTTACCAACTTCGTTTGCTGGAATAAGCATTTTTTTAAAATAGTTCATTACAGACTTGAAATGTGTTAGAGGGTAGCGGACGACTCCTACAAAATCAAAATCAAACGATTGACAAGCCTGAATTTTTGTTCAGACACTTTGATTCATGTTCTGCTAAATTTACTAGTTATAAATTTTGTTAACATAATTAAGCCAAGGTAATATTAAATTTATCAGGTACTTGTCAATTTAGCATATGCAGGATTCAATTAAATTTTACCAATAAATTTAGGGTTGTTGGGAAGAATTTTCCTGATGACGGTTTTATTGAATACGGCGTGATTCACCAAAACATTGAAGTTCATAGTGTTATTCTTATGAGGCAGAACAAATCTGCCTGGATCCAAATTGTAGGGCCATCCAAGGTATATATCCCCTACAAAATAAATTGATAACAATTTATATCCTGTACAAAAGTTATTGTATATTGTAGTGTAGTGTATATTTAAAATAAAAGTAAGGATGTTATGACGCTTAACACGAAGTGAGTAGTGTTGAGTTAAACCAGCAGCCCCTGTGGTGTAATTGGTTAGCGCCTGCTTGAAAGCTAGAGGTCTGTGGTTCAAATCTCAGTGGGAGCAAATTTTACAAGCTATTTTGGCCTTTAGTAAAGTATAGTAGGACTTCCAGGCAGTTGGGAGGCCAGGGAAGCCGGATGACTTGAAGAGCAGGAGAGGGGCCAGTGGAGCTCATGGAACTGGTAGGATGTAGTGCTGATTGTTAACTCAGCAACCCTTGCGGTGTAATTGGTTAGCCTCCCAATTGCAAGCCGGAGGTTCGTGGCTCGAATCCCAGTGCTGGGGGCAATTATTTTACAAAATGTACTATGTCTGTACCAATATGATGTTTGGAAGTAAGCAAATGCATGCTGAATGTAAAAGGTAAATTTAAAGTATGTAGGTATGCTAGATGCATGAAGTCTTATCAAGTGTAACAAGGCTATTTAAAGTATAGAGAATCAAATTGTTTACAACCTTGAACTTTAACATTTAGGACATCATGTGCAATTCCATGCACAAAGTATTACATAATTCAAAATGAGTGGAAACTAAGATTTCATGAAAATCACTTTGGGTGAGCAATTGACAAAAAGCAACTACAGATAATTCAGTAGAGCTTTCAATGGAGATAAAAAAAATACATCAAGTTTCATTTGCACCAATTTGTTGACTAAAAGGTGATCTACAAACCTTGTCTTGGGACAGCAAACGACAAGTTATGTGTGTGACCAAATCGTTGTAGTATAGATATGAGGGTGGTAGAACCAGCTTTATGAGTTTTCACAAATGCAAAGTCGACTGCTTTATTGCATGTCTGTGTAGACATAAACTCGTGTGTCTCAGGGCTAGAAAGAGAAGGTACAGAAGAATTAATATATATTTTGCAAGCTTCATGACTTCTAGGTGATCCCTACAGTTACCTGAGCTCTCTGGCTTAGATTTATACATTTTTTAAATAGACGTTAGTAAAAACATAAGTTTATACTATTGCGAAAGTGTGTGCCACGGTACCCTGTTCTGTGCTAATGAGGGGACAAATCCCAAAACAGCTGCTGTGCACAGATTGATATATATATATATATATATATATATATATATATATATATATATATATATATATATATATATTCAGTATATATATTCAGTATATATATTCAGTATAAATATTCAGTATATATATTCAGTATAAATATTCAGTATATATATTCAGTATATATATTCAGTATAAATATTCAGTATATATATTCAGTATATATATTCAGTATATATATTCAGTATATATATTCAGTATGTAGGCTATAATAAATGTTTAATCTACTTTCTTCCTACAACTGTAAACTGTATTTACTGCATTATTAGTACAATGGATACATGGATGGAGTTTCAGAAGACAACTATATTTTTATAGTTTAAACCTGGTTTTATATTTTTCGTTCAAAAACAAAGCTATCTACAATTGTCGTTTCTAGCCTAGCTGATAATTCTACAAATATTTTAAATGAAAAGTAGTTTTAGACTACAAATAGCTACTAAAAATATTCTCATAGACTTTCCCAGTAACTACATTCATTTCCTGTTCCATCTGTTATGACCAGCTCTTTCAGCTGTTTACTAATCAATTGAAGTGAACTGGTAGTTAACTACAGCTAATCCAATATTCATAACAACACAACAAACACAAAGCAACACGCAACAAGTTACTAAAACCAGTTGGATGTTTAAAAAACATGACAAGGCAACAAAATATCACTGTCACCAAGGCAAGACTTTGGTGGGTTTCAAATGTTCAAAGTAGATGATACATACTTGGGTTTAAATGCGGTATTCTCTGGCATTCTCTCCCATCTCTTATCCTTGACATTAGAACTCATGAATGATTTGACGTTTTTTATAACTTTGCTTCCTTGTAGTATCATAATGTTATCATGATTCGATATTAAATTATATAAGGCTGGAAGTGTCAGCGAAATTATTACAAAAACTATCACTTTATAACGCCGAGTTTGCATGGTGGAAGTGGCTAGGAACCAGTCTATAGATTCTATATCACGGAATATAGGTCAGCCAGACAATTTCGGTTACTGTATCAGAAAGGAGAGCATTATAATGAACAAATTAGTAGTATTGATCTTAAACAATTATCAGCTAGTACACAAACAAAAAACTACTAACTCATTTGACACTAAAAGTATACCAAACTTACAAATTGTTTTTAGAAGTAAAGAATCATATTGAACTAATTTTTAATTTGTTTGGGCATTCTACCAAAGAAGTTGCATTTATCACATGAAATGAGATTTTTAATACAAAATAATTATTTGAGTGGATACTACCAATAATACATTAACTTACTTGAAAGTACGCTAACTCAGTATCACACATCTCAATACACCAACTCACATGCTGTGTAGTTGTCTATTATGATATTGAAAGTATATAGTCCTGTATAGTTAACTGGCTTGTAGCTGCCTAGGAGTACCTGAGCTAAACTAATCATATTTTCACTCTGAGTTAACCAACGGAAAGCAAGGATTTCTATGATGCTATTGTGAACACAGACAGTGAGAATTTTTATATATCAATAGAAACTAATATTCAGCTCATTATGTAGTGTTAACTCTATTTATTGTGCAGACTGCTAGTGATCAATTAGGCACATAAAGCTAAATAAATAAACTGAAAACGTTTGTATAATATCATCTCATCATTTTATATGATCAATAAAAATGTACTTAAGGTATTTTATTGTCAAAAACTTTAGTGTAAAACAAAGCAGTGTTGTATGGTAAAGACATTTCCATCAAGTCATAACAAGCAATATTTTGAGGTACTATAGAAGTTTTGATGTACTGCATACAGCTGTAACTCTCTAAAATATTTCCTGATCTGATTGCTGCTTATTACTTTTCATGAGAAACTGTTATACCAACTTTATTGTGACCTTTGAAATGTCTGGGAGATCAAGCTCATTCCTCCTCACTATTTCTCATTGATCTTGGTGGAATACACATGAAGCATTTGCACTTTCATATTTTAGTCTCGCCTCTGCATCAGACCTTTTTAAATTCGGCTTTAATGACTCTTAAACATAGCTAGCGGCTTCAGTTTCCAAACATCCCTTTGAGATAATATGATTTGTTGAATAAATCAGACCGCTGAATAGTCTGAAACAACCTGGTGTTTGCAGGACCATTTTTCATAAAGTTCATGCAATACTCTAACTCAATACTGAAAGGGGGGGGTTCCATTCAGAACTAGCAATCTCTAACTTTGGAATAGTGATTCCAGGTGATTTTTCAGCTTCATTTTTCTAAAATTGAACAATTAAACTATGCTAGATTGAAATTCTTGTGAGCAACTTTGTGATTTTAATAATGATCACCACTGTTACTCAGTAGAACTATATTTTATTATTTTTTGACTAAGTATAGTTTAATATATATTTATTCTTTAAGGAAGTGAAATTTAAAATTAAAAATAAAACTTTGAAGCTCAAGATTTAATCAATAGTCCTTTTTAATGGTTTATAATAGTATTTGAGATATTCAGAGTAATGAAATCATCTAACCCATAAAAATTTAAAATATATATGTGAAAACAAGAATGTTATAACACCTCAACACAATAAATCTTCACCTTGAACACGGTGATATCTGCTGTACAATATGATCCGACCAGACTGTTTACAGATTTATAGTACGTCAGCTCTTCCTCAAACCCTTTCTCTTTGCTAATTTCTCTCCATAACGTGGCATTGGCCCACTTATAAATCTGAAAATCCACACTCACCCAGTCTAAGAGTTTTTTTGCTGTTTTGGCAGGAATTGAGTCACTCTTACCTTTTAATAGATAACATGATTACAAAATACAGTATATGAAGAGTGTTTTTATATTTATACAAAAAGCTGTGCAATTTACACATAGATCGATCTTCAACACTCTTCAAACGTTTATACCAGGGTACTAACCAGTAATGCTGCAGCAGGTTAGTTAATATTTGTAATGCAGGCTTTCAGGGTAACTAGTTTAGGCCTTAAAGTGAAAGATGTGTGGTTTATAACACACCCATAGTAATTATTTGGAAGCAAAACAAAAGAAGCTCAAGTTTTAATTCAGAAGAACAATGACCTAATAATATTAAGTTAATGTAATACCTTTTCTTGTTATTTCATAAACAATCTAAAAACATAATACCATTTAACAAAATGATGAGTACACAAGTGAATGTCTATTCATATGCTATACAAATCTTCCTGTTATGACTTTGTCTTGGGATAGCCTATCATCTATTTTAATATGGTACTCCCCAGAAAAACATCCCATACTTTCAAAAACTGACTATAACCTCTCAAACAGTTGATTGTAGTTTACAATGAGATAAATGAGAAAGCTGAAATTATTACGACATCATAATATACTGAGATCTGTTCCTTGCCTGAAAATAAGCAACCAAGCCAGTCTTTAACAAATAAGTATACAGCATACAATGAAACAGTGTCGAATTTAACCGACCAAATGAATACTCAAATAACAACAATGGAAATACAAAAGCAGCAAGAGGAAGACAACCCCATTCGAGAAGTTAATGAAGCTCTGGATAAAAAAGCTATTCTCTCTGCTCAACAATTTTCTATAGTAAATTCATTTTCTTGATAATTTATGTATTATTGTTTATTGTATCAGGTTTTAGCTTTCATGTAAAAACCTTACACAAGTTCTGTGTGCCAGAATGAAGTAAAATTTGATGCGAATGTTAAGGACATTATAGAGTGCCTGCATACTTTAAATTAACACTCTAGAATTTAGATGCTAATAAAAAGTGGTAAATTAAATAATATTAGGTGCACCCAAAAAAGCAACGAATCATACCATAGGCTCCGCCCACTTGTCATTTTTTAGTCAGATTGTTTAGAAGACAAAGTTTTATAAATGAACAAAATATTTAGGAATTTATTTAATATTAATTTTACATGACTCAAATAATTACATAATCATTTGAAATCTAATAAGGTCCCCATATAAATTGTCTATAACCATTGTATATCTGCCCTTTTCATTCAAATAATACTAATGCAGCTTGACCTGTTGTTTAAAGTGTAATGGTAGCTATAAATTTAGCGTTGCCACTAACTATGGATGAGTTGTACTGGTGTTGGTTTTCGTAACTTTATTTTTACTTATTCCAACTGCCTTAAGAAACTATAAAAGTAGATTAATATATATGCAATTATAATAGGCTTTTAAAATAAAACCAACAAAAATAAAAACCAACAATTATTTATGACTTGTAACGTATTCAAACATATATACATATTTTGGATTAATCACCTCTTGCCTTCTTTTAGTGGCTAGCTAGGGCGAGTTTGACTCTAGGCAACGACATTGTAGGTTTACTAAAAATATTTAAAGTTTATAATAAAAATGACATTAAATGATAACTGCCATAGACAAAGTTAAGTAATTATATCAGTTAAGACAAGTAAAGATGCATGTATTACATAAACAAAGATTAAACTTGTGTTCAAAGTTGACTTGAATTTGTAGTATATTGCAGTAAAATACTGTTATCAGTAAAAGTAAAACTTTAAGCTACAAATTAGGGCTCTATCACGTGACAGTCTGATCAATAACTGGAGAGCCTGCCTTTAGAATTCACAATTTTATGAGAAACCTAGTATAAAGTAAACACATAGCCATGAATTCTATCATGCACTGACCACACTGGCATTTTGAGCTTGTTAAACTCCTCAACATATCAAATAAACCAAATATTTATTATTAAGTTGAAATAGATAAAAATACTTAAGGAAAGCTTCAAACTATTACAAATACTGAAAAAACAAAGCTAACTCGTGCCTCTTTAATTTAATTCCAATTCAAATTCATTTATATTTTGTTAATTATATCATTAAAATTGATTGTTATTTATGCGATGGAACTTGCATTGCTAGCGCGCTATTATTCTACTAACTGTATAGGTTCAACGTCTGCACTGAAACATCCGGGCTGCCAAGATGTAAAGCCACAACCAATGGGCGAGGGCGTGGTTTTATCTAATAAATGAATTGACAACTATTGCAGTCGTTGCGTTGCGTTGCGTATATAGGCGAGAATTACGTGATGTGATAATCTATTTGAGTGGAACTACGCTAAACGCAATGCTGAATGCTGAATGCTTAATAAACTGTTAGATATTCATTACGTTATGCTGCCTTTGCAACTTGAAATAATTATGCTATGTGATAACTTTACAATAAATGATAAGAAATAGTTAAATTAAAACGGCCATATTGCAGTGGTCAGTTTACTAAATAATAGAACTACAAACTGTGCAGCAAAAAAGCTCTTTGGCAAGTATCAAAATATGACAAATATTATAAAGGATATAATGCAAAGTATATTATGGTAAACACACAGCAGTGAAAGTTCATTATTCTTTTTTCAGTAAAGATATTTTCATAAGTTTGCCAATATGATACAGTTGTGTAGAAATAATAAAGAAATCATTAATGTCATGTTAAACTTGAAACCATTTGTGTAATTAGTAGGCCCAGGATACTTCTAATAACAAGCATGAAAATAACTATCAAGCTTTTTAACATTGGTATAATATACCATTTCATCATTTTACATGCTAAATAAAAATGTACTTCAGATCTTTATATTAACAAAAAACTTAGTACAAAACAAATGCACTATAAGTTGTATGATAATGACTATTCTATCCAGTCATAACGAAATATATTTAGAGATTTTGATGGAAGTTGTGATACTGCATGCAACTGTGACTCTCTAGGACCTTTCCTAATCTATTTGCTGCTTGTTAGGTTTCATGGAAAACTGCTAATTTACCAAATTTATTGTGGCCTAGCTCTGAACTGTCTGGAAGGTCAAGGTCTTTTTTCCTCACTATTACTCTTTGATGTTGATGGAATATACATGAAGCGCTTTGCACTTGTATATTTTATTCAAGCTTCTGCATCAGAACTTTTTAAATTTGGCTTTGATTGCTTCAATATTTATTCACTGGCTGCAGGTTCCCATTAATGCTTGTGAAATAATATGATTTGTTGAATAAATCAGGCGCTGAGTAGTTTGAAACTACCTAGTGCATATTTTACTCGAGCTTCTGCTGCAGATCTTCATGAATTTGATTTTACTTTCCGCGGTGCAGACTTAACTGCTGGTTTAATTCAGATTCTGATTCCATCAAATGCTTTGAAGTAATGTGATTCTTTGAATAAGTCAGGCCTCTGATTGATCTGAAACAACCTAGTGTACGCTCGTTCATTTCTCATCAAGTTTTTGCAGTCCTCTAACTCAATACTAAAAGGGGCGTTCCATGGAGAACCCACAATCTCTAACTTTGGTATGGTAGTTCCAGGTGTTTTACTAGCTTTATTTTTCTAAAATTAGGCAGTTGAATTATGTTAAATTGAAAGTTTTGTTAGCAACTTTGTGATCTTGATAATGATCACCACCGTCACCAATTGGAGCTCAATGTTATTACTTTTTGACTAAGTCTCAATGTATATGTCTTTTGAACAGAAGAGCTACACCATTCCATATGAAATGTGAAAGTTTAAGTTGAAACCAATGATTTAAAGCTCAAGTTATCAAAAATATCCTTCATATTGATTTATATAGTAGTATTTGAGATATTCACAGTAATGAAACCATCTAAATCGCAAAAATTAAAAATATATATGTGAAAACAAGAATGTTATAACAGCTCAACACAATGAATCCTCGCCTTGAACAGGGCGATATCTGCTGTACAATATGATACTACCAGATTGTTTACAGATTTATAGTACGTCAGCTCTTCCTCAAACCCTTTCTCTTTGCTAATTTCTCTCCATAACGTGGCATTGGCCCACTTATAAATTTGAAAATCTACGCTCACCCAGTCTAAAAGTTTTTTTGCTGTTTTGGCAGGAATTGGGTCACTCTTACCTTTTAATAGATAACATGATTACAAAATACAGTATATGAAGAGTGTTTTTATATTTATACTAAAAAAGCTGTGCAATTTACACATAGATATAAAAACTCAACACTTTTGAAAACGTTATACCAGTGTGCTAACCAGTAATGCTGGCGAATTAGTTAATATTTGTAATGCAGGCTTTCAGGGTAACTAGTTTAGGCCTTAAAGTGAAAGATGTGTGATTTATAACACACCCATAGTAATTATTTAGAAGCAAAACAAAAGAAGCTCAAGTTTTATTTCAGAAGAGCAATGACCTAATAATATTAAGTTAATGTGATACCTTTTTTTTGTTATTTCATAAACAATCTAAAAACATAATGCCATTTAACAAAATGATGAGTACACAAGTGAATGTCTATTCATATGCTATACAAATCTTCTTGTTATGACTTTGTCTTGAGATAGCCTTATCATCTATTTTAATATGGTACTCCCCAGGAAAACATCCCATACTTTCAAAAACTTACTATAACCTCTCCAACAGTTGATTGTAGTTTATAATGAGATAATTGAGAAAGCTGAAATTATTACGACATCATCATATACTGAAATCTGTTCCTTGCCTGAAAATGAGCAACCAAGCCAGTCTTTAACAAATAAGTATACAGCATACGATGAAACAGTGTCGAATCTAACCAACCAAAGGAATACTCAAATAACAACAATGGAAATACAAAAGCAGCAAGAGGAAAACAACCCCATTCGAGAAGTTAATGAAGCTCTGGATAAAAAAGCTATTCTCTCTGCTCAACAATTTTATATAGTAAATTCATTTTCTTGATAATTTATGTATTATTGCTTCTTCTATCAAGTTTTAGCTTTCATGTAAATAACCTTACACAAGTTCTGTGTGCAAGAATGAAGTAAAAATTGATGCGAATGTTAAGGACATTACAGAGTGCCTGCATACTTTAAATTAACACTCTAGAGTCTAGAGTTTAGATGCTAATAAAAAGTGGTAAATTAAATAATATTAGGTGCACCCAAAAAAGCAACGAATCATACCATAGGCTCCGCTCACTTGTCATTCTTTAGTCAGATTGTTTGGAAAACAAAGTTTTATAAATGAACAAAATATTTAGGAATAAAATTAGTTAATATTGATTTTACATGACTCAAATAATTACATAATCATTTAAAATCTAATAATGTCCCCATATAAATTGTCTAATCATTGTATATCTGCCCTTTTCATTCAAATAATACTAATGCAGCTTGACATGTTGTTTAAAGTGTAATGGTAGCTATAAATTTAGTATCGCCACTAACTATAGATGAGTTGTACTGGTGTTGGTTTTCGTAACTTTATTTTTACTTATTCCAATTGCCATAAGAAACTATAAAAGTAGGTCAATATATGCAATTATAATAGGTTTTTAAAATAAAACCAACAAAAATAAAAACCAACAATTATTTATGACTTGTAAAGTATTCAAACATATATTATACATATTTTGGATTAATCACCTCTTGCCTTCTTTTAGTGGCTAGCTAAGGCGAGTTTGACTCTAGGCAACGACATTGCAGGTTTACTAAAAATATTTAAAGTTTATAATAAAAAAAAAAATTAAATGATAACTGCCATAGACAAAGTTAAGTAATTATATCAGTTAAGACAAGTAATGATGCATGTATTACATAAACAAAGATTGAACTTGTATTCAAAGTTGACTTGAATTTGTAGTATACTTGCAGTAAAATACTGTTATGAGTAAAAGTAAAACTTTAAGCTACAAATTAGGGTTCTATCCTGTGACAATCTGATCAATAACTGGAGAGCCTGCCTTTAGAATTCACAATTTTATGAGAAATCTATTATAAAGTAAACACATAGCCATGAATTCTATCATGCACTGACCACACTGGCATTTTGAACTTGTTAAACTCCTAAACATGTCAAATAAACCAAATATTTATTATTAAGTTGAAATAGATAAAAATAGGCTACTCAAGGAAAGCTTCAAACTATTACAAATACTGAAAAAACAAAACTAACCTGTGCCTCTTTAATTTAATTTCAATTCAAATTCATTTATATTTTGGTAATTATATCGTTAAAATTGATTGTTATTTGTGCGATGGAACTTGCATTGCTAGCGCGCTACTATTCTACTATAAACTGCATAGGTTCAACGTCTGCACTGAAACATCCGGGCTGCCAAGACGTAAAGCCACAACTAAGCCTAGGGCCACACTGTGCGTATTTTCGCATGCGAAAATTGAAATCACAAGTAGCAAAGGTGTCCACTGTGCGCGTTGAGAAAACATTCGCACTTGTCGCTCTGCATTTTCAACGCAAGTGCGAATCGTCTCTGTCGTCGTCACCTAATTGGCTGGTAGTTATTCAGCGAGCCCAATTTCTTTATTTAGTGCTACATTCCAGTAAATTGCGTTTTATTGAAAGCGAGTGCGATTTAAAAATGAAAGCTTTATTTATCACGCATCACTGACGCTACAGTAGACACCTTTGCTACCTGTGATTTTAATTTTCGCATGCGAATATATGCACCGTGTGGCCCTAGGCTAATGGGCAAGGGCGCGCTGTTATCTAATAAATGAATTGACAACTATTGCAGGCGACAATTATGTGATGTGATAATCTATTTGAGTGGAACGTTATGCTAAACGCAATGCTGAATGCTTAATGCTTAATAAACTGTTAGATATTCATTACGTTATGCTGCTTTTACAACTTGAAATAATTATGCTATGTGATAACTTTACAATAAATGATAAGAAATAGTTAAATTAGAACAGCCATATTGCAATGGTCAGTTTACTAGATAATAGAACTACAAACTGTGCAGCAAAAAAGCTCTTTGGCAAGTATCAAAATATGACAAATATTATAAAAGATATAATGCAAAGTATATTATGGTAAACACACAGCAGTGAAAGTTCATTATTCTTTCTTCAGTAAAAAAATTTTCATAAGTTTGCCAATATGATACAGTTGTGTAGAAATAATAAAGAAATCATTAATGTCATGTTAAACTTGAAAGCATTTGTGTAATTAGTAGGCCCAGGATACTTCTAATAACAAGCATGAAAATAACTATCAAGCTTTTTAACATTGGTATAATATACCATTTCATCATTTTACATGCTAAATAAAAATGGACTTCAGATCTTTATATTAACAAAAAATTTAGTAAAAAACAAATGCACTAGGTTGTATGGTAATGACTATTCTATCCAGTCATAACAAAATATATTTAGAGGTACCTACTATAGAAGTTGTGATACTGCATACAGCTGTGACTCTCTAGGACCTTTCCTAATCTAATTGCTGCTTGTTAGGTTTCATGAGAAACTGCTAATTTACCGAATTTATTGTGACCTCGATCAGAACTGTCTGGAAGGTCAAGGTCTTTTTTTCTCGCTATCACTCTTTGATGTTGGTGGAATATACATGAAGCGCTTTGCAGTCGCATATTTTATTCAAGCTTCTGCATCAGATCTTTTTAAATTTGGCTTTAATTGCTTCAATATATATTCACTGGCTGCAGGTTCCCATTAATGCTTGTGGGATAATATGATTTGTTGAATAAATCAGGCCGCTGAATGATCTGAAACAACCTAGTGCATATTTTACTCGAGCTTCTGCTGCAGATCTTCATGAATTTGTTTTAACTTTCTGCGGTGCAGACTTGACTGCTGGTTTATTTGGCATTCTGATTCCATCGTATTCTTTGAAATAATATGATTTCTTGAATAAGTCAGGCCTCTGATTAATCTGAAACAACCTAGTGTACGCTCGTTCATTTCTCATCAAGTTTTTGCAGTCCTCTAACTCAATACTAAAAGGGGCGTTCCATGGAGAACCCGTAATTTCTAATCTTGGTATGGTGATTCCAGGTGTTTTACTGGCTCCATTTTTCTAAAATTAGGCAATTAAATTATGTTAGACTGGAATTTTTGTTAGCAACTTTGTGATCTTGATAATGATCACCACCGTCACCAATTGGAACTTAACGTTATTTATACTTTTTGACTAAGTCTCAAGGTATATGTCTCTTGAACAGAAGAGCTACACCTTTCCACATGAAATGTGAAAGTTCAAGTTGAAACTAATAATTTAAAGCTCAAGATATTAAAAATAGCCTTTATATTGATTTATATAATAGTATTTGAAATAGTGACAGTCATGAAATCATCTAGCCCATAAAAATTTAAAATATATATGTAGAAACAAGAATGTTATACCACCTCAACACAACGAATCCTCACCTGGAACAGGGCAATATCTGTTGTACAATATGATCCGACCAGACTGTTTACAGATTTATAATACGTCAGCTCTTCCTCAAACCTTTTCTCTTTGCTAATTTCTCTCCATAACGTGGCATTGGCCCACGTATAAATTTGTAGATCTACACTCATCCAGCCTAGCAGTTTTTTTGCCGTTTTTGCAGGAATCGAGTCACTCTTACCTTTTAGTAGATAACATGATTACAAAATACAGTATATGAAGAGTGTTTTTATATTTATACAAAAAAAGCTGTGCAATTTACACATAGATAAAAACTCCACACTCTTGAAAACGTTATACCAGTGTGCTAACCAGTAATGCTGACAAATTGGTTAATATTTGTAATGCAGGCTTTCAGGGTTAATTAGTTTTGGCCTTAAAGTGAAAGATGTGTGACTTATAACACACCCATAGTAATTATTTGAAAGCAGTACAAAAAAGCTCAAGTTTTATATCAGAAGAGCAATTATCAAATAAAATTAGGTTAATGCGATACCTTTTTTTGTTATTTCATGAACAATCTAAAAACATAATACGATTTAACAAAATGATGAGTACACAAGTGAATGTCTATTCATATGCTATACAAATTTGAAATAATCATTTTGATCAAGCTAAAAAGATTACGGAAGTTGTTTGCATAATATTCTTGTAGCTTCACTAGCAGTTTTTTGAAAACTCCAAAATATTCAAAGTCAAAGTACAACTAAAATCCACAAATGGTATCTGCTTTACACTAAAATATAAACGAAGCCACTGTAGGAAGTTAAAACTCACCCTGGTATTTGAAAACATTTTTTTTAAGAAAAAGTATGTCTGTGATATCCCAGCACCACTTCCTCTTAAGAAGTAGCAGACTCTCCTGCATGTATTCCATCACTAGCAAGAATGGAAAGGTCTCCTTTAAATCAGTCATAAATTCTTCTACCTGTATATTATTCACAAGGTTCCTTTACATGCAATTGTAAAAGTCTTGCTGTTAGAAGTTAGATACATTGGTATTGGCGGAAAAGGTCAACAAACCTTTTAACTAATTAAATGAGTATTTATGTCCTAGAAACCTTGACTATATGTGTTAGCTAAACTTAGATAAACTTCTGTGATAAAAAGCGGAATAATCATCGTATTCCCAAAATTTAAGCATCACTAAAAATATCTTTTGTGGCTTATTTAACCAGCAAGCAGGATATAAAGTTAGCACTGAACATAATTAATTCAAGCAGTAAAAGTAATGTAGTGTAATGAATACATAATAGTTAATCTAGCATTCAGCGTTGCGTTTAGCATAACGTTCCACTCAAATAGGTTATCGCATCGCGTGATTCTCGCCTACGCAACGACTGCTAGTTGTAAATTCTTTAATTAGATAACAGCACGCTCTCGCTCATTGGCTGTGGCTTTACGCTTAGGCAGCCCGGATGTTTGAGTGCAGACGTTGACCCTACAGTTAGTAGAATAGTAGCGCGCTAGCGATGCAAGCTTATCACATCAATAACATCAGTTTTAAATGATATAATTAATAAAATACAAGTGAATTTAAATTAGAATTAACTTAAAGAGGCACAGGTTAGTTTTGTTCTTCAGTATTTGTAATAATTTGAAGCTTTCCTTAAGTTTTTTAACTATAAGAATAACTATTTGGTTTATTAAACATGTTTATAAGTTTGACAATTTTTAGAATGCCAGTGTGGTCAGTGCATGATAGAATTTATGGCTATGTGTTTACTTCATAATAGATTTCTCACAAAATTACAAATTCTTAAGGCAAGCTCTCCAGTGATGCAGCTCTCTAGTTTAATGCAGCTACTAATTCAAGTGAACGTTGAATATAAGTTTTAATCCCTGTCTATGGGCTATACATTCATTCTTACTAATTGTCTTAACATATTTGTCCAATTGCAGTTATCACTTAATGTCATTTTTATTATAGTTTGATATTTTTTAGTAGACCTGTAATACCTTTTCATAGAAACAAACTCAACCTAGCTAGCCACTAAAAGAAGGCAAGAGGTGATTAATTCAAGATCTGTATATATGTTTGAATATTTTACAATTTCATAAATAATTTCTGTTTGTTTTATTTTAAAAACCTGTTATAGTTGCATATATTAATAACCTACTTTTACAGTTTCTTACGGCAGTTGGAATACGTAAAAATAAAGTTACGAAAACCAACACCAGTACAACTCATCTATAGTTAGTGGCGACGCTACACAGGAACTGGTAAGGACTTAACTTTACTATCCATGTAAAGTACTCATATCTATTCCAATCATCTGTTCTCATGTTATATTTTATTTGATCAGAAATTTTCTAGATTAACCTTTTCTGGTTTATCCATTTCTTTCCTCCCCAAACCAAAGTCGGCTGCCTGAAGGTTATGAGTCACCGACCGAATATGAAAGTTAGGATCTGGGGAGTTTTTGTTCCCGTCATTAACTCCATCGTAATAGTTTGGGTTATCCGCAAACCTGCGACACATGAAATAATAATGTTTTTCTGGACAACAAGCAATTCTTGTAATGAAAGGCAAATCCTACTTTTAGCTTTTGTGGATGAAGTTTTTATTTTAACACAGACAGCCATCTATGCTGGATTTACCTTCTCAAGACAAAACAACAAAAGTTATGATAAAGGCAGCAGCAAATCTGTAACTAAATACAATAGATTGTGAATAGTCGCACATTTCATTATTAAAAACTGCTGTATTCAACAGCATACTGAAATTTACATAACAGACAAATTTAGGTACGTGGGATTGTTTTTGTTATCTTTTGTTATACTTGTTGATATTAATTTCACACTCAACTCACCTGATGATTCGTTCCATCATTGAATATTTACCAACTTCGTTTGCTGGAATAAGCATTTTTTTAAAATAGTTCATTACAGACTTGAAATGTGTTAGAGGGTAGCGGACGACTCCTACAAAATCAAAATCAAACGATTGACAACCCTGAATTTTTGTTCAGACACTTTGATTCATGTTCTGCTAAATTTACTAGTTATAAATTTTGTTAACATAATTAAGCTAAAGTAATATTAAATTTATCAGGTACTTGTCAATTTAGCATATGCAGGATTCAATTAAATTTTACCAATAAATTTAGGGTTGTTGGGAAGAATTTTCCTGATGACGGTTTTATTGAATACGGCGTGATTCACCAAAACATTGAAGTTCATAGTGTTATTCCAATGAGGCAGAACAAATCTGCCAGGATCCAACTTGTAGGGCCATCCAAGGTATATATCCCCTACAAAATAAATTGATAACAATTTATATCTTGTACAAAAGTGATTGTATATTGTAGTGTAGTGTATATTTAAAATAAAAGTAAGGATATTATGGCGCTTAACACGAAGTGAGTAGTGTTGAGTTAAACCAGCAGCCCCTGTGGTGTAATTGGTTAGCGCCTGCTTGAAAGCTAGAGGTGTGTGGTTCAAATCTCAGTGGGAGCAAATTTTACAAGCTATTTTGGCCTTTAGTAAAGTGTAGTAGGACTTCCAGGCAGTTGGGAGGCCAGGGAAGCCGGATGACTTGAGGAGCAGGAGAGGGGCCGGTGGAGCTCATGGAACTGGTAGGATGTAGTGCTGATTGTTAACTCAGCAACCCTTGCGGTGTAATTGGTTAGCCTCCTAATTGCAAGCCGGAGGTTTGTGGCTCGAATCCCAGTGCTGAGGGCAATTATTTTACAAAATGTACTATGTCTGTACCAATATGATGTTTGGAAGTAAGCAAATGCATGCTGAATGTAAAAGGTGAATTTAAAGTATGTATGCTAGATGTATGAAGTCTTATCAAGTGTAACAAGGCTATTTAAAGTATAGAGAATCAAATTGTTTACAACCTTGAACTTTAACTTTAGGACATCATGTGCAATTCCATGCACAAAGTATTACATAATTCAAAATGAGTGGAAACTAAGATTTCATGAAAATCACTTTGGGTGAGCAATTGACAAAAAGCAACTACAGATAATTCAGTAGAGCTTTCAATGGAGATAAAAAAAAATACATCAAGTTTCATTTGCACCAATTTGTTGACTAAAGGGTGATCTACAAACCTTGTCTTGGGACAGCAAACGACAAGTTATGTGTGTGACCAAATCGTTGTAGTATAGATATGAGGGTGGTAGAACCAGCTTTATGAGTTTTCACAAATGCAAAGTCGACTACTTTATTGCATGTCTGTGTAGACATAAACTCGTGTGTCTCAGGGCTAGAAAGAGAAGGTACAGAAGAATTAATATATATTTTGCAAGCTTCATGACTTCTAGGTGATCCCTACAGTTACCTGAGCTCTCTGGCTTAGATTTATACATTTTTTAAATAGACGTTAGTAAAAACATAAGTTTATACTAATGCAAAGGTGTGGGCCACGGTATCCTGTTTATCCTGTTCTGTGCTAATGATTGGACAAATCCCAAAACAGCTGCTGTGCACAGATTGTTATATATATATCAAAAGTGTATCAAGCAACCTGGGAAAACAATTTTTTAAAATTCTGGAGGAAGAAATACCCACAGACCACAAACTCTACAAAATTTTCAACAAAAACAACATAAAACTCAGTTACAGCTGCTGCAGAAATTTAAACAACATAATCAACAGCCACAATAAAAGATTACTCAACCCAGCAAACCAACCTCCTCGAGAATGTAACTGCAGAAACAACACAGTGTGCCCACTAGATGGAAAATGCCTCACAAAGTGCATCATATACCAAGCTACAGTTACAACCAAAGATGGCAGCCAACCCCAGACTTACGTGGGAACATCAGAAACAGAATTCAAAACCAGATTTTATAACCACAAATCAACTTTTAACAACAAAACAAAAAAGAACCATACTGAATTGAGCAAATATATCTGGAAACTAAAAGACAAGAACACCCATTTTGACATATCATGGAAAATTATGAAAAAGACCAACTCATACAACAAAGTCACTAAAAGATGCAACCTCTGCCTATGGGAAAAATATTTCATAATATACCAGCCCAGCAAATCTTCCCTTAATAACAGAAATGAAATTCTATCCACATGCAGACATGCACGTAAGCACTACCTGGGCAACATCACATAACAATACTAACAACTCTCAACCATAGTACTACCTATTATAAATTAGCCTTTCCATCAAACATCTAGCTTTTATAGTTTAATCCTTTAGAAAAAGAGCAATTTAATTAATTAATAGATAACACCAAATCCACTACTATGTTTGCATTTCGTTTTACGTTGTGTTTAGCATGATAGTTTTCTTTATGTAAAAATTTGAATAATCGGTATGCTTCATAGATTTTATTTATTTTTAGTCTAACACCTGAGGAGTGCAGTTTACTGCACGAAACTATATAGTCGTGTAAGATTTTTTAAATAAAATATATATGTATCATTAACAATCTGAACACACTACATTATATATATATATATATATATATATATATATATATATATATATATATATATATATATATATATATATATTCAGTATATATATTCAGTATATATATTCAGTATATATATTCAGTATATATATTCAGTATATATATTCAGTATGTAGGCTATAATAAATGTTTAATCTACTTTCTTCCTACAACTGTAAACTGTATTTACTGCATTATTAGTACAATGGATACATGGATGGAGTTTCAGAAGACAACTATATTTTTATAGTTTAAACCTGGTTTTATATTTTTCGTTCAAAAACAAAGCTATCTACAATTGTCGTTTCTAGCCTAGCTGATAATTCTACAGATATTTTAAATGAAAAGTAGTTTTAGACTACAAATCGGTACCAAAAATATTCTCATAGACTTTTCCAGTAACTACATCTATTTCCTGTTCCATCTGTTATGACCAGCTCTTTCAGCTGTCTACTAATCAATTGAAGTGAACTGGCAGTTAACTACAGCTAATCCAATATTCATAACAACACAACAAACACAAAGTAACACGCAACAAGTTACTAAAACCTTTTGGGTGTTTAAAAAACATGGCAAGGCAACAAAATATCACTGTCACTAAGGCAAGACTTTGGTGGGTTTCAAATGTTCAAAGTAGATGATACATACTTGGATCTAAATGCGGTATCCTCTGGCATTCTCTCCCATCTCTTATCCTTGACATCAGAACTCATGAATGATTTGACGTTTTTTATAACTTTGCTTCCTTGTAGAACCATAATGTTATCATGATTCGATAATAAATATAAGGCTGGAAGTGTCAGCGCAACCATTACAAAAACTATCACTTTGTAACGTCGAGTTTGCATGGTGGAAGTGGCTAGGAACCAGTCTATAGATTCTATGTCACGGAATATAACTCAGCCAGACAATTTTGGTTACTGTAAGAGAAAGAAGAGCATTATAATGAATAAACTAGTACCCTAGTATTGATCTTAAACAATTATCAGCTAGTACACAAACAAAAAACTACTAACTCATTAATTGACACTAAAAGTATACCAAACTTACAAACTATTTTTAGAAGTAAAGAACCATATTAAACTAATTTTTTAATTTGTTTGGGCATTCTACCAAAGAAGTTGCATTTATCACATGAAATGAGATTTTTAATACAAAATAATTATTTGAGTGGATACTACCAATAATACATTAACTTACTTGAAAGTACGCTAACTCAGTATCACACATCTCAATATACACCAACTCACATGCTGTATAGTTGTCTATTATGTTATTGAAAGTATATAGTCCTGTATAGTTAACTGGCTTGTAGCTGCCTATAAGGAATACCTGAGCTAAACTAATCATATTTTTACTTTGAGTTAATCAATGGAAAGCAAGCATTTCTATGATGCTATTGTGAACACAGACAGTGAGAATTTCCATATCACAATAGCAACTAATATTCAGCTCATTATGTAGTGTTAACTCTATTTATTGTGCAGACTGCTAGTGAGCAATTAGGCACATAAAGCTAAATAAATAAACTGAAAACGTTTGTATAATATCATCTCATCATTTTATATGATCAATAAAAATGTACTTAAGGTATTCTATTGTCAAAAACTTTAGTGTAAAACAAAGCAGTGTTGTATGGTAAAGACATTTCCATCAAGTCATAACAAGTAATTCTTAGAGGTACTATAGAAGTTTTGATGTACTGCATACAGCTGTAACTCTTTATAATATTTCCTGATCTGATTGCTGCTTATTACTTTTCATGAGAAACTGTTACACCAACTTTATTGTGACCTTTGAACTGTCTGGGAGATCAAGCTCATTCCTCCTCATTATTTCTCATTAATCTTGGTGGAATACACATGAAGCATTTGCACTTACATATTTTAGTCTAGCCTCTGCATTAGATCTTTTTAACTTCGGCTCTAATGACTCTTATACATAGCTAGCAGCTTCAGTTTTCCATACATCCCTTTGAAATAATATTATTTGTTGAATAGATCAGGCCGCTGAATAGTCTCAAACAACCTGGTGTTTGCAGGATCATTTCTCATTAAGTTCTTGCAATACTCTAACTCAATACTGAAGGGGGGGGGGTTCTATTCAGAACCAGCAATCTCTAACTTTGGAATGGTGATTCCAGGTACTTTTTAGCTTCATTTTTCTAAAATTGAACAATTAAATTATGTTAGATTGAAATTTTTGTTAGCAACTTTGTGATCTTGATAATGATCACCACTGTTACTTAGTAGAACTATATTTTATTATTTTTTTGACTAAGTATAGCTTAATATCTATTTTTTTGGGAAGTGAAATTTAAAATTAAAACTAAAACTTTGAAGGTCAAAATTTAATCAATAGTCCTTTTTAATGGTTTATAATAGTATTTGAGATATTCACAGTAATGAAATCATCCAACCCACAAAAATTTAAAATATATATGTGAAAACAAGATTGTTATAACACCTCAACACAATGAATCCTCACTTTGTACAGGGCGATATCTGCTGTACAATATGAAACTACCAGACTGTTTACAGATTTATAGTACATCAGCTCCTCTCCAAACCCTTTTTCTTTGCTAATTTCTCTTCATAACGTGGCATTGGCCCACTTATAAATCTGAAAATCCACACTCATCCAGTCTAGAAGTTTTTTTGCTGTTTTGGCAGGAATTGAGTCACTCTTACCTTTTAATAGATAACATGATTACAAAATACAGCATATGAAGAGTGTTTTTATATTTATACAAAAAGCTGTGCAATTTACACATAGATCGATCTTCAACACTCTTCAAACGTTTATACCAGGGTACTAACCAGTAATGCTGCAGCAGGTTAGTTAATATTTGTAATGCAGGCTTTCAGGGTAACTAGTTTAGGCCTTAAAGTGAAAGATGTGTGATTTATAACACACCCATAGTAATTATTTGGAAGCAAAACAAAAGAAGCTCAAGTTTTAATTCAGAAGAACAATGACCTAATAATATTAAGTTAATGTAATACCTTTTCTTGTTATTTCATAAACAATCTAAAAACATAATACCATTTAACAAAATGATGAGTACACAAGTGAATGTCTATTCATATGCTATACAAATCTTCCTGTTATGACTTTGTCTTGGGATAGCCTATCATCTATTTTAATATGGTACTCCCCAGAAAAACATCCCATACTTTCAAAAACTGACTATAACCTCTCAAACAGTTGATTGTAGTTTACAATGAGATAAATGAGAAAGCTGAAATTATTACGACATCATAATATACTGAGATCTGTTCCTTGCCTGAAAATAAGCAACCAAGCCAGTCTTCAACAAATAAGTATACAGCAGACCAAATGAATACTCAAATAACAACAATGGAAATACAAAAGCAGTAAGAAGAAGACAACCCCACTCAAGAGGTTGATGACGCTCTGGATAAAAAAGCTATTCTCTCTGCTCAACAATTTTACATAGTAGGTAAATTCATTTTCTTGATAATTTATGTATTATTGTCTATTGTATCAAGTTTTAGCTTTCATGTAAAAACCTTACACAAGTTCTGTGTGCAAGAATGAAGTAAAATTTGATGCGAATGTTAAGAACATTATAGAGTGCCTGCATACTTTAAATTAACACTCTAGAGTCTAGAGTTTAGACTTTAGTTGGTAATAAAAAGTGGTAAATTAAATAATATTAGGTAAACCCAAAAAAGCAACAAATCATACCATAGGCTTCGCCCACTTGTCATTCTTTAGTCAGATTGTTTGGAAAACAAAGTTTTATAAATGAACAAAATATTTAGGAATGTAGTTAATGTTAATTTTACGTGACTCAAATAATTACATATTTGAAATCTAACAAGGTTCCCATATAAATTGTCTAACCATTGTATATCTGCCCCTTTCATTCAAATAATACTAATGCAGCTTGACCTGCTGAAAAAGTGCAATGGTAGCTATAAACTTAGCGTCGCCACTAACTATAGATGAGTTGTTCTGGTGTTGGTTTTCGTAACTTTATTTTTACTTATTCCAACTGCCGTAAGAAATTATAAAAGTAGGTTAATATATGCAATTATAATAGGTTTTTAAAATAAAACCAACAAAAATAAAAACCAACAATTATTTATGACTTGTAAAGTATTCAAACATATATACATATTTTGGTATAATCACCTCTTGCCTTCTTTTAGTGGCTAGCTAGAGTGAGTTTGATTCTAGGAAACGACATTGTAGGTTTACTAAAAATATTTAAAGTTTATAATAAAAATGACATCAAATGATAACTGCCATAGACAAAGTTAAGTAATTATATCAGTTAAGACAAGTAATGATGCATGTATTACATAAACAAAGATTAAACTTGTATTCAAAGTTGACTTGAATTTGTAGTATACTTGCAGTAAAATACTGTTATGAGTAAAAGTAAAACTTTAAGCCACAAATTAGGGTTCTATCCTGTGACAATCTGATCAATAACTGGAGAGCCTGCCTTTAGAATTCACAATTTCATGAGAAATCTAGTATAAAGTAAACACGTAGTCATGAATTCTATCATGCACTGACCACACTGACATTTTGAACTTGTTAAACTCCTAAACATGTCAAATAAACCAAATATTTATTATTAAGTTGAAATAGATAAAAATACTTAAGGAAAGCTTCAAACTATTACAAATACTGAAAAAACAAAACTAACCCGTGCCTCTTTAATTTAATTTAAATTCAAATTCATCTATATTTTGGTAATTATATCATTAAAATTGATTGTTATTTATGCGATAGAACTTGCATTGCTAGCGCTACTATTCTACTAACTGTAGGTTTAACGTCTGCACTGAAACATCCGCGCTGTCAAGACGTAAAGCCACAATCAATGGGCGAGGGCGTGGTGTTATCTAATTAATGAATTGACAAATAGCAGTCGTTGCGTAGGTGAGAATTACGTGATGTGATAATCTATTTGAGTGGAACGTTACGCTAAACGCAATGGTGAATGCTTAATCCTTAATAAACTGTTAGATATTCATTACGTTATGCTGCTTTTACAACTTGAAATAATTATGCTATGTGATAACTTTACAATAAATGATAAGAAATAGTTAAATTAAAACGGCCATATTGCAATGGTCAGTTTACTAGATAATAGAACTACAAACTGTGCAGCAAAAAAGCTCTTTGGCAAGTATCAAAATATGACAAATATTATAAAGGATATAACGCAAAGTATATGGTAAACACACAGCAGTGAAAGTTCATTATTCTTTTTTCAGTAAAGATATTTTCATAAGTTTGCCAATATGATACAGTTGTGTAGAAATAATAAAGAAATCATTAATGTCATGTTAAACTTGAAAGCATTTGTGTAATTAGTAGGCCCAGGATACTTCTAATAACAAGCATGAAAATAACTATCAAGCTTTTTAACATTGGTATAATATACCATTTCATCATTTTATATGATAAATAAAAATGTACTTCAGATCTTTATATTAACAAAAAATTTAGTACAAAACAAATGCATTAAGTTGTATGATAATGACTATTCTATCCAGTCATAACGAAATATATTTAGAGATTTTGATGGAAGTTGTGATACTGCATGCAACTGTGACTCTCTAGGACCTTTCCTAATTTAATTGCTGCTTGTTAGGTTTCATGAGAAACTGCTAATTTACCAAATTTATTGTGACCTCAGAACTGTCTGGAAGGTCAAGGTCTTTTTTTCTTGCTACTACTCTTTGATGTTGATGGAATATACATGAAGCGCTTTGCACTCGCATATTTTATTCAAGCTTCTGCATCAGAACTTTTTAAATTTGGCTTTGATTGCTTCAATATATATTCACTGGCTGCAGGTTCCCATTAATGCTTGTGAGATAATATGATTTGTTGAATAAATCAGGCGCTGAATAGTTTGAAACTACCTAGTGCATATTTTACTCGAGCTTCTGCTGCAGATCTTCATGAATTCTGTTTTACTTTCCGCGGTGCAGACTTAACTGCTGGTTTAATTCAGATTCTGATTCCATCAAATGCTTTGAAGTAATGTGATTCTTTGAATAAGTCAGGCCTCTGATTGATCTGAAACAACCTAGTGTACGCTCGTTCATTTCTCATCAAGTTTTTGCAGTCCTCTAACTCAATACTAAAAGGGGCGTTCCATGGAGAACCCGTAATCTCTAATCTTGGTATGGTGATTCCAGGTGTTTTATTAACTTCTTTTTTCTAAAATTATGCAGTTAAATTATGTTGGATTGGAATTTTTGTTAGCAACTTTGTGATCTTGATAATGATCACCACCGTCACCAAAATTTGAGCTCAATGTTATTACTTTTTGACTAAGTCTCAATGTATATGTCTCTTGAACAGAAAAGTTACACCATTCCACATAAAATGTGAAAGTTTAAGTTGAAACTAATAATTTAAAGCTCAAGTTATCAAATATATCCTTCATATTGATTTATATAATAGTATTTGAGATATTCACAGTAATGAAACCATCTAACTTGCAAAAATTAAAAATATATGTGTGAAGACAAGAATGTTGTAACACCTCAACACAATGAATCCTCACCTTGAACAGGGCAATATCTGTTGTACAATATGATACTACCAGACTATTCACTGATTTATAATACGTCAGCTCTTCTCCAAACCTTTTCTCTTTGCTAATTTCTCTCCATAATGTGGCATTCGCCCACTTATAAATTTGAAAATCTACGCTCACCCAGTCTAAAAGTTTTTTTGCTGTTTTGGCAGGAATTGGGTCACTCTTACCTTTTAATAGATAACATGATTACAAAATACAGTATATGAAGAGTGTTTTTATATTTATACTAAAAAAGCTGTGCAATTTACACATAGATATAAAAACTCAACACTTTTGAAAACGTTATACCAGTGTGCTAACCAGTAATGCTGGCAAATTAATTAATATTTGTAATGCAGGCTTTCAGGGTAACTAGTTTCGGCCTTGAAGTGAAAAATGTGTGACTTATAACACACCCATAGTAATTATTTGAAAGCAAAACAAAAAAAGCTCAAGTTTTATTTCAGAAGGGCAATCATCTAAGAAAATTAAGTTAATGCGATACCTTTTTTGCTATTTCATAAACAATTTAAAAACATAATACGATTTAACAAAATGATGAGTACACAAGTGAATGTCTCTTCATATGTTATACAAATCTGAAGCAATCATTTTGATCAAGTTAGGAAGATTACGGAAGCTGTTTGCACAATATTCTTGTAGCTTCACTAGTGGCTTTTTAAAACTCCGAAATATTTAAAGTCAAAGTACAACAAAAATCTACAAATGGTATCTGCTTTACACTAAAATAAAAAGGAAGCCACTGTGGGAAGTTAAAACTCACTCTGATATCTGAAAACATTTTTTTTAAGAAAAAGTATGTCTGTGATATCCCAGCACCACCTCCTCTTAAGAAGTAACAGACTCTCCTGCATGTATTCCATCACTAGCAGGAAAGGAAACGTCTCCTTCAAATCAGCCATAAATTCTATCACCTGTATATTATTCACAAGGTTCCTTTACATGCAATTATAAAAGTCTTGCTGCTAGAAGTTAGATACATTGGTATTGGCGGAAAAGGTCAACAAACCTTTCAAGTAATTAAACGACTATGCCATAGAAACCTTGACTATATGGGTTGGCTAAATTTAGATAAACTTCTGAATAAAAAGCGAAATAATCATCGTATTCCCAAAATTTAAGCGTGACTAAAAATATCTTTTGTGGCTTAGTTAACCTGCAAGCATGAACTGGCATGAACTTAACTTTACTATCCATATAAAGTAATCATATCCGTTTGAATCATCTGTTCTCATGTTATCTTTTATTTGATCAGAAATTTTCTAGATTAACCTTTTCTGGTTTATCCATTTCTTTCCTCCCCAAACCAAAGTCGGCTGCCTGAAAGTTATGAGTCACCGACCGAATGTGATAGTTAGGATCTGGGGAGTTTTTGTTCCTGTCATTAACTCCATCGTAATAGTTTGGGTTATCCGCGAACCTGCGACACATGAAATAATAATGTTTTTCTGGACAACAAGCAATTCTTGTAATGAAAGGCAAATCCTACTTTTAGCTTTTGTGGATGAAGTTTTTATTTTAACACAGACAGCCATCTATGCTGGATTTACCTTCTCAAGACAAAACAACAAAAGTTATGAAAAAGGCAGCAGCAAATCCGTAAATAAATACAATAGATGGTGAAGAGTTGCACATTTCATTATCAAAAACTGCTGTATTCAACAGCATACTAAAATACATAACAGACAAATTTTGGTACATGGGATTGTTTTTGTTATCTGTTGTTATACTTGCTGATATTATTTTCACACTCAACTCACCTGATGATTCGTTCCATCATTGAATATTTACCAACTTCGTCTGCTGGAATAAGTATTTTTTGAAAATAGTTCATTACAGACTTGAAATGTGTCAGAGGGTAGCGGACGACTCCTACAAAAATCAAAATAAAACGATTGACAAGCCTGAATTTTTGTTCAGACACTCGGATTCATGTTCTGCCGAAGTTACTAGTTTTAAATCTTGTTAACATAGTTAAGGCAAGGTAATATTAAATTTATCAGGTACTCGTCAAATTAGCATATGCAGGATTCAATCAAATTTTACCAATAAATTTAGGGTTGTTGGGAAGAATTTGCCGGGCGATAGTTTTATTGAATACGACGTGATTCACCAAAACATTGAAGTTCATAGTGTTATTCTTATGAGGCAGAACAAATTGGTCGAGATTCAACTTGTAGGGCCATCCAAGGTATATATCCCCTACAAAATAAATTGATAACAATTTTTTACAAACTATTTTGGTCTTTAGTAAAGTGTAGTAGGACTTCCAGGCAGTTGAGAGGCCAGGGAAGCCAAATGACTTAAGTAGCAGGAAAGGACCAGTGGAGCTCATGGAACTGGTAGGATGTAGTGTTGATTGTTAACTCAGCAACCCTTGCGGTGTAGCTGGTTAGCCCCCTGATTGCAAGCCGGAGGTTTGTGGCTCGAATCTCGGTGGGGGCAATTATTTCACAAAATGTACTAGGTCTGTACCAATTTGATATTTTGAAGTAAGCAAATACATGCTGAATGTAAAAGGTGAATTTAAAGTATGCATGCTAGATGAAGTCTTATCAAGTGTAACAAGGCTATTCAAGATATAGATAATCGAATTGTTTACAACTTTGAACTTTAACATTTAGGACATCGTGTGCAATTCCATGCACAAAGTATTACATAATTCAAAATGAGTGGAAACTAAGATTTAATGGAAATCACTTTCACTAAGCAATTGATAAAAAACAAATAAAGATAATTCAGTAAAACCTTCAATCAACGGAGAAAAAAAATACATCAAGTTTCCTTTGTACCAATTTGTTGACTAAAGGGTGATCTACAAACCTTGTCTTGGGACAGCAAACGATAAGTTATGTGTATGGCCAAATCGTTGTAGTATAGACATGAGGGTTGTAGAGCCAGCTTTATGAGTTTTCACAAAGGCAAAGTTGACTACTTTTTTGCATGTCTGTGTAGACATAAACCCGTGTGTCTCAGGGCTAGAAAGAAAAGGTACAGAAAAATTAATACATATTTTGCAAGCTTCTTGACTTCTAGGTGATCCCTACAGTTACCTGAGCTCTCTGACTTAGATTTATACACTTTTTAAATATACGTTAGTAAAAACATATACATATATATATATATATATATATATATATATATATATATATATATATATATATATATATATATATATATATATATATATATATATATATATATATATATATATATACATATATATGTAATAGTAAAAACATAAGTATATATATATATACGTGTATATATATATATAAATATATATATATATATATATATATATATATATAATATATATATATATATATATATAAATATATGGGTTAGGGCCAGACATCGATAGTATCTTTGCTTCTCTACGGGCCTGCTTCGGCATCTCTGCCATAGATGCCCGGGCTCATCTACAAAGGCTGCGGCGTGATCCCCACACCCCACTACAGGAACATGCCACCACAGTGATGAAGCTGACGCAGATTGCGTATAGCGATCTGCCTCAAACTAACCGTGAGAGGTATACCTTTGACGCCTTTGTGCAATCCGTCAACGACTTGGGACTCCACCATCAATTTCCAGCTAAGGGAGTTACCACAGTCGAAGACGCTCTGGCGGAAGGAGAAGCTTATCTCCTGGTAAAACCAGTTTCATAAAATTTGCGGGAACTCCCGCCAGGTGGAGATAGAGCCCACGGACACAGCAGCCAATCGGGAGGCGGAGTCCTCCGCGACCGCTGCTGTGGGACAGTTAACTGCCGTATCGAAGGTCGCCCAACTGACCGACATGTTGGCTAAACTGGTAGCAGCACTGACACATCAAACCCCAGTAGGTACCGCCTACAAGCATCCGCGGCCGCCGGCGCCACCACCGGGGGAAACAGTCAGTTTTTGCTGGAAATGTGGAAACCAAGGACATTTCCGCAGGTATTGCCCTCTCCTTGCTCCGGGGTTAAACTACCGCGGCCCGCAGATGTTCCCGCCTCCTGCGGGCCAACGATGAATTCCCCAGGGAAGAAGAAACGTAGGTCACCCAGACGAGTACCGCGTGCTAACAACCAAGAGTAGCGACAGCCATGGCGGACAGGTAAGAGGCTCCGTCCAGCTGTTACCTTCTCCATGCCACTTCGCGACTGATTCGACGGGCTTTCGGCCCAAGAATCAGAAAGGGAACTAGTACCGGCTACTGAAAACTTACCCTCCCCACCTCCGAAGACACCCTACTACTGTCCCAAACGGCCACCCTTGCGACCTAAAGCGAGGGAGGTGCTCCCTGCGAGAGTAAGGCACGAAGAGAGAATACAGGTACAGCCCAACGGGAATAGCTATTTCTTTTTCGGCAAAATAGAGGGTAAAGCTGTTACTTTCCTGCTTGATTCAGGCTGTACCACGAACCTCATAAGTCGCCAACTCTTCGATACCCTCAGCACTAGGGTCAAGGGCGAGATGGAACCGTATGAGGGCGAGTATGGTACCCTAGCTGATGGGTCGTGCTTTCCTTTCTATGGTATAATTGCGCTGACGGGACGCGCCCGAGATTAGACGATCCAAGAGACAGTTATCGTCAGTCAGCTCAAAGATGATGCCATCCTCGGGATGCCATTCCTGAAACAGCACGGATGTCACATTGACTTTAGCAAGTCTGCAATGGTGATAACCGGGCGAGAACTTGCCTGTGTCGACAAGTTCAGCCGCCCCTTAGTGGGAGGCGTGCAGGTGGTACAAAACTGTACTGTACCGGGCTGCTCCCGGGCTACTATCCACTGTAGAGTGAACAATAACCGGATCTCTGGACTCGGAGTGGTTGAAGGCGCGCGCGAAAGAATCCAACTCGCCAGCAGTCTGAACCAACTGACTGCGCGAGGAGAGATCTTGGTGCAGTGCGTCAACCCTTTTATGGAGTCTATTAAGCTACCAGCTGGATCTATGCTGGGCCGGTTCCACTCTGTTCAAGAGAAGGACGTGGGCCCGTCGCTGGGAGATGCGACAGAAGAGCCCCCTCGGCGCCCTCCCAAGGGGCGAGGGACTGTTCCAACACACATCCGGGAGTTATACGAGACAGCTTGTGGTGGCTGTGCAGACGACAAGGAACGCCAGGCTATGGCAAAGTTGCTACACGACTACGGTGATGTGTTCAGCAGGGGAGATCACGACGTGGGACTGACTGGAGCTGTCAGACACGAGATATCGTTGACTGCAGGGACAGTCCCTATTCGGCAACCCACACGCAGGTTGGGGCCGGAGAAGGAGAAAGAGGTAAGCCGACAAGTCCGGGACTTTCTGGACCGCGGCCTCATCGAGCCAGCCCACAGTGCGTGGAGCTCGCCGGTCGTGTTGGTCCGGAAGAAAGATGGAAGTTGGCGGTTCTGTGTGGATTACCGCAAGCTCAATAGCGTAACCATACAGGACGCCTACCCTCTACCTCGTATTGATGAATCACTGGACGCCCTAGCCGGCAGCAAGTACTTCAGTACGTTAGACTTGTTGAGCGGTTACTGGCAGGTCCCTCTGAGTCCCGACACCCAGGAGAAGGTGGCGTTTATTACACGGGACGAACTGTGGAAGTGGAAGGTGCTACCCTTCGGGCTAACCTCCGCCCTGGCCACCTTTCAGAGGCTGATGAAGCAAGTCCTCAGCAGACTCCACTGGAAAACACTGCTGATCTACCTCGATGATGTCAGACTTCGAGACGCATATCAGTCGTCTGCGAGAGGTTTTCGAAAGACTCAAAGGTGCCGGTCTGAAGCTGAAACTCTCTAAGTGCGCTCTATTGCAGCTGCAGGTTAAATACCTGGGGCACGTTGTCGGTCGAAACGGCGTTGCAACGGATCCTGAAAAGGTACAGGCGATAGAGGACTGGGTCACCCCCCAAGATTTGACCGGACTCTGGGCTTTCTTGGGTCTGGTGGGGTATTACAGGCAATACATACCAGACTTTGCGGGGATAGCACAGCCGTTAAACCGGCTCACCGCAAAGGGAGTGACGTGGCAGTGGACTCCGGTCGAACAACGGGCGTTCGACCGCCTCAAGGGTTGCCTACTTACGGCGCCCGTCTTGGCTTACCCAGACCCTACTCTGGAGTACATCCTTGACACAGACGCCAGTGACCAGAATGTTGGCGCTGTGCTGTCTCAAGTGCAGGAAGGCCGAGAAGTAGTAGTAGCGTACTGCAGCAAGTCTCTCTCACCCACTGAACGAAATTACTGCACTACCCGCAAGGAGTTGCTGGCAGTAATCAAGTCAGTGAAGCACTTCAGACCATACCTGTATGGCAGGAAGTTCCGGCTGCGTACGGATCATGCCTCCCTAATTTGGTTGTGCAAGAGAGCCGAGCCGTTAAGTCACGTCGCCCGGTGGCTCGAAATCTTAGCTGAGTTCTCCTACCGGATCGAACACCGGCCGGGTAAGAGGCACAGCAATCTCAACATCGAGAAGAGGGACGAAAGTTCCCCACGATGTGAGTTAGAGACACTGGCTCACCACGGAGCACAATTTGACTGGGACCAGGGTCAACCCAAGCAGACGGTTGATGAGTCCCCGGAGGTTGTACAAAACCTCCGCGCCAACCCTGTTTTGGCCGATAATGTCCAGGAGCTGAAGAAGCTTCAGGAAGAGCTGCCTTGAGTAGTGGCAGACATATATCGGGCTAAATAGGAAGGGCGACAAACCCAGCGAGGAACAACTACGGCAGGGATGCGCCGAGTTCCGGCTATTTTGCCAACGTTGGGACTTGCTGAGGATCGGGCAAGACGGTCTGATGACCATTACTTTAGCCACCAATAGCAGACACCCGGAGAGGAAGAGGGTGGTCTGCCCCGCTGCCATACGCCGTGAGTTAATTTGGACACTCACAAACAGGCTCACGCAGAAGTCAAGAGAGTGATCTCCAAATTGCAACTCCGGTGGTATTGGCCCAAGATGGGGCGTGCTGTCCGACTCAGAGCAAAACAGTGTGAAATCTGCCAGGCCAGCAAGCATGGCCGTCTCCCTGGTGAAGCGGGACGGCGAATGTTATATGCTGGAAGGCCGTGGCAAGTAGTAGCTGTCGACCTGGTCGGACCCATGCCCCTAACCCCCAGAGGCAATAGTTGGATCTTAGTATTGACCGACCACTTTACCAGGTGGGCAAAGGCTCTGGCTATCTCAGATGCGTCAGCTCCGACAGTGGCCAGGGTGCTAGACCAACATGTATTCTGCTACTTTGGCCTCCCCGAACAGATACACTCTGACCAAGGCGCTCAGTTCCAGTCTCAATTGATGAGCAATCTTTGCCGCCTCTGGGGAGTAAATCAGAGCAAGACCACTCCTTACCATCCCCAAGGCAACGGGGTGGTGGAGCGCAATAACCGGATGCTAGGTGATGCGCTCCGGAGTCTACTCCTCGGACGGAGTCAGGAGGAATGGGATACGGTATTGCCACAAGTTATGCGCGCATACCGTAGCACCCCACACACCAGTACTGGTGAGACCCCAAACCTCCTGATGCTCGGGAGAGAGACTCGGGTCCCTGACCATCTTACCTACCACATTCCAGAGCAAGTAAGCTCGATTTACGAGTATTACAGCGAACTAGTGGGACGGATGAGGGTCGCACACAAAATGCTGCGGGAGACACAGTGGCAGGTGCGGCGCGAGGATTTCGAGGAACCACCCCTCTATCAGACAGAAGATTGGGTGTGGATGGTCAATTATTGTAGGCGTCATGGGCAGGCGGCTAAGTTACAGCCTAAGTTCGTGGTACCCTACGTGATAGTCGAGGCTATGCCCAACCATACCTACAAGATCGAGCGCTCAGACAAGTGTCCATCCAAAATGAGGCTCGCTTGAAGCCGTATTGGGCTAGCCCAGACGCAGTGGAAAAAGCCCCCCCCCCCGTTGTTAGAGCCCAGGAGGCATCAACATTTTTAGGTTGGGGTATGTCAACTATGGCTTGCATTTTAGCTGGGTCAGCCTTAATAACACCATCGCCAATAATATGACCTAAATATTTTAATTCGCTTTGCCTGAATGTACACTTGTTTTTATTGAGCCTCAAATTTCTCTGTTTGCATCTGTCTAACACTTGTCTCAAGATTACATCATGCTCTGTCTCAGTTGGTGCATGGATTAACAAGTCATCTACATAACATTCAACACCTTCAATATCTTCAAAAATTTCTGTAACTGTACGACAGAATATCTCAGGCCTAGAAGATATGCCATAGGGTAGCCTTAGAAATCTATATCTTCCAAAGGGAGTGGCGAATGTGGTCAGGTAACTACTCTCTTGGTCTAATTGCAATTGTAGAAAACCAGATTTGGCATCCAATGTGGTGAACACTCTAGACTTGGATAGTTTGGCAAAAATTTCATTAGGTGTTGGCAGTGAAAAATGTTCTCGTTTAATATTTTTGTTCAACTCTGTTGGGTCTAAGCAAATTCGTAAGGAGCCATCTGGCTTTAGAACATTTACTATTGGATGCACCCAATCAGTTGCTTCACGCACTTTTGTAACAGTGCCCTCTTTTACCATTGAACTTAGGGTAGTTTTTAATTTGTCTCTAAGCCTAAATGGTACCCGCCTAGCACTGTGAATAACGGGCTGGGTATCTGGTTTCAGTTGCAGGGCATGTTTACAAGACAAAAAACTTAACCCTCCAAACACTTGTGGGTAAGACTTAGCTACACTATCCTTAACAGAATTTGATATATTTACTAAATCTAGCTGCTTAGCACCTGGTAAGCCAAGGAGTGTTGTTTCACCTGAGCTAGATCCTACAATAGTGAAATCTAAACTACAAAATTTACTGCCAGTATCCACCAGTATATCAACTTTACCCAAAACATTTAGTTTATGACCACTGAATAAAATTAAACAGTTTGCATGCTTTTTCAAAAGTACAGTAATGTCCAGACTATCAAACACACTTTTTGGCATCACGTTACAAGTAGCTCCAGTGTTAACTTTTAGATTCAATGGTAGCCCACCACATTGTACTGTAACATACCATTCCTTGGGGTTAGTGGATGTATTTCTCAGCATAAATGTCAGATCTGTATCTATTGGGGAGGTATATGCAGCTTCTTCTGTCAGTACATTAGCCTTTGAAGTGTGACTGTTACTGTTAGTGTAAATGTCTCTGACTGTCTTCTTAGAGCAAGCTTTAGCAAAATGATTTTTCTTAGCACATATGTGATATGTCTTGCCATATGCTTGGCAATTGCGAGGTAGGTGTGAGCTAAGGCAATACCTACAGTGTTTTATGTATGTTAGTTTCTCACTATTGTAAAATTGAGCGTTGGTTCTTTTTGATACACTTACTGCAAATTACATTTTTATCTTGTGTATCCACATTTACAACATTTACTACAGCGGGACTTGTGTATTTGAAATTATCTGATAAGTATTGTCTGGTGACCTCTGAGCGTCTGCATAACTGTATAACCTGATCTAGGTCCGGGTTTCCAGGCAAGTTGAATATATCTTCTCTCACTTGTTGGGAGGATATACTTGCTACAATTCGATCCATTAATGCATTGTCCTGTTCCTCGTCATGAAAATTGCAGGTTGTGATTAAAGTCTTCAATGCAGTCAAAAAGTCTTCGAATGTTTCATCTGGTCTCTAAATTCTGCTGTGAAACTTGAATTGTTCATAGACCATCTTCACTTGCGGTGAAAAGTGGTCTGTAAATGCTTTCTTGACTGTTTCAATGCTTTTCCTCTATGCATTTGTGAGAGAGAAAGTTCTAAAAATCTCCTGGCCTTGGGCTCCGAGCAATGGAAGTAATGTAGCAACCTGTATTTCTTGTGATTTGCCAGCTTTCTCCATAGCGATCATGTAGAAGTCATACTGCTCTAGCCATTTCGCCCAATTTCTGCTGGTCTCACCCGGGTTAGTGCTGCTGTTAATAAAGTTTCCAGGTGGTCTCAACCCGCCCTCAGCCATTTTGTCACCAGTCAAAAATATGAGTATGAAATATACGTATGCATGTGACGGATTTTAATATATCCTGAAGAAATACTCTTTATTAATCCAGTGTCCTGACACCATGTTACGTTGTTGGGTATATAATATTGCGAAGTATTTCCAATGATACAATAAATGAATTATTTATAAAATATGATAATAATGTCAAAAGACAAACAAGTGAATGCAGTACATTGCACAGTCAAACAACAACTGATGAGCTTGTGATGGTGATGCACACATATTGGTTAGTCATGGTGCCATTCTGAATGACACCACATAACATTGTAGTAATACCACACATACTGGCTAGTTATGGTGCCATGCTCAAAGACACATATGACAGGGACAAATCCCGAAACAGCTGCTGTACACAGATATATATATATATATATATATATATATATATATATATATATATTAATCGTTCCAATTGCGAACAGACCATGCATCACTGATATGGCTGTGTAAACATGCGAAGCCTTCGAGCCAGGTAGCTCGTTGGCTGGAGATTCTTGCTGAGTTCTCTTACCGGATAGAGCATCATGCTGGCCGGAAGCACGGGAACGATGACGGAATGAGTCGTCGACCGGTAGAGGACTGTAAGCAATGCCTGCACATAGAGAGACGGGACGGGGGACCCGCTCACCTTGACGTAGAAACGGAGTTAAGGGAGGGCGCCATCTATCGGTGGGAGCATGGCCATCTTCCGACCGAAACCCACTCTGACGACGTCCAGGCACTTCAGGCCAACCCCACTCTGTACCAGAACGTCAAGGAACTGTGCCGACTCCAGGAGACGCTACCAGGGGCAGTAGCGGAAGCGGACATATTCTGGGCCAAGAAGGAGGGCCGACGACCTAGCGAGGAACAGCAGCGGCAGAGAGACGTTGAGTTTCAACTCCTCTGTCGTCGCTGGGATTCCCTCAAGGTCAGTCCTGGTGGTCTTCTGATGATGACGTTAGCAGCAGATAACCGTCAGCAAGAGAGGGACCGCGTCATATGTCCACGCGCCCTCCGACGGGAACTGATTTGGGACACTCATAAACAGGCTCATGCTGGAGCCAGTCGGGTCATCAGGTGTCTGCGGCTGCGTCAGTATTGGCCCGGAATGACTCAAGATGTATGACTGCGGGTACGGCAATGCGAGGTCTGCCAAGCTAGTAAGCATGGCCATCCCACGGAAACCACTGGTCGACACCGACTATACGCTGGTCGACCGTGGCAAATAGTGGCGGTAGACCTCGTTGGGCCTATGCCGTTAACGGTCAGAGGGAACACCTGAATATTGGTGCTCACGGGCCACTTCACCCGGTGAGCAGATGCTCTGGCTATTCCAGACGCATCGGCCTCCACAGTGGCCCGGGCCCTGGACCAAAATGTATTCTGCTACCTCGGATTACCCGAGCAGATACATACGGACCAGGGCACCCAGTTTCAGTCCCAGCTCATGGGAGACCTCTGCCGGATATGGGGGTAAACCAGAGTCGGACCACCCCATATCACCCGCAAGGGAACGGAGTCGTCGAGCGGAACAACAGGATGTTGGGCGACGCTCTCAGGAGCCTGCTCCTCGGTCGAGGTCAGGAGGAATGAGATGTGGTGCTGCCGCAACTCTTGCGAGCTTACCGCAGCACACCAGACTCCACTACACAGGAGACCCCAAACTTCCTGATGCTCGGCCGGGAGACACGGGTTCCGGAACACCTGACATACCATGTTCCCGCTCCCGAGTCACCGGTGCATGAGTACGTGGGGAGACTGATAGAGATCATGGGCAAAGCTCATGATGCACTGTGAGCCCAGCAGTGGCAGTTCCGCACGGAAGACTCAGAAGAGCCACCGTTGCACCAGGTGGAAGACTGGGTCTGGATGGTGAGCTACTGTAGGCGACGCGGACAGTCGGCTAAACTTCAGCCCAAGTTCGTGGGTCCCTACTGCATGGTGGAGGTGCTGCCCAACCACACATACCGTGTGGAGCGCTCTGGACAGGTTTCAGTCTAGAGCGAGCAGCGCCTGAAACCATACCATGCCAGACCAGACGCTGTGGGTCAGGCTCAACCCCTCCTGGAGCCCAACCGCCAGCCCAACCATCGGGGGAGGCTCACCCAACCCAGAGAGATGGAAATTGTCGTCTGAAGGGAGGCAGAAAGAGAGCAGGCTGCCCTTCTAGAACAGCTGGAACAGCAGCAAAGGCAGGAGTGGCAGCAACAGCAGCAGCAGGCCCCAGGGCCACCACCCCTCCCGGGGGAAGACACCCCCACTCGTGTTACGAGTGAAGGCGGGGACCCCCCTACTGTAGTAACTGAAGAGCCACTGGCACCACCAGCGCCTGCACAGCCAGAAAGGAGCCAGAGAGCTAGGAAACCCCCCAGATATCTAGCGGACTATCACGTGGGACACATGGAGATGTCCCCACAGAGGAGTGGTGCACCCAGTGTAGTAATTTGTGTAACTACTATGCGTGGGTTCCTAGCTTGTAATTATAGTCTATTTATCTACACCAATAAAGTATTTAAGTAAGAGTTTCCAAAGTTTATTCACTACTAATTATATAAAAGATACAGCATGTACACATTTTAGAGATTACATCTTCGCTTAGTTAGCACGCTCTCTCTACTGCAAAACTACTACTAGCTGAGGGTTATCACGTGACGCACTCGGATAGGCTGAAGGAATACGGGGGACGCGCGTATTACGTCCTCACTACACCGCCCCCCCCAGCAGAAAGCCCTACTTTCTGATAACACAGATACAATAAATTCGAACATAAAATGTTATAAAACTGAAAAAAACCCGAGAGAGCGTGTGGCACATAAAAGAAAAACATGGCTATGTACAGCAATAAAAAAACATATACATATAAAAAAATATAACAGTAAATACACAATGGCACCGGCGGGAGGCACTTATAAAGGGATAGTTTGTAGAGGTAGCTGTATACTGGTAGGTTACTATATTGTTACACTGAGTAATTGTTTGTGAGCACCGGCGTGAGAAGGGTCTGGAATGGGGCACCACCTGCTGTACCATCACGGATAGAGAGAGGAGGGACATCATCTTCAAGCACTTCCTTTCATTCGGGCTACAGAGGCAGAGAGGGCCCGGAGTTCGGATGCGGCGGCGGAGATTCTCGGTGTCAGTCTTTGCACCTCTTTCTCTAATTCTCGTATCCGCTCTTCTGCCTCGCCTAGATTCCGGGCAGGGGCAGAGTGTCGGTTGGGGGATGAAGACGGCCAACGCCGTTTACGAGAAGGCCTTGGGGAGACAGGGGGGGAGGGACGCCATCGCTGTGGTATATCGATGCGTCGTAACACGACTCTTGGTATAGAGTCGGGGCGGGGCACTGTGCGTGCGGGGGGTGAGGGACGGGGTACGTGTGGTTTCCTATATCCGGGTGGTTTAGGGCAGGGTCCCTGTGTGATGGTCCTGGGTGCGGGGAACTCCTGACGCAGCCGTTCATAGCGAGCTGGGTCTGATATGAACGGTCGGATGAGATTAAGGAATTGTGGAAAGGAGGGTTCGTCGACTTCGAACAGGTGTCCAACATGGCATCCCATAGTTCGCTGGTGACGGAGGATGTAGTCCCTGTGGTAACTATATTCACCACAGGGACAAAAGGTGGTGAAATAATGTTGGGGAATATGAACTCGAAGTCTTCGTGGAGTAGTGAAGTGAAGCTGGCATAAACGGCAGGTGGTGCATTGGTCGTCTCCCTTGTGCTCTCGTATCAGTGTTTCTGTATCTGGTGTAACCCAGCATGACTGCTGTAATAGTGCCTCCGGAAGAGTAGTGGGAACGGGTTCCTTGTTCCAAGCCATTTCTAGTGACGGCATGTCACCAGAGAGAGGAGAGAGAGCGGTATCTAAAAGAGCAGAATTACTGTTAGATCGAGTATGATCTTTACACCATAATTCTGATGACAACCGACTGTTACTAGTCTGGGAGTCATACATCTTTTCAGATAGCACTCGAGGGACTGAGTCGTGTCGTGTAGACTGACAGAGAGACATAGTGTCAAGCTCCAGATCTAGTAGATCGTCGGCCATCTTTATGTTCTCGTCGCCTTTCACGTAGGACTCAGTCCCCAGTAGTTGTGATTCAATCAAGGCGATTAAATCAGAACTGACTGATGGTAGACTGGTTTCCATGAGTGAAAATGTTAGCTCAGAGCAAGCTTACCTGAGAACCCGGTATTTGTAATCATACTCAGCGTTCAAGCTTGGATGTCCGTGGATTGAGTTTGAATGCGTCTTCCCTTGACAACGTCAGCGTACGAAAAGACTGGGCAGCGTGGTTGTTGCGCACAGCTGGAACTATTTGCCCCGGGCGTAGTAGTTTTGTTTACTACTCCGCCTTCGCAAAAGTTGAGATTTCCGTGGTGTTCACAACTCCCACGCTTTGTTGCCAGTCCTTCCGTACGGCGCCCAGCTAGACTTTCATAACTGCCGTTTGTAACACGGTCACATATGTAGTCTTTAAGGTATGCTGGGGGTTGTCTAGTACGCTGTCCCCGTTCCAGGGGAGGTGACGTATCAGCTGGAGAGGGAGTTGTAGCTGTTGGTTGGGGCGGCGTACTCACTGGTGGGCTATTTTGCTCCACCTGTGGTGTTTCTGGCCCGCCGTTGGTGGTGGTGTTCCCCTCTCCGCTGTTGTCTCCAGATGGAGCCCCTCCCACGGGGGGGGTTTTGCACTTCCGGATGCGGATGCGGAACCGGAAGTGGTGAGGGTAGACTTGGTACTGGGGGCGGTGGGCGCACTTCCGTTGGCGGGAGTGGCGTCTCCTGCCTCACCAAGTCCTCTCCCCGCGGCACAACCACTTCGTATTCTGGTCCATGCCGTTGCCGCCCGCGCGTTACTGTCTGCCTCCTGGGCTCCAACAACGGGGGGGCTGCTCCTGCTGCTCCTGGGCTAGCCCAATACGGTTTCAAGCGGGTTTCGTTCTGGACAGAGACCTGTCCAGATCGCTCCAACTTGTACGTATGATTGGGCATAGCCTCAACTACTACGTAGGGTCCCACAAACTTAGGCTGGAGCTTAGCCGCTTGTCCCCGACGCCTACGGTAGTTGACCATCCACACCCAGTCCCCAGTTTGATAGAGGGGTGGTTCCTGAGAGTCCTCTCGCCGTACTTGCCACTGCTTCGCCCGCAGTATTTCGTGTGCGGCCCTCAGGTCCTCTATCAATTTACTGGCATACTCGTGGATGGTATAGTCCTGCTCTGGGATGTGGTATGTGAGGTGGTCAGGCACTCGCGTCTCTCGACCGAGCATCAGGAGGTTAGGGGTTTCCCCCGTACTGGTGTGTGGTGTACTACGGTAGGCCCGCATGACTTGCGGCAGTACCGTATCCCACTCCTCCTGACCCCGGCCGAGGAGCAGACTGCGCAGTGCATCGCCCAACATGCGGTTGTTGCGTTCCACCACCCCGTTGCCCTGAGGATGGTACGGGGTGGTCCTGCTTTGGTTTACTCCCCAGAGGCGGCAGAGGTCGCTCAACAGTTGGGACTGGAATTGAGCCCCCTGATCCGAATGTATTTGCTCAGGTAGTCCAAGATAGCAGAATACATTTTGGTCCAGCACCCTGGCCACCGTGGGGGCGGACGCATCTGGAATAGCCAGGGCGTCCGCCCACCGTGTAAAGTGGTCGGTTAATACTAGGATCCAACTGTTTCCTCTGGGGGTGATGGGCATGGGTCCGACTAGGTCGATAGCTACCACCTGCCATGGCCTCCCAGCATATAGCCTACGCCGTCCCGCTTCACCAGGGAGACGGCCATGCTTGCTGGCCTGGCAGATTTCGCATTGTTTGACTCTACGCCGCACCTCACGCTCCATGCCGGGCCAGTACCACCGGAGTTGTAACTTGGAGAGCACCCTGCTCACCCCGGCGTGGGCTTGCTTGTGGGTGTCCCATACTAACTCCCGGCGTATGGCGGCTGGGCAGATCACCCTCTTCCTGCCGTACTGGTTGTTGTGAGCAGCCACTGTGATGGTCAGCAGACCATCTGGCCCGATCCGCAGGGAGTCCCAACGTTGGCAGTACGACCGTAACTCGGTGCATCCCTGCCGCAATTGTTCTTCACTGGGTCGTCGCCCCTCCTTTTTGGCACGATATACGTCGGCTACCACTCCAGGGAGGTCCTCCTGGAGTCTTCGTAGCTCCCTAACGTTATCAGCCAAGACAGGATTGGCACGGAGGCGTTGGATAGCCTCCAGGGGCGTAGCGGCCTGTAGGAGTTGACCCTGGTCCCAGTCATACTCCGTTTCAGAGTGGTTCAGTGCTCTCAACTCGGATTTTGGAGGACCTCCGTCCCTCTTCTCGATGTTGAGGCACTGTTTACACCCCTCGTCCGGTCGCCGGCTCAGTCCATCAGCATTGCCGTGTTTCTTACCGGGTCGGTGCTCGATCCGGTAAGAGAACTCGGCCAGGACCTCGAGCCATCGGGCGACTTGGCTGGACGGTTCTGCTCTCTTACATAACCAAATCAAGGAGGCGTGGTCGGTCCGCAAGCGGAATTTCCTGCCGTATAGATAAGGTCTGAAATGCTTCACTGACTTGATTACTGCCAGTAATTCCTTTCGGGTAGTGCAGTAATTTCGTTCAGTGGGCGAGAGAGACTTACTGTAGTAGGCCACGACTACTTCGCGGCCCTCCTGCACCTGGGACAGCACAGCGCCGACATTTTGGTCACTGGCGTCAGTATCGAGGATGTACTCCAGGGCAGGGTCTGGATAGGCCAGGATAGGGGCCTCCAGCAGGCGGCCCTTGAGGCAGTCGAACGCTCTCTGTTCGACGGGAGTCCACTGCCAGGTCACCCCCTTTGCGGTGAGCCGGTTTAATGGCTGCGCTACCCCCGCAAAGTCTGGTATGTATTGCCTGTAATACCCTACCAGCCCCAGGAAAGCCCGTAGCCCGGTCAAATCCTGGGGGGTTACCCAATCTTCTATAGCTCGTACCTTTTCAGGATCCGTCGCCACACCGTGACGGCCGACGATGTGCCCCAGGTACTTCACCTCTGGCTGCAAGAGAGCGCACTTGGAGGGTTTGAGCTTCAGATTGGCGCCTCGGAGTCGATCGAAGACCTCCCGCAGACGGCTGACGTGTGTCTGAAAGTCTGGGGAGATCACGATGACGTCATCGAGGTACACTAGCAGTGTCTTCCAATGGAGTCCACTGAGGACCTGTTCCATGAGCCGCTGGAACGTGGCGGGGGCAGAAGTCAGTCCGAAGGGGAGGACTTTCCACTTCCATAAGCCGTCCCGCGTGATGAACGCCGCTTTCTCCTGGGCGTCTGGGCTGAGGGGGACCTGCCAATAGCCGCTCAACAAGTCTAGCGTACTGAAGTACTTGCTGCCGGCTAAGGCGTCCAGAGATTCGTCGATCCTGGGTAAGGGGTAGGCGTCCTGTATGGTCACGCTATTGAGCTTGCGATAATCCACACAGAACCGCCAACTGCCGTCTTTCTTTCGGACCAGAACGACCGGTGAACTCCACGCACTATGTGCTGGCTCGATGAGGCCGCGGTCCAAAAGATCCCGGACTTGTTGGCTGACCTCCTTTTCCTTCTCGGGTCCCAGCCTCCTAGTGGGCTGCCGAATAGGGGTAGTCCCTGCAGCTAGCGGTATCTCATGACGGACGGCCGTGGTCAGGCCGACGTCATGGTCCCCACTGCTGAACACGTCGCTATAATCACGTAGCAACTGAGCCATAGTCTGGCGTTCCACGTTGCCCGTGCAGCCGTCACACGCTGCCTGGTATAGCTCTTTGACGTGTTTTGGGACGGTCCCCCGCCTAACTGACGGGCTCTGTTGGGGACCTTCCGTCGCAGCTCCCAGCGACGGCCCTATATCCTCCTCCTGGATGGAGTGGAAGCGACCCAGCATGGATCCTGACGGTAATTGTACCGCTTCGGAGAAGGGGTTGACACACTGCACCAAGATCTCTCCTCAGTCAGTCAGCCGGTTAAGACTGCTGGCGAGTTGGAATCTAGTGTGCGCACCTTCGACAACCCCTAACCCCGAGAGTTGGCTATTGTTCACTCTGCAGTGAACGGTAGCCCGGGAGCGGCCGGGTATAGTACAGTTGCGTACTACCTGCACACCTCCCGCTAGAGGACGACCGAACTTGTCGACACAGGTGAGCTCTTTGCCGCCCATTAGCATGGCTGACTTGCTAAAGTCAATATGGCACCCGTGTCTCTTCAAGAACGGCATCCCCAGTATGGCATCTTCCTCCAGTGGGCTGATGACAAAGGTTTCCTGAATGGCCTGGTCGCGGACGCGCCCAGCCAATTCTATGATACCGTAGAAAGGAATCCGTGACCCGTCAGCTAGGGTGCCCGGTAGGGAGCTAAGGCTCCCCTCTCCTTGAGAGGGAGGGTGTCGAAGACCCGACGGCTGAGGAGATTAGTGGTACACCCGGAGTCTAACAGGAAGGTGACAGCTTTACCGGCCACCTTCCCTGGCAAGAAGTAGCTGCCTCCGTGAGGTTGTACCCGTACTCCCCCAGCGTGCTCGGTCTCGGCCGAACGGGGCTGTGCCCGTTTGTTCCGCGGTTTGCGGGGCCGGTGAGAGTTTCCTTGCGGGGAGGTGTTTTGATCCTCCCCGATGCCCTGAGGGGCCTCGCTGGTCTGTTCCATTACTGGTAACGGACTGAAGCGGTTGGTGAGAGGCAGAGAGAAGGGGTCTCGTGGTCGACCCGGTTGGCTGGTTCGGCGAGGTGTTTGCCATTGACGGGGGGTGTGCTGCTGGGCCCGTACGGGCTCCTGGCGACATCCACCCCGTTTTCCTCTCGGTGTGGGCCCGCGGAGCTCTGGGGGTCTCCGGGGAGGTTGTGGCTTCTGCTGCCGTTTGAATCGTGGGCCGCTCGGGTGGCGGTGCCCCTGGTTGCCGCTTTCCCAGCGTCGCATCATAGGTCTGGGGGGTTTTGCTGCCGTCCTCTTACTCTTCCTTGATTGGTTGTATGTTATCGTCGCCACCAATTGTCCCAGTCTAGTCATCAAGCGGCTTATCTCCATCTCTATGGGGGGTTTAGTGGTCGCGGCAGCTATGCGGACCGGATGGTCTGGTTCCCTAGAGGTCTGGGGAGTGGCCTCTTCCGTCTTATAGAGTCGCTCGGCTCCAGCGTAGGCCTTGTTCTCCTGGATTGCAGCCTCGATTGTGGTCACTCCCTTGGCTTGTAACTGGTGGTGGAAGTCCAAAGAGTTGAGAGACTGTACAAAGGCTTTGAATGTGTAGTGCCGTCTGTGTGTTTCTGGCAGATCGCTATACGCGGTCCGTGCCAGTCTCTGCACCAGAGTGGCGTGGTCAGAAAGCGGTGTACACGTCTTGCGGAGTAATCCTCGCAGCCTGGACTTGGCGACGGCAACGGGCATGCCAAAACGGGCCCGTAGTGTAGCAATGATCCCGTTTACGCTAGGCTTCCACCCGTACGGCTTGGCTTCTTCCGTCAGTGCCATCCGCAGTTTCGTAAGAGTTACTCTTGGCGGCCATCTTGTAATGGCTGCAACTTCACGGAACTCTTGAACGAATTGTTCAATGTCCTCACGGCCTGTGAACACGGGAACCTCTAATTTGTTCCTATATACCTCCTCTCCAGCTCCGAGAGGGCCTATAATAATGTTTCGCTCACCTCCTTCCATTGAAGTTACTCCCTCGTCCATGATGTTCTAATACTTCTCATTGTTCTTATATAGTAGCTAGAAATCCCACTGCTGCCACCACTGTAGTAATTTGTGTAACTACTATGCGTGGGTTCCTAGCTTGTAATTATAGTCTATTTATCTACACCAATAAAGTATTTAAGTAAGAGTTTCCAAAGTTTATTCACTACTAATTATATAAAAGATACAGCACGTACACATTTTAGAGATTACATCTTCGCTTAGTTAGCACGCTCTCTCTACTGCAAAACTACTACTAGCTGAGGGTTATCACGTGACGCACTCGGATAGGCTGAAGGAATACGGGGGACGCGCGTATTACGTCCTCACTACACCAGTACGTGTAAAAACTCCGGGCTGAATTTCGCATTTTTTGCTCTGATTCGTCAGTTTTTCAAGTTACTAGTTCAATAATCTCTAGTCCTAATGCTGCATCTGTTGTCTATTACAAGTATCAGTTAGTTGTTTCTATCTCTCTCAAAACTTTCAGAATAATGAAATTTTCATGACAAAAAAATCGGCCCATTGTGACAATTTTATCTGCCGAGTGCACAACATCTTGTGTACAAAACTATTAGTAATAAATGTCATTATATACCGCATCATTAGTACAATGGATACATGGATGGAGTGTTAGAAGACAACTATACTTTTATAGTTTAAAACTGGTTTTATATTTTTAGTTCCAAAACAAAGCTATCTACAATTGTTGTTTCTAGCCGAGCTGATAATTCTACAAATATTTTTAATGAAAAGTAGTTTTAGACTACAAATAGCTACTAAAAATATTCTCATAGACTTTCCCAGTAACTACATCCATTACCTGTTTCATTTGTTATGACCAGCTCTTTCAGCTGTCTACTAATCAATTGAAGTGAACTGGTAGTTAACTACAGCTAATCCAATATCTATAACAACACAACAAACACAAAGTAACATGCAACAAGTTACTAAAACCTGTTGGGTGTTGAAAAACATGACAAGGCAACAAAATATAGCACTGTCACCAATGCAAGACTTTGGTAGGTTTCAATGGTTCAAAGTAGATGATACATACTTGGGTCTATATGTGGTATCCTCTGGCATTCTCTCCCATCTCTTGTCCCCGACATCAGAATCCATAAATGATTTGACGTTTTTTATAGCTTTGCTTCCTTGTAGTATAATAATGTCACCAAGATTCGATATTAAATAAAAGGCTGAAAATATCAGCGCAATTTTTACAAAAACTATCACTTTGTAACGTCGAGTTTGCATGGTGGAAATGGCTAGGGATCCAGTCTATAGATTCTATGTCACGAAATATAGGTCAGCCAGAACATTTCAGTTGCTGTAACAGAAAGAAGAGCATTATGATAGATAAACTAGTAGTAATAATTTTGAATAGACATCGACTAGTATAAAACCAAAAAAATACTAACTGATTTGACACTTAAGGTATGCTAAGCTTAAAAACTTTCATTAGAAGTAAAGAATCATATTGAACTAATTTTTAATTTATGCAATCTACCAAAGAAGTTGCATTTATCATTTGAAATGAGATTTTTAATACAAAATAATTATTTGAGTGGATACTACCAATAATACATTAACTTACTTGAAAGTACTCTAACTCAGTATCACACATCTCAATACACCAACTCACATGCTGTATAGTTGTCTATTATGTTATTGAAAGTATATAGTCCTGTATAGTTAACTGGCTTGTAGCTGCCTAGGAATACCTGAGCTATACTAATCATATTTTTACTCTGAGTTAATCAATGGAAAGCAAAGATTTCTATGATGCTATTGTGAACACAGACAATGAGAATTTTTATATATCAATAGAAACTAATATTCAGCTCATTATGTAGTGTTAACTCTATTTATTGCACAGACTGCTAGTGATAGATTAGGCACATAAAGCTAGATAAATATTATGAAAACGTTTGTATAATATCCTTTCATAATTTCATATGATTAATAAAAATGTACTTGAGGTATTTTATTGACAAAAATTTTAGTATAAAACAAAGCAGTGTTGTATGGTAAAGCCATTTCATTACTTTTCATGAGAAACTGTTATACCAACTTTATTGTGACCTTTGAACTGTCTGGGAGGTCGGGCTCATTCCTCCTCATTATCACGGGCTTTCCATATACCGATCTCAGGTCGATCTCGTTGAGATCGGTCTGAGAAATGTGCTCAGATCGATCGTTTTTCCATGACAGTTTCAGATCGATCTCGCCGAAGTTGCCTCCTCTTAAGTGAAGGATACTTCAAAGGTATAATTTGTTCGCCAATTTGAGTGATTAAAGCTACTACTGTTGAAAACAAGATGGTCGTAGTCTAAAATTTAATCCCAGCTATAAACTATACGCAGCAAAGCTTTCAGTGTATGGTAATTTGGCCAATTTAAAATAATTAATTTTAATTTTTTAGCTTGACAGCTTATATGAAATTAATGGCTGTCTTGCAGATTATTAATAAACTTACAGGACTGTTAGGCTTAAAATTACAAAGAAAATAGCTAATGAAACTAAGTTTTAATAGTCATTTAAATTCGGTTTAAATTCTCCCATTTTTTTTACCTTCTACTGCATATAATTGAGTTTTCCTAATCATTGTACTGAAAGTCAAAGTTTTGGCATCCAGAAAAGTGGCTATCATAATTGTTTAATACTTTGCTTAGTAATTATCAATAAGTTATCATTTTTATTAGCAGACAACATTGTAGCGCGCAGTCTTTTTCTACTTCTCAGATCGATCTGGCGTCTTTCCATGGTCTTATTGACATGAGATCGATCTGAGTTCGAGCTCCACAGACCGACCAGCTCAGAACGACGGATATCGATCTTTGGCGTCTTTCCATGGATCGATCTCGCTGAGATCGATCTGAGATCGGTACATGGAAAGCCGGTGTATTTCTCATTGATCTTGGTGAGATATACATGAAGTATTGTTATCTTTTTCAGTATTGTGGGTTTTAGTGTGTAAACAATTTACTTCATAACACGTAACTAAATCAACTCTACAGTATAGTTCAAGTTACAATAACACATTTATACAAGAATACACAATCCAAAACTACATCTATCAACACATCAATAACTACTCAGCACAGTGTTTACAGTTTGTCTGTCTACTCATAACTAACTGTTACGCGGGAAGTCACAGTTACTAATTATAGTTCAAAATTCCTATTAGCGGGTTGTTGTCTTGGGTCATCTTCATAATATAGGGGTAACGAGGGGGGGGCACAACGGTCATAAGGGTACAAAAAGCCGGCCAAATTGTGAAAGAACTTATTGACTTGGAGTTTTGATTTTTTTTCATAAAAAGATATTGACATAATTATTCAGCCTTTTTAGTTTCAACACTTGCGGAACATACGTGTTGAAAAGGCGAGTAAAAAACTGTTTTTACCTACTTTTTGTAAATTTATACACTCAAAGGCAAGAAGCCTATATTTTACTAATATTGTTGCCATTGCTTGTCTCTACATCGCTTAACTAGTGTAACAGCAAACTCTGAAATAAATTTTCCTCGAGGCACATTTATTTTCAATTTGGCCACACGGGGCACAATGGGCCACGTTGACCGGGGCACAACAGGCCACCTGATTATTGCACCCTGATCACTGTTATTAGTTTGCCAAAAAAGTTGGTTGAAATGTTACTAAAATCTATAGACAGAGCCATTTCTGACCTTTTTGTAAAATATCAAAAGACATCATGGTAAGAGTACCAAACTACAAGGTGAAGCTCTTTTAATATATACATCTGGTGAGGTTAAAGTTTTGCTATTTTTAATTTATACATAATACAAAACACTCTGCTGTTGCTACTAGTAGATAGTCATGATATTCATTATACATTATATCATTGAGGAAATATACATGTATCTGACTAAAATAAATTGTGATTTGCTCATTTGCTCCCCCTCCCCTCTCCCTTTCGTACTCCAGCCACAAACCGAGGCCATGCACCTTAGCTACAGTTCATAGAAAAAGTCCACTCAAAATTTTGTAGCACATGTTACTAAAGTTTTTTTTTCGATAAAAGTTCCTCTGAAGTGTAAATAAAAAAACATTTTTAGTTCTAAACAGTAATGATAATGGCACCGTAGAACCGAGTGAGGTGCGTTTGATTTTGCCTTCCTCTGCTATCCGTGGTGGCACAAACTGTACAACTAAAACATAAATTTTGCTTTAGATCTGAAAGAATATTTTTATTTATTTGTAATATAAAGATAAGATTATCTATCATCTATTTTAATATGGTACTCTCCAGGAAAACATCAGATACTTTCAAAAACTTACTATAACCTCTCCAACAGTTGATTGCAGTTTATAATGAGATAATTGAGAAAGCTGAGATTATTACAGCAACATAATATACTGAGCTCTGTTCTTTGCCTGAAAATAAGCAACCAAGCCAGTCTTTAACAAATAAGTATACAGCATACAATGAAACAGTGTCGAATCTAACCGACCAAATGAATACTCAAATAATAACAATGGAAATACAAAAACAGCAAGAAGAGGACAACCCCATCCGAGAAGTTAATGAAGCTCTGGAGAAGAAAGCTATTCTCTCTGCTCAACAATTTTACATAATAAATTCATTTTCTTGATAATTTATGTATTATTGTTTATTGTATCAGGTTTTAGCTTTCATGTAAAAACCTTACACAAGTTCTGTGTGCCAGAATGAAGTAAAATTAGATGCGAATGTTAAGGACATTATAGAGTGCCTGCATACTTTAAATTAACACTCTAGAGTCTAGAGTTTAGACTTTAGATGGTAATAAAAAGTGGTAAATTAAATAATATTAGGTGAACCCAAAAAAGCAACGAATCATACCATAGGCTCCGCCCACTTGTCATTCTTTAGTCAGGTTGTTTGGAAAACAAAGTTTTATAAATGAACAAAATATTTAGGAATATAGTTAATATTAATTTTACATGACTCAAATAATTACATAATCATTTGAAATCTAACAAGGTTCCCATATAAATTGTCTAACCATTGTATATCTGCCCCTTTCATTCAAATAATACTAATGCAGCTTGACCTGCTGAAAAAGTGTAATGGTAGCTATAAACTTAGCGTCGGCACTAACTATAGATGAGTTGTTCTGGTGTTGGTTTTCGTAACTTTATTTTTACTTATTCCAACTGCCCTAAGAAACTATAAAAGTAGGTTAATACTCGTATATGTAATTATAATAGGTTTTTAAAATGAAACCAACAAAAATAAAAACCAACAATTATTTATGACTTGTAACGTATTCAAACATATATACATATTTTGGATTAATCACCTTTTGCCTTCTTTTAGTGGCTAGCTAGGGCGAGTTTGATTCTAAGAAACGACATTGCAGGTTTACTAAAAATATTTAAAGTTTATAATAAAAATGACATCAAATGATAACTGCCATAGACAAAGTTAAGTAATTATATCAGTTAAGACAAGTAATGATGCATGTATTACATAAACAAAGATTAAACTTGTATTCGAAGTTGAATTGAATGTGTAGTATACCTACTTGCAGTAAAATACTGTTATGAGTAAAAATAAAATTTTAAGCTACAAATTAGGGTTCTATCCTGTGACAATCTGATCAATAACTGGAGAGCCTGCCTTTAGAATTCACAATTTTATGAGAAATATATTATAAAGTAAACACATAGCCATGAATTCTATCATGCACTGACCACACTGGCATTTTGAACTTGTTAAACTCCTAAACTGTAAACATGTCAAATAAACCAAATATTTATTATTAAGTTGAAATAGATAAAAATACTGAAAAAACAAAACTAACCCGTGCCTCTTTAATTTAATTTAAATTCAAATTCATCTATATTTTGTTAATTATATCATTAAAATTGATTGTTATTTATGCGATGGAACTTGCATTGCTAGCGCTACTATTCTACTAACTGTAGGTTCAATGGCTGCACTGAAACATCCGCGCTGCCAAAACGTAAAGCCACAACCAATGGGCGAGGGCGTGGTTTTATCTAATTAATGAATTGACAAATAGCAGTCGTTGCGTAGGTGAGAATTACGTGATGTGATAATCTATTTGAGTGGAACGTTACGCTAAACGCAATGGTGAATGCTTAATAAACTGTTAGATATTCATTACGTAATGCTGCTTTTACAACTTGAAATAATTATGCTATGTGATAACTTTACAATAAATGATAAGAAATAGTTAAATTAAAACGGCCATATTGCAATGGTCAGTTAACTAGATAATAGAACTACAAACTGTGCAGCAAAAAAGCTCTTTGGAAGTATCAAAATATGACAAAATATTATAAAGGATATAATGCAAAGTACATGGTAAACACACAGCAGTGAAAGTTCATTATTCTTTTTTAGTAAAGAAATTTTCATAAGTTTGCCAATATGATACAGTTGTGTAGAAATAATAAAGAAATCATTAATGTCATGTTAAACTTGAAAGCATTTGTGTAATTAGTAGGCCCAGGATACTTCTAATAACAAGCATGAAAATAACTATCAAGCTTTTTAACATTGGTATAATATACCATTTCATCATTTTATATGCTAAATAAAAATGTACTTCAGATCTTTATATTAACAAAAGATTTAGTACAAAACAAATGCACTAAGTTGTATGGTAATGACTATTCTATCCAGTCATAACAAAATATATTTAGAGATACCATAGAAGTTGTGATACTGCATACAGCTGTGACTCTCTAGGACCTTTCCTAATCTAATTGCTCCTTGTTAGGTTTCATGAGAAACTGCTAATTTACCAAATTTATTGTGACCTCGATCAGAACTGTCTGGAAGGTCAAGGTCTTTTTTCTCGCTATTACTCTTTGATGTTGGTGGAATATACATGAAGGGCTTTGCAGTCGCATATTTTATTCAAGCTTCTGCATCAGATCTTTTTAAATTTGGCTTTAATTGCTTCAATATATATTCATTGGCTGCAGGTTCCCATTATTGTTGGTGAGATAATATGATTTGTTGAATAAATCAGGCCACCGAATAGTCTGAAACAACCTAGTGCATATTTTACTCGAGCTTCTGCTGCAGATCTTCATGAATTCGGTTTAACTTTCTTCGGTGCAGACTTAACTGCAGGTTTATTTGGCATTCTGATTCCATCATATTCTTTGAAATAATATGATTTCTTGAATAAGTCAGGCCTCTGATTAATCTGAAACAACCTAGTGTACGCTCGTTCATTTCTCATCAAGTTTTTGCAGTCCTCTAACTCAATATTAAAAGGGGCGTTCCATGGAGAACCCGTAATCTCTAATCTTGGTATGGTGATTCCAGGTGTTTTATTAACTTCTTTTTTCTAAAATTATGCAGTTAAATTATGTTGGATTGGAATTTTTGTTAGCAACTTCGTGATCTTGATAATGATCACCACCGTCACCAATTGGAACTTAATTTCATTACTTTTTTACTAAATCTCAATTTATATGTCTCTTGAACAGAATCGAGCTACAGAATTTCACATGAAATGTAAAAGTTTAAGTTGAAACTGATAATTTGAAGCTCAAGATATTAAAAATAGCCTTTATATAATAGTCTTTGAGATATTGACAGTCATGAAATCATCCAACCCACAAAAATTTGACATAATATAATATTTGTAAAAAGTAAGTAAATTAGATCACCACGACACCTCAATACAAGTAATCTTTACCTTGAACAGGGCGATATCTGCTGTACAATATGATCCGACCAGACTGTTTACAGATTTATAATACGTCAGCTCTTCTCCAAACCCTTTCTCTTTGCTAATTTCTCTCCATAACGTGGCATTGGCCCACTTATAAATCTGATGATCCACACTCATCCAGTTCAGAAGTTTTTTTGCTGTTTTTGCAGGAATTGGGTCACTCTTACCTTTTAATAGATAACATGATTGCAAAATACAGTATATGAAGAGTGTTTATATATTTATACAAAAAATCTGTGCAATTTACACATAAACAAAAACTCAATACTCTTGAAAACGTTATACCAGTGTGCTAACCAGTAATGCTGACGAATTGGTTAATATTTGTAATGCAGGCTTTCAGGATAACTAGTTTCTGTCTTAAAGTTAAATATCTGTGACTTATAACACACCCATAGTAATTGTTTGGAAGCAAAACAAAAGAAGCTCAAATTTTAATTCAGAAGAGCAATTATCTATTAAAATTAAATTTCATAAACAATCTAAAAACATAATACCATTTAAGAAAATGATGAGTACACAAGTGAATGTCTATTCATATGTTATACAAATTTGAAACAATCATTTTGATCGAGCTAAGAAGATTACGGAAGTTGTTTGCATAATATTCTTGTAGCTTCACTAGCGGTTTTTTAAAAACTCCAAAATATTCAAAGTCAAAGTACAACAAAAATCCACAAATGCTATCTGCTTTACACTAAAATATAAACGAAGTCGCTGTAGGAAGTTAAAACTCACTCTTATATCCGAAAACATTTTTTTTAAAAAAAATTATGTCTGCAATATCCCAGCACCACCTCCTCTTAAGAAGTAGCAGACTCTCCTGCATGTATTCCATCACTAGCAAGAATGGAAAGGTCTCCTTTAAATCAGCCATAAATTCTTCTACCTGTATATTATACGCAAGGTTCCTTTACATGCAATTATAAAAGTCTTGCTGCTAGAAGTTAGATACATTGGTATTGGCGAAAAAATCAACAAACCTTTTAACTAATTAAATGAGTATTTATGTCCTAGAAACCTTGACTATATGTGTTAGCTAAACTTAAATAAACTTCTGTAATAGAAAGCAGAATAATCATCATATTCCAAAAATTTAAGCGTCACTTAAAATATCTTTTGTGGCTTAGTTAACCTGCAAGCACGAACTGGCAAGGACTTAACTTTGCTATCCATGTAAAGTACTCATATCTATTTCAATCATCTGTTCTCATGTTATATTTTATTTGATCAAAAATTTTCTAAATTAACCTTTTCTGGTTTATCCATTTCTTTCCTCCCCAAACCAAAGTCGGCTGCCTGTAGGTTATGAGTCACCGACCGAATATGAAAGTTAGGATCTGGGGAGTTTTTGTTCCTGTCATTAACTCCATCGTAATAGTTTGGGTTATCCGCAAACCTGCGACACATGAAATAATAATGTTTTTCTGGACAACAAGCAATTCTTGTAATGAAAAGCAAATCCTACTTTTAGGTTTTGTAGATGAAGTTTTTATTCTAACACAGGCAGCCATCCATGCTGGATTTACCTTCTCAAGACAAAACAACAAAAGTTATAAAAAAGACCGCAGCAAATCTGTAACTAAATACAATAGATTGTGAATAGTCGCACATTTCTTTATCAAAAACTGCGGTATTCAACAGCATACTGAAATACATAACAGACAAATTTTGGTAGATCGTATTGTTTTTGTTATCTGTTGTTATACTTATTGATATCATTTTCACAATCAAATCACCTGATTATTCTTTCCATCATTGAATATTTACCAACTTCGTCTGCTGGAAGAAGCATTTCTTGAAAATAGTTCATTACAGACTTGAAATGTGTTAGAGGGTAGCGAACGACTCCTACAAAAACCAAGATAAAACGATCGACAAGCCTGAATTTGTGTTCAAACACTTCAATTCATGTTCTGCTAAATTTACTAGTTATAAATTTTGTTAAAATAATTAAGCCAAGTTAATATTAAATTTATCAGGTACTCGTCAAATTAGCATATGCAGGATTCAATCAAATTTTACCAATAAATTTAGGGTTGTTGGGAAGAATTTTCCTGAAGACGGTTTTGTTGAATACAGCGTGATTCACCAAAACATTAAAGTTCATAGTGTTATTCTTATGAGGCAGAACAAATCTGCCAGGATTCAACTTATAAGGCCATCCAAGGTATACATCCCCTACAAAATAAATTGATAACAATTTTTTACAAACTATTTTGGTCTTTAGTAAAGTGTAGTAGGACTTCCAGGCAGTTGGGAAGCCAGATGACTTGAGTAGCAGGAGAGGGGCCAGTGGAGCTCATGAAACTGGTAGGATGTAGTGTTGATTGTTACCTCAGCAACCCTGATTGCAAGCCGGAGGTTTGTGGCTCGAGTCTCGGTGGGGGCAATTATTTTACAAAAGGTACTATGTCTGTATTACATAATTCAAAATGAGTGGAAACTAAGATTTAATGAAAATCACTTTCACTAAGCAATTGATAAAAAGCAACTAAAAATAATTCAGTAAAACTTTCAATCAACAGAGAAAAAAAATATATCAAGTTTCATTTGTACCAATTTGTTGATTAAAGGGTGATCTACAAACCTGCAATTGGGACAGCAATCGATAAGTTATGTGTATGGCCAAATCGTTGTAGTATAGATATAAGGGTCGTAGAGCCAGCCTTATGAGTTTTCACAAAGGCAAAGTTGACTACTTTTTTGCATGTCTGTGTAGACATAAACTCGTGTGTCTCAGGGCTAGAAAGAGAAGGTACAGAAAAGTTAATACATATTTTGCAAGCTTCTAGGTGATCCCTACAGTTACCTAAGCTCTCTGGCTTAGATTTATACACTTTTTAAGTATATGTTAGTAAAAACATATACATATATATATACATATATACATATATACATATATACATATATATATATATATATATATATATATATATATATATATATACATATATATATATATATTATTGAGGAAAAGAGCAATTTAATTATATAGATGTTGTTTTATTGTACTACTAATAGTTTCATGCCTCTTTGGCACTCCTCAGGCACAATATTGACGAATTTAAATTTTTACATACAATGTAAAAATTTAAATTCGTCAATATTGTGCCTGAGGAGTGCCAAAGAGGCATGAAACTATTAGTAGTACAATAAAACAACATCTATATAATTAAATTGCTCTTTTCCTCAATAATATAATTGCTCATTATTATACACATAATAATTTGAGCACTTTTTTATCCGCTGTTTTTAAAAATCTCACGATACAATTATTATATATATATATATATATATATATATATATATATATATATATATATGTATATATATATATATATATATATATATATATATATATATTTGGTATATATATATATATTCGGTATATGTATATATATATATATATATATATATATATATATTTTCGGTATATATATATATATATTCAGTATATATATTCAGTATATATTATATATTCGGTATATATATTCAGTGTGTAGGCTATAATATATGTTTAATCTACTTTCTTCTTACAACTGTATTTACTGCATTATTAGTACAATGGATACATGGATGGAGTTTCAGAAGACAACTATATTTTTATAGTTTGAACCTGGTTTTATTATTTTCGTTCAAAAACAAAGCTATCTACAATTGTCGTTTCTAGCCTAGTTGATAATTCTACAAATATTTTTAATGAAAAGTAGTTTTAGACTACAAATAGCTACTAAAAATATTCTCATAGACTTTTCCAGTAACTACTTCTATTTCCTGTCCCATCTGTTATGACCAGCTCTTTGAAGTGAACTGGTAGTTAACTACAGCTAATCCAATATTCATAACAACCCAACAAACACAAAGCAACACGCGACAAGTTACTAAAACCTGTTGGATGTTTAAAAACATAGCAAGGCAACAAAATAGCACTGTCACCAAGGCAAGACTTTAGTGGGTTTCAAACGTTTGAAGTAGATGATACATACTTGGGTTTAAATTCAGTATCCTCTGGCATTCTCTCCCATCTCCTATTCCCGACATCAGAATCCATGAATGATTTGACGTTTTTTATAACTTTGCTTCCTTGTAGAACCATAATGTCGCCATGATTCGATAATAAATATAAGGCTGGAAGTGTCAGCGCAACCATTACAAAAGCTATCACTTTGTAACGTAGAGTTTGCATGGTGGAAGTGGCTAGGAACCAGTCTATAGATTCTATATCACGGAATATAGGTCAGCCAGACAATTTCGGTAACTCTAACAGAAAGGAGAACATTATAATGAATAAACTATAGTAGTATTGATCTTAAACAATTATCAGCTAGTACACAAACAAAAAACTACTAACTCATTTGACACTAAGAGTCTACTAAACTTACAAATTGTTTTTAGAAGTAAAGAATCATATTGAACTAATTTTTAATTTGTTTGGGCATTCTACCAAAGAAGTTGCATTTATCACATGAAATGAGATTTTTAATACAAAATAATTATTTGAGTGGATACTACCAATAATACATTAACTTACTTGAAAGTACTCTTATAACTCAGTATCACACATCTCAATACACCAGCTCACATGCTGTATAGTTGTCTATTGTGTAATTGAAAGTATATAGTCTTGTATAGTTAACTGGCTTGTAGCTGCCTAAGAATACCTGAACTAAACTAATCATATTTTTACTCTGAGTTAACCAATGGAAGGCAAGGATTTCTATGACGCTATTGTGAACACAGACAATGAGAATTTCCATATATCAATAGAAACTAATATTCAGCTCATTATGTAGTGTTTACTTTATTTATTGTGCATACTGCTAGTAATCGATTAGGCACATGAAGCTAAATAAATAAACTGAAAACATTTGTATAATAACATTTCATCATTTTATATGATTAATAAAAATGTACTTAAGGTATTCTATTTACAAAAACTTTAGTATAAAACAAGGCAGTGTTGTATGGTAAAGACATTTCCATCAAGTCATAACAAGTAATTCTTAGAGGTACTATAGAAGTTTTGATGTACTTCATTCAGCTGTAACTCTTTATAATATTTCCTAACCTGATTGCTGCTTTTTACTTTTCATGAGAAACTGTTACACCAACTTTATTGTGACCTTTGAACTGTCTGGGAGATCAAGCTCAGTCCTCCTCAATATTTTTCATTGATCTTGGTGGAATATACATGTAGCATTTGCACTCACATATTTTAGTCTAGCCTCTGCATCAGATCTTTTTAAATTTGGCTTTAATGACTCTTATACATAGCTAGCGGCTTCAGTTTCCCATACATCCCTTTGAGATAATATTATTTGTTGAATAGATCAGACCACTGAATAGTCTGAAACAACCTGGTGTTTGCAGGATCATTTCTCATAAAGTTCTTGCAATACTCTAACTCAATACTGAAGAGGGGGGAGATTCCATTCAGAAACAGCGATCTCTAACCTTGGAATGGTGATTCCAGTTACTTTTTTAGCTTCATTTTTCTAAAATTGAACAATTAAATTATGTTGGGTTGAGTTTTTTGTTAGCAACTTTGTGATCTTGATAATGATTACCACTGTTACTCAGTAGAACTTTATTTTATTGTTGTTTAACTAAGTATAGCCTAATATCATTTCATTCTTTAAGGAAGTGAAATTTAAAATTAAAACTAAAACTTTGAAGCTCAAGATTTAATCAATAGTTCTTTTTAATGGTTTAAAATAGTATTTGAGATATTCACAGTAATGAAATCATCTAACCCACAAAAATTTAAAATATATATGTGAAAACAAGAATGTTATAACGCTTCAACACAATGAATCCTCACTTTGTACAGAGCAATATCTGCTGTACAATGATACTACCAGACTGTTTACTGATTTATAATACGTCAGCTCTTCTCCAAACCCTTTTTCTTTGCTAATTTCTCTCCATAACGTGGCATTGGCCCACTTATAAATCTGAAAATCTACACTCATCCAACTTAGCAGTTTTTTCTGCTGTTTTGGAAAGAATTGGGTCACTCTTATCTTTTAATAGATAACATGATTACAAAATACAGAATATAAAAAACATATATAATGTTTGTATAAAAAAGCTGAGCAATCCACACAAAGATAAAAACTGAAAGCTCTTCAAAAAGCTATACTGGTGTGATAAGCAGTAATGTTGGCAAACCAGTTTATGTTTGTTTATGTTTATGTTTGCAGGACTTCAGTGTAACTAGTTTAGCCTTAAAGTTAAAGATCTGACACTTATAACACACCTATAGTAATTATTTGAAAGCAAAACAAAAGAAAGTCAAGTTTCAACTCAGTAAAATAGCTACTTAATAATTTTATCTTGTTTGCTTTGGAATATTCACATAATACAGCTATTTACCTTGCTTTATTCATAATCAGCACCAGTCCTGAAGTGTGTACACATCTATACATACATGGATCTTGTGAAGTAAATTATACTAAAGAGCATGGGTGTTTTAGAAATACATACGTATCGCTGATTAGAATTTCAGACTATTTTACAGCAAACAATTTAGAAAAGCAATAAAGTACATGCTGAGCATTTTAAATAAATAATGAGTTATTAAAACATGCAGAGGTTTGTGAATTCAAAACAAAAGCAGTCGCAGTGTTATATGGTAATGACTTTTCCATCCAGTCATAACAAGATATGATATTTAGAGGTACTATAGAAGTTGTCATTCTGCATACAGCTGTAACTCTCTAAAACGTTTCTGATCTTTATTGCGACCTTTGAACTGTCTGGGAGGTCAAGATCATTCCTCCTCATTTCTCTTTGATGTTGTAATATACATGTATGAAGCACTTTGCATTTGCTTATTTTAGTCAAGCCTCTGCATCAGATCTTTTTAAATTTGACTTTATAAGTGCTTTTATTTATAAATATTTAGCGCATGGGTGCTCAACCTTTTTTGGGAAAAGGCCGTAAAATAACCGTGAGCCACTAAAAATGCCACTAGAAAGTTCAGTGTCAATTTCACTGATAAAACCCTCCATATATTATTAATTTAAGCCAATTTTTGAATTTGATGTGTATTTATTGGTGTCCAGTAAAAATGGCACCGGTAAAAATGACATAGGTACAAATGGCACAGGTATTAATGGCACAAGTGGCAAAGTAGCTGCCTAAGGATATCTGAGCTAAACTAAGTTATGGCACTCGGAGTTGACCAGTGGAAAGCAAGGATTTCTAACATGCTATTGTGAAATTGCCAAATTTTTTGGATTTTGCAATCATTGGCAGGTTAACAGTTGGCAGATAATTGTATGAATAAATCTGAATAAATTATTAGCTGCCAAGTCAGCTAATTGCTTTTCAATTGCATATAAAACTGTGGTCACCTGCTACTTTAAAGTCAATTTTAAAATGGAAAATACTGAGTAAGCAAAGTGTGTGTAAATGGTTTTCTAATTTAGCCAAAAACCTATGTACGTCAGTAAGTAAATCACATCGAAAAAAAACTTACAGATGGACTTTGCAAATATTATTACCTAATTTTAAAGATTAATAATATACTGTTTAGATTCTAAAGTTATTAGTTCTTTACCATTTAAAAACAATTTTTTGTCTGTTAAATTTATGGGGTTGTTTTTTTATATCTGTGACAGGAGAAATGCAAATAATTTATAACGAAACAGCAAGTATTTGATCCTAATTCCTATTGGAAAAATTATTTTTGTGTATTTAAAACTGTATTTGTTCCAACGGTCTATTAGAAAAAAACCATCAGCTATAAAAAAGTAATTTAAACTTTATTTTATACCTGAATAATGTTAGACAAATTGACAAAAAAGTAATAATATTGGGTGAAAAGGCAATTCTAAAAGCAGTGGAGGTAATTTCGAGTCTGAAGTATTTTTATTTTTATGGCTGTCCAACGAATTTCGTCTGTCAGAATGAAGTAGAGATTGTTGTGATTTATAAGAACACTATAGTGTGTCTGCGTGTTAAAATTATTATTCCAGATACTACAACAAGAAAGTGGCAGCTCAGATAATATCAGGTACAACTTAAAAAGCAATACATCAGGCCATAGGCTCCGCCCACTTGCCAATGCTTAGTCACCATTTTTTTGACATGCAAATAATTTTATAGGTGTATAACATTTCCAGAAAACATTTTGAATGTTAAACTCAAATTACTCAAACAATTGGATATTTAAAGAGTTATGACATCCTCTTGAAAATTGGCTAACCCCTGTATATCCACCCGTTTCAAGCAAACCCCCCCCCCCCAGATACAAATAAGTTACTTGCAAATTTAAATTAATAGAGTGTTGGCTTTGCAGTGATATATAGCAACAAAGGTTAATATTGATGCGTCCACCTGCCCATTTTTGCATGTTGGCACCCCCACTATAATACTTGAAATTAACACTCGAGAGTCTAGATGCTAACAAAAAGTGGTGGATCAAAGAATATCAGGCTCACCCAAAAAAGCAAGGAATCATACCATAGACTCTGCCCACTTGTCAATCATTAGTCAGATTGTTAGGGAAACAAAATTTTATATGGGAACAAAACTTTTAGACATATAGCTAATTTTAATTTTAAATTACTCAAATAGTTACATATTTAAAATCTAACAATGCCCCCTTGTTAATTGCTCAATTACTGTATATCCGCCTCTTTCATTGGATTAATACCAATGCAGCTTGACATGTTTTTGGAAGTATAATGGTAACTATAAATGATAATAAATAGTTTATATAAAACAGCTGTAATGGACGACAAAGGCATGCAGCCAATGGTCAGTTTACTAGATAATAGAACTACAAACTGTGCAGCAAAACACTGTTTGGCAAGTATCAAAATATGACAAGTATTATAAATGATATGCAAAGCATGTGGCAAACACACAGCAGTAAAAGTTCATTACTTCTCCAGTAAAGAAAGTTTCATAAGTTTGCCAATATGATACAGTTGTGTAGAAATACAAAAGAAATTATTATTATCATGATAAATATGAAAGCATTTGTGTAAAGCATGGTTACAATACTTCCAATAACATGCATGACAAAAAATATTGAGCTTTCTAACAATCGTAATATAATATCATTTCATCTTTTTACATGATGAATAAAAATGCCCTTTAGATATTATGTTGACGTAAAATTCAGTATAAAACAAAAGCAGTGTTGTATGGTAATGACTTTTTCATCCAGTCATAACAAAATATATTCGGATATTATAGTTTCTATACATTCATATAAACATATGATTATGTATATAGTATATATGCATAAATTCTGGTCTATAAAAAGTAATGAAACTGATGAAATGGTTTCTTTATTGCAAGCTACAATTCCCAAATTTCATTAAAATTATGCAGAATCAAAATATTAATGAATCAAGACTTCTTTACAACTATAAATTACCTAATGGATAGGAGTGTACTGTATAATTCCAAACTAATATCAACTGAGGGACGATAGACATTGTGATGTTGCAAGTAGCTGAGACTCTCTAGACCTGATTGTTGTTTGCTGTTTGCTACTCTTTATAAGAAACTGTTTGAGCAACTTTATTGTGACCTCTGAACTGTCTTGAAGGTCAGAGGTCACTCCTCCTCACTATTTCTCCTTGATTTTGGTGGAATATACTTGAAGCGCTTTGCACTCGCATATTTTACTCGAGCTTCTGCTGCAGATCTTCCTAAATCCGGCTTTACTTTCTGCAACACAGACTTAGCTGCTGGTTTAATTGGTTTTCTGATTCCGTCGTTGCCTTTGAAATAATATGACTCGTCAAATAAGTCAGGCCTCTGATTAATCTGCAACAACCTGGTGTACGCCATTTCAAATCTCATGAGGTTCTTGCAGTCCTCTAACTCAATACTGAAAGGGGCGTTCCACGGAGAACCCGCAATCTCCAACTTTGGAATGGTGATTCTAGGTTTTCTATAAGCTTCAACACTCTAAAAATATACAATTAGATTTTTTACTGCAAATTTTTATGGATGTTTTCTGATAATGGTACGTAATTATCATCACCAGTAGAATTGTTTTAAAACCCTTTTGAATTAGCCGCAATTTCTGCATTTCTTTTAAAAAAGAGATACACAGTTTAAAACTAAAAGTAAAACTATAGATTAAAACAAAACATATTTTAAAGCTTGAAGTATTCGCAAACAGTTACTTTTATTCAATGTTTGATATCGTTTGGAATAGTTACTTTAAGGCTATTATCAAACCCAAAATTTGAAACATTGTTTTGAAATAAAACTAATGTGCAACACAACCATTCATGGAATCCTCACCCTGAACAGCATAATATCTGCTTTACAATATGATCCTATTAGACTGTTTACAGATTTATAGTACGTCAGCTCTTCTCCAAACCCTTTCTCTTTGCTAATTTCTCTCCATAACGTGGCATTGGCCCACTTATAAATCTGATGATCCACACTCATCCAGTCTAAGAGTTTTTCTGCTGTTTTGACTGGGATCGGGTCATTCTTATCTTTTGATTAATTAAAATTTACAAAATAATATAGTAAATGGGAGTGTTAGTTGTCAAAATGCAAGACAAGATATGTAGTTTACACATAGACCAAAACTCAACGCTCTTCACAAGGTTTTACTGCTGCCATATTGTTTTTTATTTAGCTTTAAAGTTGTAGATTTGTGCTCTCCTTAATAACATCACTTAGTAAAAATTTAAAAGCAAGACTGGCTCCATTTTAGTAAAACTATGTTAATGTGATACTTTTCTTGCATTTCCATAAGCAAACCGAAAGCACAATACAATTTTAACAAAACAATTAACGCACAAGTAGATTTCTACCTATATAATATATTGTAAAAATTTAAAAATAAGTGTTTTGCTTATACACAAAGCTTAGGAGAAATGTTTTAACAAAGTTTCTTAGAAATTCAGGTTCTTTACACTCTTAAAAAAACAAAACTTAAAATATAACGAAAGCCTACAAGCGTCTTCTGCATAACATTAAAATATCGTTTTATTAGCAGTAGCTGTAGATAGTTAAAACTCACTCTGATATTTGAAAACATTTTTTTGAAGAAAAAGAATGTCTGTGATATCCCAGCACCACTTCCTCTTAAGAAGTAACAGACTCTCCTGCATGTATTCCATCACTAGCAAGAATGGAAAAGTCTCTTTCAAATCAGCCATGAATTCTTCCACCTGTATATTGTTATTTACAAGGTTTCTTTACATAAGACACTTTATCGATTATAAAGACACTTGCTTTTAGATAAAATATATATTTATTGGTTGAAAAATAACCAAGCTTTTTCAAGTAGTTTAGTGTGGTAAAAATATTGCTATAAACTAAGATATTGCTTTTTTTATATTACTTATAATTTTATTTAGATATTTAATCAATAAAAATGTTTCAAAGTGACCAATAAATTTCTGTTTTGCTTCTTTACTCTGTATACCTTAACTTTAAATTATAGAATAATGATGTAGCTGGTAATATTTTACTATATTTTTAATAGAATATCTATAAAATTTCAAAGACAAACAAAACTCATTTTCTTTTGTTTTACAGATTTTAGCTGATAAACCTTTTAGCATGAACTGCATTTGTAACGAAAACAAAGGTTTTTCGACCAACCTTTTGTAATAGCTTAGTGTTTGAATAGAGTAGCTCCTATGGGCATTATAGATTTATGTAGCTTCAATATTCATATAAAGTAATTGTACCATTGTGACTTATCTGCTCTCGCATTATTATATCAAAATATTTTTAGACTTACATCTTCTGGGTTATCCATTTCTTTCCTCCCCAAACCAAAGTCGGCTGCCTGAAAGTTATGAGTCACCGACCGAACATGAAAGTAAGGATCCGGGGAGTTTTTCATTTTGTCATTATAACCATCGTAATAGTTTGGGTCATCCGCAAACCTGCAACGCATGCAAAGAACTCCTTCTACACAACAAGCAATTTTTGTAATGCATGGTAAATTATCTTCTTAAAAGTTTAGTATATGGCTGTAGTGGTTCACGCAATGTAGTAATATAAGAATCGTCCTCTCTCCGTTCGGAGAATACTAAGGCCCTAATGTATTATCCAATCAGAAGAACCGGAAGATGTACTTCCGACCCATGTGACAGTTCCCCCCCCCCCAGTTAGCAATTATCACGTTGTTGTAATCGAGGGCTTGAAGTGTAAACACTTATTAGTAGTGACTGATGTTGTATTGTAATTTGATGTAATGTTTGTATTGTATTGTATTGTGGATAATAAAGGTAATTACTCGACAGCTACCCTAGTAATTACTAGTAGAATAGCCTACTAAATACGCAAGTAAAAACTCACGCACAGTAATTGCACGAATTACTACATGGCTTTGTTAATCTAAGACAGACAGCCATTTACGCTGCCATGTTACCTACTTGAACTGAAAAATTACAGGCTATAAAAAAATTCAGTTTTCTTCTATAACTAAATCTAATAGATTGCAGATTGCACATCCCGTTATAAAAAAAACCGCTGTAATCGACAGCATATGAAAATGTATAACAGACAAGTTTAAGTGCATCAGAAATCATTTTAGTGTTCTGCTGACACACTCTATAATATTAGTTTCACCTTCAACTTACCTGATAATTCTTTCCATCATTGAATATTTACCAACTTCGTCTGCTGGAATAAGCATTTTTTGAAAATAGTTCATCACAGACTTGAAGTGTGTTAGAGGGTAGCGGACAACTCCTACAGAGATCAAGACAGAATTATTTTCAAGCCCGAACTTTTTTAGACACTTCTGTGTTTAATTTACTAAAATTGCTATAAAGTAATTTAAATCTATAATTTACAAATTTTAATATATAGCGTAAGTTAAAACTGAATATATTAGTTATTTGTCTACTTATCATATTATGCACTATGCAATTAAACTTTACCTATAAACTTGGGGTTGTTAGGAAGAATTTCCTGAATGACTGTCTTGTTAAATATTGCGTGATTCACCAAAACATTGAAGTTCATAGTTTCATCTTCTAGAGGCAGAACATGTTTGTGGGGCTGCAACTTGTAGGGCCATCCAACGAATACATCCCCTATTTAAAATATAAGTAATTTGATATGTGGTGTACTACAAAGATTGTTGTATAGCAGAATACTAAATATACGAGTAGGAATATATAGTTTAACATTAGGAAAAGAAAGTGAATATACAAATATGATATCATGAAATTAAAAATATATGCACATGATTTACTTTCCAATGAGTATTTGAAAAAAATGGGGGCATTTGAAGGATGCATTTTAAGCACGGAATGTATTTTTTCAAATATGCAGAATGTTTAAAAATATATTATTTCAAATTTTTTCAAGAGTGTAAAATGATTTGTAGTGTAAATAATATATTATAGACTAATTAACAATGGGCATAAAATAATACATAGAGTATAAAGAATAAACAAAAATTTAAGATATATGAGACATAAAGCTATATTATACATATATGTGTGTGTGTGTGTGTGTGTGTGTGTGTGTGTGTGTGTGTGTGTGTGTGTGTGTGTGTGTGTGTGTGTGTGTGTGTGTGTGTGTGTGTGTGTGTGTGTGTGTGTGTGTGTGTGTGTGTGTGTGTGTGTGTGTGTGTGTGTGTGTGTGTGTGTGTGTGTGTGTGTGTGTGTGTGTGTGTGTGTGTGTGTGTGTGTGTGTGTGTGTGTGTGTGTGTGTGTGTGTGTGTGTGTGTGTGTGTGTGTGTGTGTGTGTGTGTGTGTGTGTGTGTGTGTGTGTGTGTGTGTGTGTGTGTGTGTGTGTGTAATCTACCATTAGTTTGAATTTTTTAAATTTTTTTCAACTTTAAATTTCAACATGTTCAAGACCCTGTATAAATTATTTCAAATGCTGCAACATTTGAAATAAAAGCAAACTATGATTTAATAACAGGTACAGTTTTTCAGTAGGCACTTAATTAGAAGTCAACCAAAAATGCTACCAGTACAACTTTTAAGAATAAGGAGCTACATAAAGTAGTTAGTAGTCAACTAGCAATACGTAAAAAAGCATTAGAATAACTTGAAAATTTATGGATTTACTCTTTGCAGATGAGCTAATTGGGGAAGAGCTTATATGTGACAATCAATTTATTATGCAACTATGTTTGCTAAAGTAATGACCTGTAAAGGTCAGTGAAGCATGTAACAATATGGAAGAGTAGAAACAGTGACAGGGAGTATTGGTGTCTTGTCTACTCAATACTCCAGTTAGTTAATCATGAGTTGCTTCAAACTCTCACAATTGCAATAAGATGTCTTTAAAGTACTAAACCCATTGCAACATTTGATAGAAGTCTTCTGCCCCCCCCCCCCCCCCCCCCCCCGTATTTTTTGCTTCGTTAAAAAATTCAAAAGCAATTTATTCTAACTGCATCGAGTTTCGTAGATATATTTTGTCAAAATATACACACAACATCAGAGAAAAATATTTAAGAATGATTTTTAAACCTTAAATAATTTGATGAATATTATCATGGAATTTATTTTTCTGATACAAACATTCTATTATTTAGCAAACCTCGAAGTTTCCAGTACAGAAGACTTTGGCATAAAAAACATAAACCTAAAGTGATATGACAACTTCCTTAACTATCTCGTCACATTTTAGAATTGAAAAGCTTAAGTCTTGATAGATTTTGATACAAACTAAACCTGTAGCTTTCTCAAAATCAATTGACCACATTAGGTTTTAATAGAATAGCATATAAACGAATAAATTTCAAACATATTACAGCCATACTTAATTGTACAAATATAATGACTAAAGGGTAATATACAAACCTCTTATTGGAAGAGCAAATGATAAGTTATGTGTGTGACCAAATCGTTGTAGTATAGATATGAGGGTCGTAGAGCCAGCCTTATGAGTTTTCACAAATGCAAAGTCTAATACCTTCTTGCATGTCCGTATAGGCACAAACTCGTGAGTACCAAGGCTAGAAACAAAATTAATACAAAAAGGTTAAAGTTTAATAGTTTATCTGGCCATGTTTAAGGTTGTACTGTACAACTATGTTAAGTTAATTTACGCTGTAAATAGTCAAATTTGTAGTTTTTATCAATAATATTGCCCAATAGATAATCATAATTTTGTAAAACATAGTATTAGACTGAAAACTAAGTACAGAACAACCTAGAGTTAGTTTAACTCAGCTTCTTAGGCAGCTCCTTGAAATTCAGTATTAGAAAATAAGTAAAATAGCATTTTTCGAATTATACCAATTAGGCAAGGTGTTTTATATATGCACTCACTAGCATATTAAACTGTTAATGCATTAACTGGATGTGTTGACATGCATAATCTATTAGTTTACTAACACCACTTCTACAAGCCTGCTTATAAGGGAAGATGGAAATGAGAAAACTTATAGTAATCAGAGCTATACAGAGCCCATAATTTACGTCAGGATATTAGCGAGCGGTAAAGATGGATTAGGCTTATAGGATTAGTTTTAATGTAGCTCTTGGTAAACATTTGCAGTAATTAATAGCTTGCATAAGATATGGAGCCAAGAGGTGAATGTAGACGGTGAGCTTGCTGTAACTGTAGCAAGCAGGCACAGTGTGGCAACACTAGAGCTATGCGAATGTGCGGTGATGAGTAACGTAAGGAGTGACATACAGATATGTAGTCCACAAGATAACATTAGCAAAGAATAGTTTACATGGTGATGGTCAGATATTTGTGCTAAGCTAATTTTTCCAGAAGAACATATTTTATAAACATTATTGATCACTCAGCACAATTGAATGAACAATTGTGGCGATGCATGTATATAACTCAAAATGTGTTTAATATATATATGAAACAGCTAGTTCTAAATTTTGTTTCTCAAAATTCCGAATTGCAGAGTATGTTCCAAGTTGAAGTAAAAATTACTTGAATACCAACGGCAGGTATCATCCTAGATCTGTAACATCCTCTTAACTTAAATAGATTGACAGTAAGTTATTATTTATTTCTAATGACAAAGCTATAACAAATGGAAATAGCAGAAAGGTGATTTACAGGGTTCATTTGCTAGAATTGAACTTGGTGCAAATAGTGTTTGAATTGTTTTATTTACAGTATCATCATTGTAAGATAAATGACAACATATAACATGCTGCTGCATGGTAACATGCTATAGATATTGTAGAGATCAAGGAGAATATGCAACCTAAACAAATTTCAACTTTCACAAAGTTTTTGTAACTAAATCTTATAATCTTAGATCGTAAGATGTTATGCAATCTACGGACTGAGACAAAGTGGTGAGGTAGCTACACTAGCTCTGGATTACCAGATATCTAAAATCACATTTTATAGATTAGCAACAAAAGCAAAAAAGTCGAAATAGAAAGAAAAAAGTATTCATTATGTTTTATTTACTGCAACGAAACAGTCGGTACTACTAAAGTCATAATGAAAACTGGCTGGAATTATGACTATAGCAGTAATGGGGTGGTTTGAAGTGGTTTAGCACAAGTGATTAGCCGGTTGGTAAGACTTTAAGTATTAAGCTAATGTTATAGTAGTACATTAGAGTGGCTTGTTCAACTATTTCTTAAGCTATAAAATATGAGCTATTAAAAAACAATAGCCGGAGGAAAAATGATAAACTGCAAGAAATGAGGTGCATCCCAGTTATTCAAACAAATACTGAACCCAGTAGCTGTATTGATGGATATTAATGAACAACTTCTACATTTCCACTTTTCTGGAAATATATTTATTAGCTCCTCAGTTTGATAAACTTTGCAAGAACCACATGATTGTTAGTCTTTAAGATCCAGGACAAGCATATGACCCTTATAGACCTTATTGAACATTTTAAAAAGACGTCAAAAAATAGCGCAGTCACAAATAGGTAGCAAATATTTGAAGTAGATGTTACATACTTGGGCTTAAATACAATATTCTCGGCCATCTCCTTGTCTGACGGCAAACCTAAGCCAAACGGATCCCATTTCTTATCTCCGACATCAGAGCCCATAAATGATTTGATGTTTTTCATAACTTTACCTCCTTGTGGGATTACAATGTCGTCGTCACTACTAAACAGCGCTAGAAATGTCAGCACTACCACTAGAAAAACTATTACTTGCAGGTACCGAGTGAGCAAGAACCGCATGATAGAAGTGGTTATGGATCCAGTCTATAGGTTTTATGTCGTCTACTAATAGGCCAGCAAAGTAAAGTCAGCTACTGTAAAAGAAAACAGAACAGTACAAAACTAACACCAGTTTTGATTAAGGACTAGCTAACATACAAGCAGAAAACTACTAATTTGACACCATAAATATGTCAATCATTTCAGCTTTTATTAAACATAAAAAAGCACATCGATACAAGTTTTAATTCAAAAGCTACTTTTCACCAAATCTATTATCTTGCACATCATCTCCCGCTTCCTGTTTACCTTCCCATGCCAGTTTCCCACTAAACTCATTTGACAATGACAATGGAGTCAGTTCTCAGGTTTTATAATACATGTAATACTAATGCACTAGTTGCAACACACACCAACATGATATTCCACACATATTGCAGAAGTTTACATATAGGCTTACCTGGTGGCAGTGTAGGATGGCAAGAGAAAACCCTATTCCAGTAAAAGGTTTTTGCTGATGATTGCAGCTAATATCTAATTTGCTAGTAAATCTGTTAGCAAGAGGAGTGTCAGAAGTAAAATTGCGGTAATTGCAGTGAAACAATTAACACGGCAGACATACACCTCTCTCTTAAAGTGAAGAGGAACACACTGAACTAATCCTCCTAATGGAACTTGCAATCTCTTGAAATCACACAGCAACCTATATCTGATCCAGTCAACCATTAAGCGTAGTTGTCATAGTTACTTCACATCCATATGACTTGGTAAGCATCCTGATAATATATTGATGGGTGTAGACTTTGAGCTGTACAATAAAAACATAAAGGAGATACCTGTTGAGTGATGGATTTTGTAAATTGACATGCTATAGTTTTCCTATTATTATAAAAACTTACGAAAAGTTCTAGTCACTATCTCTGTGAGAAACCCCTGATGGAAAGGGTTTTTCAAAGCAGGCTAAGAAGTTATTCATATGTGGTACTGGAGCAATTATGACTGGATGCTCTTCCTAGCATCACCGATGACTTTTACTGGGGCTTGAACCCATGACTTTGTGTTTACTAATCCAACACTCTACCCTCTAGACCAGGCCTGCTCCCTATAGTTTTCATATTGTTATGATTTGTATTAATTAACAGCTTGGCTCAAACTTTTAGAGTTGTTTCATCATGAATTCTTAATAGACTAGCACAGCGAAAGTAATGCAATATGTCAAATTTTCTATTCAGCTACAATGCCCTAGATTTCCTCTGCTGTACGATTTTCCATTGCAATTTTTTGCAAAAAATGGTCATTATCGCATGGAAGATTCTTATTAATGCAAAATATGTTGGAGATTCGTGAAATAAACCTGGTATTTCATATCATGAACTGAGGTTTTGGGACCTGTAGCTTAGTGAGATACGGAGGAAGCACTGTTTTTCACCATGTTTTATCTCAGTTATTTCAGAGTTAGATAATTCATGGAGCTTGCAGTGAAAAAGTTTGAACTAATTTGAGAAAGAATATTCTGTTGTTGCAGTACTTCATGAGTTTCAGTAGCCACCTAAGTCAAACAGGATGTATTAGGGTTCTAGCTATCAGCTTAACAATAATTGACTTGGTTACTGCTCTAAGTACAGGAGCACAATGAAGAGCGTCACTCATCAGCTTGAGACATGGCAGTTGCCAAAACAATTGGAATACGATTTGAACTGAATTGTCCTATAAGCAGCTCCAAATCAGGGGTGAATGAGTGCAGTAGTTTCGGTTCTCATGGTTCGAGTCAAGTCCCCTAACTCTCAAAATAAGAACTACAAACTACTGCACTCATTCAACCCCAACTTGGAGCTGCTTATAGAACACTACTTTCTGAATTGAATGCTCCACAGTCTACACTTTACTACCATGCATTGGAACTCCTGACAGTGTGTTAGAAATCTAACTAACGGGTCAGCAGAGTAAATTCTTGTGACAAGTCAGCTCCACGTATTTTACTTTGTCAAGTTTTACTTCAACTAAATTTAACCTATTGACAAACTAATTATTCACTGTGGCTCAGCAAAATGTTCTGGCTAAAGATTTGAAATGAATTTGTTTTGCCTTCACAGTACATTCACCAAAGACAAAGCAAAAAGAGTTGCAAAATCACTATTAGTTACCTGTTAAGGTGTTAAGGTCTGATAAAAGGAAATATGAAATTATTTTCAATTTGTTTATTGCATTTTATATGCTGTACAAAGAACATAGATGCTATATTTCTACATTTTATTTATACTACATTATAGTCATAATTCAGTCATTGCCTGGGGTTTAAATTAAAAGTTTCTTTTCAACAGTTGTAGATAAAAATAATTGGATATTTTGCCCAGATGGAATATGAATAAAATCATTAAAGGAACAATGTATATATATTACACATTAGCTGTATTTAAAAAGATATGAAATACGCTGACGAAATGCGGGACAGCAAAGTGAATGATTGGCTATAAAAATGAGAAATTCGACCCTTGTAGTACACAAAAATATAGTATTTGAAGGCCAAAAGTCAGTTTAAAGTTGGCTGGAAAGTAGTTGTTTCTCACCTGTTGTATTCCAAGCAACATTTCTTACTCGATATACAATAAGTAGTATTTGGCATAAGCTGACCAAACTGGATATTAAAACATAAATCTACATGCCAATGGGTGTCATCTTACAGTGTATATACAGTTATAGAGTGGATCAGAAACAAGACCCTTTCCATACGCAATATTTCATTAGTAGTACAACATAAGTAACTGATAATAGTATAATGAGAATAGCTATACTAAGATACACACAGATCAGTAGTAGGCAGTGTATGACTCATCACTACCTTCTCTGATGGGCAAAAATATACAAGGTCAAAATATCATTTTCCTAAAGCCCCAAATTGAAGTTAAACTTCTAGAGCTGCAAGCCTCACTTTCATCCTTCACACACAAAGTATTTTGTCTACGAGGAGATACGGGGGCGTTTGCTAACTGATACACCGTCCCCGTCTGCATCGTCGTCGGAGTCTTCATCCGGATAATCAACTAAAGCTATTTTGCCAACAGCAGCAGATGGAGCAGAGTCTATTAGCATGGAGACTGAGGAATTTGTGTTGAGGGGAGATGGATACGCCCCTTGATTAGGGGGACTGTGGGGAGGGCTGTCGGTGGCGCTGATTAATGACTTCAGGTTTATGCTAATATTTCTGTTCAGCTTTGGACTGGAGTTAAAAGTCCCTTCATCTTCTTCGTCTAAACAAGAAGTAAAAACAGGAAAACTCAATTATACTTAGCGATTAGAGAATTTAGTGATTAACTAGAAGTTGCTTCCCTTGATTACACAGAGCAATTATGATCCCAAAGATAGCAGGTAAACAAACTACGTCATTCACATCTTGTGAGTGTTATATCGGTGAGTCGACTTCAAACATAAATGAGCAATGCACACATTGAACTTCTTTTAAACACCAGAAATATTTCATTATACTCGGGTACTTTTAATGAGACATGTGAATAAACTTAAACTGTGCCTACGTGTTGCATCAAAAAGATTTTGTTTAGCAACAAAATAGCATTTATTAATCAAAGAGCAACAATAACTGTCACTTCTTAAACAGAGAGTTGTAAAAGCAAGAAGCAATCTGGCATCTGAATTCACACCCAAGGATCGCAAATTTACTTTAACTTTTAAATACATCGATTCCAATTTTTCCAAAAAAAACAAAAACTGAAACAGAAAGATATATTAACGCACTCTAATATCTGATATCAGCATACCTTTACGTCCAATACTCTTGGGTAAGGACAATGAAAACATGGGTTCGGCATCCCCTGCCTCTTCTCTTGTGGGGGAGGCTTGAAAGGGAGGAGTTATGTTTCCTGATCCACTATCGCTGTCGTCATCATCTTTATCAAACCACCTTTCTTCCTCTTCGTCTAGCGAGGAGTTGTCTCTACGGCATCGACGCTGCTTCGCCAGCGTGGAAAATCTATAAAACCACGACTTAATGCAGTCACTTGAAATACAAACCAAAAAAGTAATCATGTTTTAGCTTCAACTCTTTAATATTTTCCTCCTAGGAAACTTATACCGACTTGGTCTAGCACCAACATATGCGCTGCAGGAGAATAAATTCCATTTCACAGAAGGGCAAAAGTGGACCATGAATACATGACACAGAAATGAAACAATATGTTAATAATGCATATGCCTACACTGTAGAATAAGTTTGTCAAATACAAATCAAAACAACACATTTGTTACAAAATCGTTAATCAACAAATACAAAATCTGAAACTCCTAAAAAGCACCCTTTCTTTAATACACCTGACTCAGCCTTAGAAGCAGACATTTGCAAACTGAATATCCGACTAATCCTACGTTCAGTTACAAGTAAATGCTACATACGGGTCTCCCTCCTCTCCGTGTCTCTCCTCTGTGCTCAACAAGCTAGTCGGCCGGTGGTCAAACTGATCCTTCAGCTTCTGAAACGTCTGCACGTACGTGATGTCTTGAAAGCCCGAGTTGTAGTGACACTCCACAAAGTTGGTCGCTAAAAGCCTGATGTCCTCCTGCGTCATACAGCACACAATAGTATGACAACTCCGAGAAGATTACACAATGGTATGACAACTCCAAGAAGATTCAACAATAGTATGACAACTCTGAGAATATTAAACAATAGTATGACAACTCCAAGAAGATTAAACAATAGTATGACAACTCCGAGAAGATTGAAAGAAAGTGTTACTATCACTAGCTTCTAGCAGTATGGCCGGCTGTGTACAGTGCATATAACCCTCATGTATGGAAATAAAACAATATCCCTACCAATGTGCTGTGTCTGAATATTACAAGTTATTTTTAGAACAAATGCACCCAAGATTGACAGCATGACCGTTCTCATGGTGTAAAACATTCATAAACTGTGTCACCCGGTCTAATTGTTGAAAAATACTTACAACTCTAATGAACTCAAACAGCTCTATAATAGCAGAATTGAAGAGGTTGTATTTTTCTCCGTTGGCAAAGAACGCCTCACACACAGCTTTAAAGTGGTTGCCATTTGCAATATGTCTGTTGTAGGTGTCGTCTTTCAGGTTCACCAACTTGCGTAAAAACCTAATTGCACCTACACAAAACAAACAACATACTGCACACGTGTACACACACTAGGGCCGCACTTGCCTTTTACCATTAAGGAATTCTACAACTATTCTACCATTATTACAACGGTTACAACCATCATAATATAGAGAGCCTACGAACCAGTTACTTACATAGCGCCAGGAACGAGTGACGAGATTTGAGCAGATAGAGAACCTTCCGGAGAATTTCATGTTTGATCATGTGAACTCTGAACTGGTAAGAGTGGTGCTCTGCACAGAATATCAGCAACTCGACTATGATGCTGAGCAGTTGTGCTGTTTTGTAATCATCTACAGGAAAATACATTCACTAATTTATTATTTTAAAGCAAAGCGACTGTGACTTCATTTTAATGAAGAGTACATCTGGAAAAGCTATGGGAGACTCCAGACTTGAGGTCGTAATGGTGATTTATACTGGCAAACCTCTAGTAACCATAGCTTCATAGCAGCATGAGAGAGTTTCATCTCAGACTCAAATTATTTTCAGACTTTCATGGCCTGAATGAAAGACATATCCCCAGAATAAATTCAGACATCAAATCAAACTGTACGACTACAACTCGGCAGACAAACAAAATAATTCAGCTTAATATTATATTTCGAAAAACCACTGAATAGAAAAAATTACTATTCAGGTTTCTTCCATGTTACCCAATCACAGTGTGAAGGTAGACTGTTAGAGAGATGAGTTAGCTACATTATGAGTGGCGACAGAAATATCATACCTTTGAGGGACTCGGAGTCCTTACTAATAGTTCGGAAGGGACTTATCAGTGTCGGCATACAGTGTAGGTAGAAATAGTTGAGAAACTCAGTCTTCTCTGTTCTCAGTGAGGGTGCCCCGCTCACTGCCGTAGCAGCCATCATATTCTCTGGGTCTATGAGCAGTTTTATGGTCACAGAGATGAGAATTGCACCTCCTAGTTCAGGATCTGGATCTTGCTGCATCTGCTCCACGGCTTTAGTCATTAACAAGTCATCCTGTAGGAACAGCAACGGTCAGCTTACTGCACAGAGACGGTCAGCTTACTGCACAGAGATATATCCATATAACAGATCTCAAGCTTTGCAAGAAGCTGTGTTAATATTTGCAATGCAATAATCACTTTGATTCCATACTAAAATAAGCCTAGCCCAAAATATTACACAAAGGAAAAATAATTCATAAGACAACGCCCTATTTATTTCAGAGGTGAATCTATTTATTCCAGGAGTGATTTTATTTACACCAGGGATAGTTCTATTTATCCCACCAAGCTATAGCAATAGCCAAGCAACTGACCTGCCCCAGCTTCGCTTCAGATAAACAGAATTCTCTGACCATAGATGGATTGGCCTCCACGATGAAGGCAAACACGTCATTGGTTGTAGACAGTATATCCGCGTCTTCAATGTTCCACAGCGTCTCCACCGCCTCCAGCAACCGCATCTCTGCCAACATCTGGTAAACACAAACTTGAGGTGCATATTCCTCTTGGGAAGAAGTGGAATATTTATATTTAGCCAACGCAACAAAGCCAAGACTTGATGACAAAATTTTCAGATCTCAATTTGTAACATTCACTAACAGGTAATATCTAAAATTGCAAAAACTATCTAAAACTGCAAAAAACTGGTTGATTTTTTTTCTGTGTAGGAATGAAACTCAAGGCAATTGAAGAAAATCGAAGCAAGTCAGAGAAATGTAAGGACTACCTGGAAGAATGGCTCCCTGTCGCTTGCTTGGAGAGTTGAAGAAAACATGCACATTTCCTTGAGGAACTTTACAAGATCTCTACGAGCAGCATCGTCCGTCTCGTCGTCTGTAAGCTGCTGGAAGAGAATCTTCATTGTTGCTTCATCTTCCTAGAAAAACAGAGAAGATAACTTTGAATTTAATAGTAAGATCAGTTATATAATATGCTAACATGTCAAGGTAGGAGAGGGAAGTGGCAGACACATTGCTGAATATTTGAAGCTTATTTTGGCAACTGTCATTAAATCAACACAAGTTGGTATCATTTATTGCAGCACAACATAGTGAGAGTAAAGGGAGTAGCAAATGTGTACAGTCAACAATGATTGTATGACAAGACAGTTTAGATATCATAGGCACATATAATCATCAATAACAGGTCACACCACTACACTGCAGGCAATAACTATACATCTGAGTTTAACAGAACTACAAACATTTTACACTAACAGATAGGAAAGTGACTGGATGAAGTTATGCACACACGTAGCACACCTGCCAGTGAGAAGTGACAGGACAGGCACAGTGCTACAAGATTTCACCCACCTGTAACATTTTGACAATCTCGCATTTGTTAAAAAAGACAAATGAATTGAGGGCGGAGAGGAGGTTTTCATCAAATACACTTGGAGTGGGTAGAATGACATCCTGTATATACTGTACCCGGTAGGTCTGGTGTATCTTTTCTAGCAACACTTCATTGGTGAGGGGCAAAACTGAGTGGAACTCAGCCTAAAATGGGGAGACAATTTATAAAATAAAAACAAAAGAGTGATAACGAAACAAATAAAGGTAAAACAGGAATGGGAATAGGAAAAAAGTAAAACAGAAATGGGAGTATTCATACGAAATGAGAAAATGAATATATAAGAGATTTTGGCTTAAAATAGAAAAGTTCAAGATTATTGCAGCAATGACAGTTATGGAACTCATTTACTATAATATTACAATAGAAAGCCTCGTTTATGATAAACTGTTGCAAAGTACATCTAGTTAATCAAACACACATTTACATATTAACATTATGTAAAAGTGTGTGGTTATATTGATGATATATAAATGGTACTTGTCAGCAATTCACAGCAATCAAATCGCAGCTTGCAGCTTTCGAGATTTAAAGTAAAATAAAACAGAAATTGTGATAAACTGTATATAAGACAGCAGCACAACACAATTAGAGGGAAATGTTTACACTCCAGAGTGTTAAACTTTAGGAAGTAAAATTGGAGGTAGGTGCAGTAATGGATAAATTGAGAAAAGCCTGTGTTCTAGATTAGAAATGTAACAACTCACGCCCAAACCAGAATTTAACAAAATAATTTAAGAACTTAGGCTATCTCAATTTCTCCACTATTGCTCCTAAATGTAAAATTAATAGGACGAGATAATCATATCACTGAAGGATGATCACACCTGCTGAGGTACACTTAGGTCGAATGACTTCAGTTATTATTTAAGATTCAAGAATTGATCACTTGTCATTTTACACCCAAAATTTTCAAGTAAGATACAGGACATTAAGCGACTACAAATGGCGGGTCGACCAATGATGAGTGGAAGCTAGGAGGTTACTTGCAACCTGGTAATGCCCGGATTAACCAGGTTATGAGCTCAACTGATATTAATGGAATACTGTAAACATGAGCTACAATCAGAAACCTACCTGGTTCTCCAGAAACTCCCGGTGTCGCACCACCGTTGTCTTGCAAGGATCATTCTCCATCACACCCACCACTTTCATCAGATTCTCTGAGCAGAACAGGATTTCAAACAAGGAGTTTCTGTTGAGCATGAATATGGTCTTGAATATTGAGTAGAGTTGGTGCAGAGCTTCCACATTCTCAAGGTCATCACAGATAGAGTAGAGGTCAAGTAATCTGTTTATATATCCGTCTGACTCAACGCTAAACAAAACCAAACACATATTTATATTTCAATACACTTTTAAAAATACTGTTAAAAAATTCAAATTAAAGAAAAAACAAACACGTTTTTAAGAGATATGTAACTATTTGGTAATTGAATAAGGCAAGAAAAATTGCATAGGTGAGTTATTGAGAATCCAAATACATGGAGAAAAGACATCTTCACCCCAAAACACACAGCTGGCATATATGTATAGGTGAATGAAATACAAGCAAATATGAAGGAGAATGATGTACGAAGACAAGTAGACTAGCAATTTGGCAACACCAACTTCCCAGAGAGGCTTTGCCAACTATTCACTGCTATATTTAGACTATATTTAAACTTGCCCAATCTAACAAATATGTTCAAGTATGGAAGTAAAAAGGTAGACACACGATGGCAGGTGCAAACTAAATCATTTGTATGCATAAAGCATACTTTGACCAACCAACATCCTCACACAGAGTACCATAGCTGCTTGGGCTGGGTCAAACTATATTGTAAAGACTACACACCATGTATATTACATTTAGACCAGGAGCTATACTATTGGTATGATTACAGAGTCTAACAGCAAAACACGGCTTTGTATTAGGCTATGGAGTTTCACTTTATCCACAAAAGCATAAAATATAACTCTATATATTCAACTATTGCAAATTGGCTTAGAACTCTGACAGTGTCAGTGAAATACAAGAATTCATTTACGCAACTTATAGCAAAAGTGAATAAAAGTACTAAATCACTATGAAAATGAGGCGAATTTCCTTTACGGCTGATAGCACAACCAACAAGGTGATCAATTCCTCATAACACTGCGCACTATAAGAGTTCAGCCTTCAAAATCCTCAGGTTTATGTTCCGCAAGTCTGGACATGCCCTAGTAAACTGTAAGCCAGGTAATCCTGTAGATACTAGAGTGGCAATGGAAGTCTAATCCCAGCACACACCCAACTAGTGCTACTAGCAACTACTAAGGTAATGAGAGCTGTTCACACTCATTAACCTGTCACGTTTTACACGGCTTCCCACTATCACCACCATTACACGGACTACTACAGTAACACATAGAGCCCACCAGGAAACCAATATTAATTAGTTTTATTTATTCCTCAAAGTTGTCAAAAACAACCCAAGCTGCAAGTAAGTGAGAAATGCCCTCTGTTTTATATGCACTTCAGTTTTTAAGCCTATAGTGTAAATAGCATTGCTGTACGACCATCGATATTGAACAGATATAATAATATTACAATAAGTAAATAATGCATATTACAAAAAGTATATACTGTATATTATAATAAGTATACACTGTATATTACAATAAGTATATACTGTATATTACAATAAGTACATACTGTATATTACCGTATGTACATGCTGTATATTATAATATTGATATAAAGTATGCTGGTTTTGTGAGATCAGTCCTGCTAGGATAAGAAATTCAATTAAATTAGTGAATTAGAAATTATTTGTTAGAAAGCCATCACTATGAAGAGTAAAATTCCATCTACAGTTGAACATTTCCATTAAAAAACCTGCCTGCTAAAACCAACCAGCTTAAAATTGGATGACACATTCAGATGGTGGCATTTTTGAGACAGACATTCTATGTTTGGTACAAGTTCTGTGATTAGTCGCAGCGAACAAACATGTTTATGTGACCCTTATAAAATTAATAGCTAGTCTTGTGTGGAGAGTTGTACTTACATGTATATCGATATATACATTTGTAGCCCCTGAACTTCTCAGATCATTTTGAAAACGTCTGCATAGCCAGACATGGCCAACCGTCTTAACAGGTTACCAAATTATTGAAACTAACGGGCATGGCAAAAACAGGATAGGTTAGTCAAGACAAAAGAGTGTGTGGACTTGAGCTACAGTAGAGATAATTACCTGGATGCTATTCGATCTATTCGCCATTGCACGGCACCTCCGTGAACGTAGTCACTTAGCACAGCCTGTATTTCCCCTAAATGAGCGAGATCGGGGGAAGGCAACTCAACCACTCCGCCAGTTGCATACGACGACTCTTCAAAATGTTCATCATCTCGAGAATCATGGAGCGAGTCATCGGGGCCATTATCATCCGGGTTGCGACCTTGAACCTAAATAAACACGGCCATCTTGAAAAACAAGTGATAAAAAGCAGCTATGAGGAAGTAGCAAAAAACCTATGAATTCAGAATTAGTTTAATTTATTAAACAATTCCAATGTTGAAAATACTTCAAAACTCAAAAGTTCTGTTTCTGTAATGTGATCAGGAGGGGTAAAATTGAAGCAAGACAATGGAAGACTATTCCCCAACTCTTCACAGTTACACTATTGCTTGTCTTCCAAAACTTTGAACTATAAATATACTTGGGATAAAAGGACAAAGCCTTTCCCGTATTAACATTGATCAAGTAACACACATGAAGCAAGAGTCTGAATAAAAACATATCACTCACGTCGCAAATCTTCTCCCATATTTCTGAGCAACTGTCAATGAGTTGAAAAGATAGTGCGAGCTCCTGATCATTTTCAGACCAGCATATGAGGGTCTCCTGCTGCTTCTGGTAGGTTGTGTTGGGGCACACTTTTGATTCTAGTATTACATAATCTACAGCAACAAGGAACAGAAATATCTTTCCAATACAAATCCCTAACGAACAGAAAATATTATTCATTTGTTTTTGAAATTGAAATGATTGTAAATCATAACTCCATATACCTCTATAGTTTCATAAGAAAAATATTTTATTTTATTTCTATTATTGAATAATGTGTGATAAATAATTGAAATAAACTATCTAATAAAACTAAGCAATAAAAGCTGTCATACTCATCTTTAAATATCAAAAACCTTCACTCAACTCTACTTGCCTAGTTCCAGTTAATATTTACAACGTAAATACAAAAAGTGGTCCACTATGAAGTAAAAAAGCCAGCAATTCTGTAAGATAGATTATGACAAAGTTTACTGAATATTTTTAGAGGTCAAGACTCACGATCTTCGTCCTCAGAGCGTACAATCAGCGCCATGCCTTGCAGTCGGTCCACATAGGCACAGCTGACATGGCCAGTTCCTTTGTCGTCCCAAGCTCTGTCAGCATTTAGCATGTAAACCTAGACATGAATATGTGCACACTGAAATATCCAACACTGAATGAGGTAGGTGCATTAATGGGAAAATTGAGAAAAGCTTGTGTTCTAGATCAAGAAGTTATTTTCTCGCAAGAATTTCAACCCACGTCCCAAACCAAAATTTAATAACATTAAAGAACTTAAGCTATCTCAATTTCTCCACTACTGCACTGAGTAGCACAACTGTCAGACCAGCAGAACAAAATCTATATGATCGTGAAACAAGGTAACGGATAATTGAAATGACACTATATATTACACAAACAATGGGAAATGTTTTATTATATTAAATATAGTCATTTAATTTCATAGGAACTGAGCAAACTTAAAAGATATATTGTGATAGTTTCATGTTTCAACAGGTGAATTTTTAAGTATGGTAAAAAACTATTACCTTGACACGGCGGTGTGGATTCTTTTGAGGAGGAGATGACTCATTACTGGATGACGACTCCGCCGTGTTGGAGTCCATTGGAATAGATTTTATATACAATCTTCAGGAATTCATTATTCACCACCTAGATGACAAGAGATATGCTACTAATGCAACTAAACCCACAACTAACAATTTATATAGCATTTGTAACTACTGCAGAAGAATCTGCCACATTTCGGCGTCAATTGATTGTATGAAATATATGAAGCACATATAGCACATTGATGTAGTATGCAACATATACAGTAAGACTATTTTTTGTGTTATTAAAAATAATTTAACAACCTTATTATTACAAATAAATTTAAAACTAATTAAAGCATTCAAATAATTACATTAATAGTAAGTTACATGTTACTATCGATGAAAAAATTAATTGAGTTCATGACCAGTTAATATTAAAACAAGCTGAAACACATTTGCTTAGAGTAATAATGAAAAAAATAAAATGAATATTGATATGGTTTTTAAAAAATGAAATATTACTTGAAAATATTAATACTGATATTAAGAGCCACTTTACAGATGCTGGCACTCAGCATTAGCCCAATAGTCTTGAACGAAAAATTAACTTCATTACTCAACATGACTTGAATTAAAGAACTACTATCACATCTAAATGTGGAGCTAGCCTATTAGTATTACATTACTAAGTCCTAAATATCATTACTTAAAAATTGTAGCCTACTGTTTTCAAAATCAGTAACTAAATAAGAATATAAAATAGAATTATCTTTAATAGGCGTGAGCTTAAGAGCAAAACTGAAAAAAAAATTTTAACAAAGATTTTTAGATTGAAATTTATAATTAAGAATCATACTGGCCTTGAGATTTTAAGTATTAGTATTGGGTCTTGCATGATCAACATGAACATGGCTATGAGTTTAGCGTAAGGTTTAGGATTATAATTATGAGTATTAAACTTTTGAGTTTGACTATTGGATTTGGTATAATTTCAATATTGATGATATTAATAAATAAGATTTGGTATTCACTATGGAGTTTCAGTATGATAATCATTATGATTATGATACTCTAGTCTATAACTATTACTATTGGCATGAAATAAAAATTAAATAATAAATACCACAATGACAATGAGTATGACTATCATAGCCACTATCAGTGTCACTATGACTATGAGTAGCACTTACAGTTACTGAGTACGAGCATCAGTATGACTATCAGTATGACTATCAATATCAGTATCACTGTAGGTGTATTACTGTAGCTGTAGGTGTATCACTGTAGGTGTATCAGCATCACTATGACTATCAGTATGAGTATGACTATGATTATCAGTATGAGTATGACTATGACTATCGGATTCACTGAAAGTGAATGAAGGCTGAGCATGAGTACCACTGGCACTAGCCTAGTGACTAGGCACTAAGTGACTATTAGTATTACCATTACATTAGTATTAGTATCACTGTGACTATGAGTATTAATATAACTATAAGTATGACTATCATTATTATTATAATATACATTCACATTGTCATTGCCATTGATGTACTGATTCAAATTGGCTCAAGCAGTCAAACTCAAAGTCAATGATTCAATTTCATTTTGATAATCATAATGATAATGATTTTCACTTTCAGGATGAAACTAAGTACTTTTAGATTTCACCAGCCCCAATTAATTTAGTTAAATTAAATAATTAAATTTGTAGTCAATAGAATGAAGTAACAAAATTTCAAATAACAATAAGGCATGTTTAAACAGTCTGAACAAGTCAATTGGAAATTGATGAATATAATAATAATTCTAATCTGGAGCTTGGCGCCATATTGAAAACCTCAACAAAATGAGAAGTGTGTATTGTACACATAAATAATACCACGCGTTTGTAAAGACGTCAATGTAAGCAACTGCACAAGAGAAGACAATGCTTAAAGCCCATCATATAAGATACATGCATGCCGTTCTATAAAAGCTTATTTTCAAACGTATGGCTCTCCAAAGAGTTAAAGTTAATAGTTCACGCTGTGGCTCTGTTTGTGCACGTGCCAAGGTTTACACTGCTATTACAGAACATGCATGAGTATCCACAAAGTTTGAATTGATTATTATAAGTTCTAACTCATTTATACATTGTAAGCAAGTGTCAAGTAGATACCTACATTTTAATCAATAGCACAATATTGTACAACTATAATTTGCTATTTAATATTGTACTTCAAGCTATTATATATAATAATAGTAATAATACATGATGAAGTTTAAACAAGTTATTTCATATAATTATGAAAAATCAATATTTGCATTTGTGCCTGCAGTTAATCAGGCCTATAAGCATTAAAGCTGGGAAAAATTATTAGTTTATTCTCATTAATGATTGTTATGATAACTCTTCAATGTGATATGCATTTTGTCTCGCTCCCTAAATAAGAGAATGTATGAAAATATAAGCAAAAACTGTAAAAAATATATCAAATAAATTATAGATGTAGGCATTTAAAGCAGAAAAAATTTAAGAAATTATTGCATGTGTCAGTAAGAAATTAAACATGATGGGTTACAAATATACAAAGGACAATATGTATACATGTATTATAAGCCATTATAACAGTGACATAATTAGCTGAAACACTAATTCATGAAATACAATAAATATGTGCTGCACCTAACTTGTTATTTATGTATGCACGCATGCGTGCCGTGTGTGTGTGTGGCTGTGTGTGTGTTCGCAGTGTGTGTGTGTGCACCGTGTGTGTGTGGCTGTGCATGTGTGTGTGCGCGTGTGTTGTGACAGTTTAAAATAAGGAAGCTGTAGCTATAACAAAGTTTACAGAGAGAAGGCTTTTAATATAACCCATTTTATTTACTAAGTTTTATACATCAACCAGTACAGAACTGTCACTATTTATAGGTCCATTATAAATTACAGTACTATTTATACATAAATATGAAGTATTTAAGGATAACCAATGCCTCAGCTAAGTTAAAACAGCCAATGCCCTCATAAATTGCATTTTTTGGATCAGCAACTGCCATGGATATAAAAATAAAGTTACTGAAACTAATCCCATATCACAAGATAAAATATCAAAAGTTTACAGAAATATACAAAAAATTATAGTAGAAATATTTACAATCTACCTGCCCATTTTATATACATATATATTATCACATTATATTCAAAAAAGCATGCTTAAAACGATAAAGTGTAATATAGTGTCAGCATTAATATACCATATACAAACGAGCTTCTTTGAGAAAGAGAGACAAGATGGCTACGTGTTAGTCAACGAGCCACTAGCCAATTCCTCCAACAACCTCTCTGTGGGGGGCATGCTGTCTTCACCTGTAACCAGTATTATGTCATCAGAGCTAGTAGCAGCGGGCACCACCATGTCATGGTATACCACGTCAACATCGCTTGTAATATCAGCATTCTCACTAGAGGCATCAGCCAATGTCACACGGATCACGTTTTGCACTTCGCCATCTAAAATCCAATAGCAAAGCTTGAAAAACATTTTACATACCTAATATGAAACCTTTACCAAAAGAAACTGAATAAACTTTACAGCAGAAGACAACTAGGTGGACGGCATACATTTGAAGAACAATAAAAATTAAGCCTTTGTTCTCTGTAATACATATACACATTATATAGGGACGCGACCTTGAACAGACTCGGAGATGGAGGTGACGTATTGAGTGGAGTTATCTGGCATAGACTGCTGTGCAGTGTTACATTCCGGCAGAGACTCGGGAAGTGTGGTGATTCCATCAGAAACGGGAATAACTGGCTCTATAGATAGAAACTCTGTAGAATGAAAATACTACATTGCAGTATTTATACACAGCAGCAGACGTAATACTAGAGCAAGCATATTCAGATAGCTAATTCTAGTAGCAAGAATATTCTAATCTAATAGTACAGCAATGAACAACCTCATATGAAGGGCAGTGTTATGGTAACTTTATGTTACAATTTGAGTAGCGATACTCAGTTAACATATAATTGCAAGAAATATAAAAGTTATAAAAATGTGCATAAGCAGGCGGTGTTTTAAATACAGAGTAGATGCATGTTGCCATCTACTATTCCCATTAGAAAAATCAAGTCAATATTTTTTGAACAAATATGACTAATTTTACACAAAACTGATTAAAACATGGTAACTACGTAGGTGGGCCGCATAGTGCCCGGTCTTCTGTAAACCCAACACAACAGTATATAGTGGAATACAAACTTACTATCGGGTAAAAGCTGCTGATATCTTTTGATTTGCGTTTCGAGGATATCAACTCTGTTGGCCAGAACTTCCTGCAAGAGAAAAGACAGGTTAGATGGAGAATATGGCAGGTAAAAAGAGAGAATTCTAGAGAATGAATTGCACTCACTTTTGTAGTAAAATCTCTGAGGAGTTGTAGCCTCTTTTTCCTAGCGGAGTCTGTATCCGGCACTTTAGAGCCGTCCAGTAAGGAAAACAGTCCTAAAACAAGGCTATAATGTTGCAAAGAGCTCAGTCTAGCAGTAAAAGTCCTTAAAAAACAACTTTTTAACATTAGTTCACCTGACATCATCGCGTAACTATAGCAACAGGTTAAAGCTTACACAACTGATATGACACTGAGAGAAGATTCGAATACAGCGCACTGCCATGAGAGTACGCGGCACCACCTGTTGCAGTGTGACAGCTTTAATTCAAGTGACAGCTGTTGCCACAACAAAACGCCACCAATTGTAGTTAGACTAAACAGATATGCTTTCCGATTTCTGGGAAGTGGAGAAAACATCAATGGCAAAAAATTTTTAAAACTGCCAATATTTTCAACAGAGAATTTTATACGCTTTTATTCACAATTAGGGTTTATACACTGACCTCTCATAGACAAAACCTGACTACGTATTCTAGAGCACTCGTCACATCTGTAGCAGTCCTTGGCCTGATCATCAGACAAGGTATTACACAGAGACTCTTCAGGTGGTCGTATCAACAGGTGGCAGCTGTTACTCCTGATGGTGGAGTGATACCTGACAGAAGAGGTAGAGCTCATTAAATGGTAAGCACATACTATACGTGAGATGAGATATTGAAGACTTCTAGAAAAATCCATAAAACAGTATAAAATTCACAAAACAGCAGTTTTATTCACCACAACAAAATTATGAAAATTAGCTTTTTCAAGATCATATACATATAACATACAATATATGTGCCAGCCACATACCAATATAGGCTTACACATTCCACACAAAAAGAATTAGTTTTAAAAGATAAACCCAACTTATTTGTAACATTTACAATTTAAAAAGAAGACATCTAATTACAGTGAAAACCTTTCTAGTTAGAGTAATTGTCATAATATAATACAAAGCCCGAACAACAAAACATTATAATGGTACAATATATAAAGTATTTTACTGTAACATATCTACTAATATACATAATATTCTTATACCACAAAGAGTCATTAATTACACCACGTGCATAAAATCGTTGACTAGGTGATATCCACATCCACTGTGATAGTTCAAACATAAACATAAAATAGTTCAACATTGAAAATGCAGAGTCAACCGCAGAAATCAGGAGCTGCTGCATTAGTCAAAATAAAAACTGCCTGACTTTGTTGTGACTATCCATGATTTTGTTAACACAAATTAAATAGAAATGTTTTAGAAAACATGTGTAAAATAGGCTACAACGGAGAAGGAAGGCTACCATACTAAATCAAGCAGCAAACAAGTATATAAACACAAAATATACCTCAGAATAGAATTTTTAGCACCCAAATCAGGCTCTTGGAAAGCTGATATGAATGCGCTGTAATCAGTATAACTTCTGTGAGCCATTTCCTCAGGGTTGCCAATGCAGGCAACGTATTTACCAATCCTACAACACCATGGAATTACCAACAGGATAATGAGAAGATTCACCAAGTGACGCAGTAAGCTAACTCCTTCTTTGTCTTGTATTAAATTATAGAAAATACACTCAACATTAGCAAAATTCATCAAAATTAAAATCATCACAAAATAATTTAGCTTCATTAAAATATCAAATCTAGACAGAGATAAAACCATGTTGAATAAAGACGCAGCTACACACGCTATGAACTGCTTTCCAGTTGACTGGTTAAATTGCCATGTAAAACAAGAAGTAACTAATCAATTTCCAATACTATCAACGGTATAGTATAAGTTAATTGAATCCTTGACATGTCAAAATTATGCAGTATTAAATGAGTTACATGTACATATCTTGGTTATCAACTAAATCCAACTCAAGGAGAATATGCCCAAGCATAATTATTGTTTTTATATTTAATGTTGTGCATACATGGTAGTAGTGTTTAGCCGATAGCCAAGATGTATGCAATCAATTCAATACTGAGTAAATGTAGCGTGTCAAGGATTCTTTAAGCTGTTGACAAGTTGAAAGCTTAGCAAGTAGCAACACAGGCCCCTACCTTTCTAACAGCTGCACAAACTGGAACTCTGACTTCAAAGTGCGACTATTTTTCCGTAAAATCTCATGAGTAGACGGCAGGTTTCTGTTGTGCACGACGACAGCAAACGTAAAGTCCAGCAGCACTGTGACGGACACCTGATGAACAAAATGAAAATATTTAAATTATAACCCATTAGTTTATCTCCAGAATATGAAATAAATTATATATCCTATAGTGTAAGGATCTAGGTACACAAAACATAACATTTATTACAATTTCAATACTGCAAATCAGCCTACAGCTGTAAGTAGCAAACACAAACCAAGACCTTTATTAATACAGAGGAATTAGCAAAATAACTAACCAAATTCCAGCCAACAAAAACAAGCCTTGCCACACTATTACAACTTTTCGAAGACCTCCACAAACATGTTTAAAGGATTGCTCTATCTTGTCTAATAAATGGCCATTTAGGTCAAACACACATAATATTGTGTTTTTCTAAGCATGCATTGACAAAAAGCATTTGACCAAAGGTAGAAAAAGTTAGTTGAAGTTGAGGGTGTAGATTGGTAACAGTCAAAACGCCGATTTTGAAATGAGCTGGGAACTGTGACGTAACAGCGCCAGCATTCCTGCTGGTCACGTGACTATACAAATGAATAACTATAGAAATATGACTGTGAGATGTGATCTTTCAGCTCGTAATTTGTATATTTATAGAAGTGCAAATGTGAATTATCTCAATCTATAGTTTTTTGACATTTTAAATACCATGTATGTAATAACATTAGGCTATATTTTGCTTGTAAACATTAGAAAAAAGCATTGCAAAAACATGCATTCTTTAGGATGAATGCCTGCGATCGATCTAAACTAGGTCAGATTGTGCAATATTATGGGCGCACCAAAGCTGACCTATATAGCGCACTGTAACTGCTTGAGCGTTATTGGTTGATGTTGCGCTCAGCAACCTTGAATACTAGCGTTATAGTTAGCACGTGCAGCATAGTTACTGGCGTTCACACGTCACGTATTAGGCTATTCTTTTTCATGGCTGAAAATTTTACCTCCCTCAAAATTGGAATTTTGAAAAGCTGTTTTCTAGGCATCTATCCCTTTGCGAAGTCACAATTGTTTGCATACACATTAGATTATAGTTCATAATTATAATGTGATTGTAATAAACTAAGATAGAGCAATCCTTTAAAATAAGTGAGTAGATACAAAATAGAAATAAATGCGCAGCTCCAACCCACCTCCACATTAGGTTTGTCTGAGTCGTACATTCGCACAACCCTTATCAGCTCCGTGTCACGACACAACTGGAAATGGAGATTTCTAACTTGTCCTTCTTTTTCCAGAGCTTGCGAAATATTAGTCTGCAAAAACAAGATTTAATATCAACGACTCGAGACACTACAAGTGGTTTAAAAATAAACAAAAACTATCAGACACTTTATTACTAGGCTTGTCAACAACAAAATGAAAACATAGTAGATGAAATTTGTGAAAATAAAACACACATGTAGGTCTGTTCACACAGTGTGTGCGCGAGCACTTGAATAAGTATGTACATGTAAATGTAGTACAATATCAAAAATAATGCTGGCCAAAGTCAATTTCCAATACTCTGCATCACGGAGCAGAAGAAGAGTGCAGGTAAGGAAACCCTACCTTGAGATGAGCATAGTCAGCATCTGTGGGAGGTGACCTCAAAGAAGACATAGCCTTAGCTCTTGGATTGGGTGCTGCCTCTGTAAAATAGACGTAAGACACAAGCTAAAACAGCTGTGCGCTGTTTCAAGAACACCGCTCTTGAAAAAAAACCAAAATATACTGAATGCTGAAATAAAAAGAAGAAAAGGTCCAACTCTATCAACAAAAAAGCCTGAGAAATGAATAATTTAAATTATATGAAACTCTAGCAGAGTTAATAAGTAAAGTCAGCGAGACTGAAAAATATTAATACAAGTTGCTGACCTACCATTAAGTTTAGCAGGTTTGACAGTGTAAACTCTGGCGGGCTGGTTGCCAGCACTGGCCGCAATCTGCTGCTGTAGAAAAGTCTTAGGTATGAGATACGAGGGAGAAGGCGTGTTGGGAGGATTCGTGGAAGGAGAGAAGGGCTGTATGCACACACCCGAGGGAAATCCTGATATATGAGGTATAGGAACACCTAGCCAACAGAGTTAAGCATCTCATCATGCATGTCTGATTTCATGAAAAATAATACTAATACATATAGAAATTATATTTATAGAGAAACTGCAACTTTCACCACCTAATCAAGAGAAGAAAACAATCCATCAAACAATTTTCCTGCAATTAAGTAAGAACAACACAATACTGTTCCGACATTTTAGATTAATGACCAAATAATTATGCTACACGAATGCAGCTCGATTTACACAACTGCATATTGTTCAGAAACCAAACTTGAAAGACCTTAGCAAATGCTTTGCCAACTTTATAACCAAACAATCCACTACCTCGATAGCCAATCAGCTTAAAGTTTGAATGCCTATGAATCGAGTAGAATATACTTCACAAACCTTGCTGTATAATTTTTGTAGTAGTCGGGGTAGAAGGAGTGGAGTTAGCGGCGTTAGCCAATCGGACGCTGAGAAGCACATTTCCTGTAGACGTTGATATGGAGGCTGAACCTAGCTTCATGGCATTTAGCGGTTTTATCACGGGGATGGTGCTGAGATTGATACGAGACGGGAGTGGGGCACTGCCGGATGTAATAATGGATGTGGGTAAATCAGGGGTGGATACAGAAGAGGACTCCAACCCCAAGGACCCAACTGCAGTCTTTAGTAATGGAGACTTCTGGAAATAAAACAATCGATAAAAGGGTTGCACAGATCGGTTAGATATTTACTGTGAAGCTGCACAAAATAAAGAAATTGGAATTAGACTCATGAGTTTACTATAAAAATCCTAACATTTCTCTCATACCTACAGAATTGTTGAAGCACAGTAGACTTTTACAGACTACTACAATGCAAAAATGTTGCCCCAAAATATATTCCAATTTAAATATACACAAATGTAACTAAGTTTCACAAGTGCATCTTGGTTTTTGAACTGATACATACTTTTATAGTCTGCATACATCATACAACTTAATACTATAGTCAATTTCATCTGAATAAAACCCTCACAACAGCACACGTGTGAATTTAAGTGACATAACACAACTACTAGTCACCATGGCATTATAAAACTTTACAATTATGGTGAATAAAATCTTAAAAACAGCACACGTGTATATTTTGAATTATTAGTCATCGTGATATTGAAGCCATAATACAAACATCACACATCAATGTACGTCACTTATCAATGTACGTCACATATCAATGTATGTCACTTACAAGAGTGATTATTGGCTTAGCTTCCCTGTTGGCCCCTTGCGACGAGACTATTGGCCTGTAATAGGTCACAATGTCTCCGGGGATCTGGGAGGGCATACTGCCCGCGACTGGAGGCACTTTAAAATCGACCAGTTTGATCTTTTTCAGCACCTGCTCGTCATTTAAATCTTGTACTGACTCTAGCACCTGTTCCGACGCGTGCTGGACTGCATCACTATTCTCACTGTCTGCTTGCTCACCGGGCTTGTCAGCCATCATGGCGGCAGCAGTGCACAGCGCATCCATGCCATTGAGCAGCGTCTTACCACCAGATGTGGTGGTGGTGGTGGTTGTGGTACTATCAGTACTACCAGTTGACGACTTGAACATTTGAGTAGAGTCCACTTTAGCAGGCAGCGTGAGCAAACTGAAACACAAACAGTGTATATAATATACACCGAGGGTTTTGGTATCACATAGCATATCAGATAGAAAATTTAGCTCATCAAACTGGTAGGATGAGCTTGCATGGCTTTTCAAAAAAAAATGTAATTGAATCATTGGTAGACGGCAGTGTTTTATAAATAATTTATTCGGATTCTCTTACAGATACCTGAGGAACAGTGGCAGTTTATTAGTGGCAACTATAGAGAGATCTTGACATATTAGTACACAGACAAGCTATTTCCTACTCATACATATATGTGACCAACAGACAGACATGCTGACACACAGACGGACATGCTGACACACAGACAGACAAGCTGACACACAGACAGACATGTTGACACACAGACAGACATGCTGACACACAGACAGACATGCTGACACACAGACAGACATGCTGTCACACAGACAGACGGTGACTTACGACTGGTACTTGTGACTAGCGGGAGTTCTCTTCAGGTGAATCTTAATATTACTTGAATTGTTAGCCAGCTGCTCAGTGATGGCTTTTGCCTCTTTTATGTTCCCCATTTCCTCCTGATTCTTAGCGTATGCCTTCAGTAGGCTCTCTCTTTTCTCTCTTCTGCGCTTGCGTGAAGATTCCTGCTCTGTAACAGAAGATTCAGTTGAGTTCAGCTCAATAGGAACAGTAACTGACACGCTTGCAGTAATCAAACATCTAAAGTATGTATTTATATGTTATTATATATTTGATATATATTATATCAAATATATAATAACATATATGATATTATATAATTATAATATATATATTATAAGTATTATATTTATAATATATTATAATTTAAAAACTATAATCAAAGCAATTGACTAATTTCAGTGTTGTCACTCATCAAATGGAATATCTCTCATTATATTTTACCTGAATTGAAAAATCATCATTCCTCATGAATGCAAAAAGACCATAACACATGAACGACATAAAATATTGTAACAGCAACTCCTACCTTAGGACATCAAATTAATCTAGACTTCTTCACTTTAAGTTATCAAATAATAACCAATCATATAATTTACCAAAGATTTTTCAGCCAATAGAATGAACTAGCATTGTAATAAAAATTATTCTGGTCTCCGTTTATACTGTACAACCTTTTCTGCAGAATTTTAAGAAATTATTCTCATTAGTGCAATATTACAAACTTGACAATCTTTTGAAACACATCCTTATTCAACATACTTTCTCGAACTTTTTCAGGTATCTTTTCCGGAAGAATCTTAAACACTCTGTAAGCTTCTTTGCCCTTGCGCACACAAAGAGAGGGGACAATGATGACATCCGGCAAACTGTTTAATGCACAGCGGAAGTTAGCTTTCCACTTTCTGGGATTTTCGTTACTTGGGTCATATTTTCCTGCAAAGAGGTCAAAATTTAAAGGTTCCTGTAAACAAGTATAATAACTGGAACAACTTGCTCCAGATATTACGTATACCTGAACAGATGTTGTTGATAGACTGCTATTCAACTGCAATAGTACTTGCTAATTTTGAAAAAAGTCAATTGAATACAGTAATTTCATGGGTAATGTAAAAAGGCCAAACATGTGATGGAAATCACTTGAGATAAGAAACTATTTATACACACCAGTGTGGATGCACCATTCCTTGAATAGAACGCCATCAGATAACGCCTCCCAACTGTCCGTGGCTTTATGCAGCCACTTGATTCTGAATAGACTTTGAGACTTGTCGTACCAACTAAGTATATTGGGGTGGTCACCACTGTCTAACTTCTGAACTAGCCAATCCTGAAATAAAACAAATTCATTAAACCTATGCTAATGGAAAAAATGCATAAACATATTTTATTTAAATGCAATACAAAATATCGATAAAAGGATCAGCCTTAATACAACACAAAAAATATTGCGGTAAATCAACCTTTAAAAGAAGTCTTTTTCCTTGCTGCGATAAATCAACAGAGTGCTCGGCGTCTTCCAATTCTTCTTCCTTGATTTCCTGTTGAATCAACTGCTGGTCTGTACATTCCTCAGCGATGATTTCATCAGATACCTCCACTTCACACCCAGAGATATCAACCATCTCAACGACTTCTGAGTGACCAAACTCATCAATTACGCCTGTTGAACAACCTGATGTTACAGTGACCAAATTCAATTAAAAATCACTTTTAAAAATCTTGCACTTTTAGGCTTATTAAAATATAAATTTGTAAGCAGCTTACTGATATATTAACATACCTGCACCCATGTTAAAAGCAGTATGCTCATTAACTATAAGCTCTTGATCTGCCATGGTGATTCAGATCTTCAGAAGTTTACACTCAAAATGCATATAATGTTTCTGAAGTCCCTTAAAGAAAAAGTAGTTGTAAAAACTCTAATATTTCGTGATGTCTTTTTAGAAAAAAGATATACTACAATTTCAACGTAACATAAAACTATTATTTTAAACAGAGTTTGGATAAAGAATGATGCTACAAATCATATATGAACTGTCAGAAAAATACAAGTCATTCATGGCTTTGAAATTTCAATAAATCAGAATTTTAATAATTATTATAACCTTATAGCCATTATTATAACCCTAATTGCCAAATTAGGTATATTTTTTTAGCAATAAACAAAAATTAATTCAAGAGACACATCAAATTATGAATTAAGGTCTATAACAATAGAGAAAAATCATTATAGTGAGTCATCTAAATCAAAAGGTTGTTTCGTTATTATTATGATTATGATTACCCTTGGCATTAGCTATTACTATTAGACTAGTTATACTTATACTAAATCCAATACTCAGTCTCATAATTATAATGGGTGTAATTCAAATTGTATGTATTTATTTTATTTCTCGTTTAATTTTATTATATTCTATTATTATATTTAATTTTGTAGTAATACTAATAGTCATTTCTAGTTCCTATATTGATTTTAATTTATATTAAATAAATATAATCATTATCAATGAGATGAATATCAAATTCAATATGATTATGATAATGATGCTGTCACGTAAAATTGTTAAAATTACCATATGCAGTTATACTTATAATGATTGCAGGTTATACAAAGCATAAATAGTAAACTCAAACTGGTGCTACTGCTAGTCAAAATTTGAACAAAAACAGTTTCACTTTAATTTCGTGTAAGTTTCAGTTTCACTTCATGAGCGAAAAAGAAACCAGCCATGTTCTTTTAGGGTCGATAATGTCGTTTCAGTTTGTGTTTTCACAACCATCAGGGAAATGAGTCAACACTACAAATTACAAACCAACTACTTTTAAAAACTAATTTGGTATCTTTAAAAGACTATTTACTGGTGAAAGCAATTTGTTGTAAAAGCAACTGTGAATGAAGAAAATCGTTTACTGTTATTATACAAGGCATGAACAGTTGGTTTCACAATGGCTGAAGGTGGTTACGTCATGAAGTGCCTACGCTCCGCAAAGATATAAAAAAACATTGAGCTTCGTGTTGGATTCAACACTGAACCATCCCACTAATAGGGTGCCATATTTTGCTAATTCCGGCGCGTGAAGAAATTGTTTAATCTTAGGATTATTTCAGTATTTTTACTGCAAACCTAAAACACATTTATTATTAAAATAATTGCAACTCTTTGTTATAGACGAGTATGATTATGAGCATCTAATTGACAACCGTCAATATTAGAAAATCATTGTGTTATGTTTTTGTTATCAGACTGTGACATCACTGACATGACTAACATTTTTAATTTTACTTTTAGTTTTAGTGTTAGTATTTAATTTTACTGTTGTCTCAGTCTGTTAGTGTTGGTTTTAGTTTACTCTAAGTTCAAATATAACTTGAAGTTGAACTAAGTGAGAATTACTTGAAATTGATGTTAATAATAATTGTAATGATATCACTAATATTTATTAATATTATTATCATAATTATTGCAGTATAAATATTGTAAAAGATAATACTAATAGTTATAATTTAAGTTGTTTAGAATTAATGACTAAAAGTAAAATATAGAACTTCAACTAAAAATGCAAGTCATGAGCGGAACAGACTTTTCAAGTTGCAAATCGTAACTATTACTATCTATAGACTATAACTAACTTTAACTATAGTCTATATACCTAGGAGTAGGACTAGGTGTAGACCCGGAGCTAGGAATAATTGTTATTTGTTTATGTTATACTTGCAGTTAATCATAATGGTATTGTTACAGTAATACGTAATACTAAATCTAATAGCTATGATTTGCTGTTTGTGTTATACTTATATCAATTTAACACCTGTATTACTTATAGTTATTGTTTTTGTCAAGTCTATTTTAAATTCGAAAGCAGATTAACAGTTGTAGAGTTGCCCATATTTTGATGTTAAGTAATTATAATTATCACATTTTTATTCAATTTTATTGCAAAGCCAAATGCCATTTAATTGTCAATTAAGTAAGTTATTTTCAGTGCATCTTTGTAGGGGATGACCATGAATTAGCTAGTTAAACATAATTAACAGTAATATTAATTAGTAGCAAACTATGTCTAAGAAAAACCGGTCAATTGCATTTCTCCTGGCGAAACTAGCTTAGTCAAATCTGCTCTTGTGAAATATTAAGCTCTTTTGTCAGCCACAGCTCATTTTTGTATCACAATGATTATTTGATGACAAATGATAAAAGCATGTCTATTGATTAGTTATAGCCACCTAATTAGCTACAATAATAATGGTAGCAATATTTTTAACAAAATAAAAGCTTGCACTTTAGTTGGCTAATAAAGTTTATATGACAAGTTCATAGTGATAATGTTTTGACTTTAAAAGCTAGGCATTAGTTCTAATGGATGATGGTCCTATAGATTTAAAAATTAATTAAGCTAGTAAGAAAATGGGTTTTAAGTCTATGGATATCGTTCCTAGTAGCTGATAACATATGCTCACGAGAAGTATACTACATCAATTTGCATTGCTTGGCACAAGTTAGAATAACTGTCAATATGTAATTTTGTATTTTAGGTTGAAGAACTGAAAGTGCTAGCTTTATATTTATTCGTCTACCTGCTCTACAATGTCTTTTCACCGTCCACCGCCCATGGGAAACATGGGATTTGGTTTTCAAGGTCCACCTCCTATGAGAGGTAATTCAAAACTTGTTTTATCTCCTTTAAATGTTGCCACATTAGGATAATTAACTGTTGGTATTTAACTTTTCCTAGCGTAAGCATACATGTTTCAATGTTTTTCTAGGAATGATGATGGGTAATAGGGGACCACCACCACCAATGAATAGACCTCCTATGACCAATGGGCCACCAATGATGCCAAGAGTAGGCGTACATGGTTTTATAGGCTGTTGCACAGAATTGTCTTACTAGAATATTTAATTGTGAATGTCTTATATACATTACATGCCTTCTCTGTTGTATTTGTAGCCTCATATAGTAGCTCGGCCTAATTTACCTCAGCAAATGGTGAATAAAGCTAAGCTTGTCCCTCAAGAAATAGGAGATGTTGAGGTGAATAGATCTTTCTCGCTCAAAGCCACGTAAACTAAAACTGACATAGAATTGATGTAAAGAATTTTTTTGACGCATTGTATTACATTTTTGCGTACATTGTTTAGGATGGAGAGATAGCTAAGCCACCAGTGACCACAGTTTTTGTAGGAAGCATATCGGAGAGAGCTCCTGATAACATGATCAGGACGTTATTGCAAGTAAGTGAGCCATTTCCTGGTACCTTCAGTGCAGTGAATCTAAAGGGAAGATATGTTGATTCAGTTAATCATTAACCTGTTACAAGATTTGTTGCCCTCAAAGCAGTGTCAAATCTTCAGTTTTCCCTTCAATCAGTTAGCAAGGTTTTCTCTTTGACAGAGGTGTGGCAATATAGTTAGCTGGAAGCGCGTTCAGGGTGCTGATGGGAAGCTCCAAGCTTTTGGGTTCTGTGAATTTGAAGTCCCCGAGGCTACAATGAGGTGTATGAGACTTTTAAATGAGTGGCCAATTGCTGACAAAAAGCTGGTGGTGAGTAGCTTATAAGGCAATACTTTATAATATATTATTTATAACTCACGCAAGTTTATAGTCCTTGTGAGAAAACCCCTGATAGAAAGGGTTTTTGTTTAATCAGGCTAAAGACCTATTTAGATGGGGCACAGGTGCAATTATGACTGGATGCTCTTCCTAACATTACCGATGGCCTTTGTCCTGACTCAAACCTATGACTTCGTGTTTACTAGGCAAACGCTCAAACCCCTAGACCACCACTGCTCCCTATCTTTAGTATATTTGTGGTATTCTAATATTATGTTTAACTATGTAATATTTAAGGAAGAAACTGACATGCTGATGTTTAAACCCTTGCAGCACCAACTTGCTCAGCATTGTAGAGTCAGCCTTTTCATTGCTATGCTGCCTCTGCACTACCATTACGCTGCCAGGCTGTTTTTTTATTGGCTTTTATTCATGTCAACTATGCTGGTTGCAGGTAAAAGTAGATGATAAAACAAAGGCAATGCTGGAGGAGTATGAGAAAACTCACGTTACCGAAGAAGACGAGGTGAAACGAGAAGACCGGCTCGCTCTGGCTGCTCTCGACGCAGTCATGAGAGAGTTTGCAGCTGAGCTGAGACGCACTGCACCTTCTCAACAGAGCCAGCTGCCGAGGCATCCCAGAGAGCAGTTTGGGGTGGTGAGCAGCGGACCCAAAGCAGACGAAGTAAGATAACTCCCTGATCATTTGCTTGCGTTAATCTGAGTTTATTGAGTGTCACAAAGTTGGGATACGTGTGACGGTTCTTTTAGAAATATCATAATTTCTCTGTCAGAATGAGAGTTGAGATCTCCTGTTATGGTAGATAACAGTCGAATATTGTTTATTCTGGTATCTAAGAATTTTATTACTGAACCGTCACAATATTCTAATTTTGTCACAAAAAGCTGCCAAGGTTCAAATAAACATCTAAATGAGTTGAAAGATGTATAAATAAATAATAAAAAAAAAACAATCGTGTGTAAATAAAAAAACCAATTTGTGTGTAATTTAGTTGCCTTATTTACACGGTTCATTTGTTAGATCTTTGGTAGCAGTAATGGCCGACTCCTAACCCACAAATACTGCCAGGTCTAACTGGTCTGGTGTTAACTCTTGTAGGGTTTAGATGGCGTTGTAAAGGATGAAGATGCGAAGAATCTGATAAGTAGAGAAATTAATAGATTTAGAGAGGCTTATAAGGTAAAGTTTTTTGATAGCTTCTTGAAACAATATCTGATTGGTGAAGTTTACATGAACTTCCTACTTTCAACTGTCATAATAACCGAGGTTTTTGCGCCCTTATATAGATTTTCATCTACGTATGTCCGCCACTATGCATATGGGGAGCGTACAGTGGCGGGCAATGCTGGAGAAGTAGCTGCTACTATGTTGATAAATTGTAGGCTTTGATTTGTTCATCTATTCTAATGAGGTATGTGCCAACGTAGTCTCTTTGTAGCTCAGCTGAGTCTTGGTATGGCTTGCTGGTAAGTCTATATTATGTAATAATCAGTTTAATAGTCGGGACGTCTGAGTAGGTATCCTATGTAGACATAGCTCTGTAGTCTCGGGTTTGCAACCTAAGTTTTGGGACATGAGAATAAAAAACTGACATTTCAAAAAAATCTTTTCTTGAACTTGTTTTGTAAAATATCTAACAGTTTCAAACTTGCTGCTATGTATTCCTGCCCAAAAGCTATTCGGCGATTTTTCAAGACTTCTTTTATATTTCTAACTTGAAATACTTTGCCTCGTATTTGAATGCTCACAACTTTATCAGGGTATTCTATTTAGTTGCAACTGAATAGAAAACCCTGAGAGTTTACATGTTGTATTATACATTGTCATATACGTTGAGTTTGTTGACACGGTAAGTAAAGTGAGTGTAAGTAAGTACACATGAGAGTCACGGCACGCTGTCACAGGTTAGTGACTCTACTTACACAGTTGATACTTCCATTAGTTAGTCTAAATGTCACGTTCTGGAGACTGTCTCAGGTTTGGTGTCATTCCTACCTTACCGCATTGAGTTATTCATTGTTTTGTGCTATGCTGTTTCTTGTGTTTAAATTATTATGAATATCTGTGTTTGTCTTTTATGAACTTTCCAAGATAAAAGTTGAGACAGAATTGTAACTGCACAGATGTCTTCTTCAGGATGATGAAGTCGTTACGGAGATTAAACCCGGAACCAGAGATGGAAAATCTAAACCAGATAAACCGTCCGAGTCGTCTAGACGGCGCGAATCTCCAGAGAGACGATCTAGAGTAGAAAAAGAGAGAAGTGGCAGGAACGAGAAGACAGAACGGGCAGGTGATAGAGACCGCAAGATGGCAGGGGAAGAGAAGGAGGACCGGCTAGCTAGGTCTAGGAGGTCTCGCTCAAGGTACAGTCTTCCAGCGCCACCCTAGTACACTCTAGCACTTCTCTAGTACAACCTTCTAGCACCACCTTAGTACACTCTAGCACCTCCATAGTACAGTCTAGCACCTCTCTAGTACAACCTTCTAGCACCTCCATAGTACAACCTTCTAGCACCTCTCTAGTACAACCTTCTAGCACCACCTTAGTACACTCTAGCACCTCCATAGTACAGTCTAGCACCTCCATAGTACAACCTTCTAGCACCTCTCTAGTACAACCTTCTAGCACCTCCATAGTACAACCTTCTAGCACCTCCATAGTACAACCTTCTAGCACCTCTCTAGTACAACCTTCTAGCACCTCCATAGTACAACCTTCTAGCACCTCTCTAGTACAACCTTCTAGCACCACCATAGTACAGTCTATGCTCTGATATTGTAATATAGTGTAGACTCGGTACCAGAACTGGATACATCGGATATTGTTTAGTTATAACCAACTGGTTGAACTAATTTATTGCCACATGAAGTGATTAAGTTTCCACAAATATCATTATTTCAGTATATGTGAAACCTCTAAAACTCACTGTAACAAAGTTGGTACAGTTGCTATTGTAATATTTATTTGAAGGTCTAAAGGAAGGGATGAACGTCGTTTAGAAAGGTCAAGGTCACCCCGGAAGAGGGAGGAGCCGGAAGAAGATGCAGATGAAAGATACGAGCGACTTCGGCTAGAAAGACAACTCCGAGATAAGGAGCAGGCATATCAAGAGGTATGCTGACTACTGTACACTTTGCAGGTCATTGTTTCATATACAACCTCTGGCATGGATGGCTGGTGTACAACACTGATGATGAGCTGAATACAGCACTAGTTTATTTCTAGTTTCTCATTATTCTTCAAGAAAATAGTTCTCTTAACTCAAAAGGAAGCAGTTTTTTTCTTTGTGTCTAGTATTTATTAAGGCCAGACTGTAGTAATGTATGATGCAGTTTTTGGTACTGTGGTCACACTGCTCTAAAACAGCCATATGCTTGTGAAATATAAACTATGGCACAATAATCACTGTACAGTTTATTATTTAAAGACTATGTAAATGTTCTGTTGATATTTCCTTGGTTACCATGCTGAGATCTGCTATTTCAACATTGAAAGTTATTTATGTTCAGAGATTGAAAAACTGGGAAGTAAGAGAGCGAAAGAAGATACGAGAGTTTGAGAGAGATCGGCAGCGGTCAGAGGAGAGGAAAGCAGAAGAGAAGAAGGAGGCACGGCGTCTGCGCGAGTTCCTTGAAGATTATGAAGATGATCGGGACGACTCCAAATACTACAAGTATGCAGCTTCTCCTGTTTCACACAATAATATTTTGTCTGACTGCAGTATGCGTATCTCCCCAGCTTTTGTACTCGTTGGGAGATAATTGTGTAGACAATTTAAATCTATAACAGTTGTTTTTCCCTGAATTGTGTTACAGTTTTCCAACAGTTATATATGTCCACCGCTTGATATAATCTTTGTGAACAGGTCGCACGCGCTGAATAGACGCATGAAAGAGCGTGAGAAAGAGGCTGAGGCAGATGCCAGAGACCGGCACAAGGAAAAGGAGGAGCTGGAAGAACTGAGGAAGAAATTGGTGGAAGAGGGTCACCCAGATCCCGACAGCGAGATTAATAGGCGACAGAATCCCAGCAAAGCAGTGGTGGTTATTGCTGACAGCCCGGAGCAGGCACCTCCTGACATGGTAACCTTTAAGGCAGCGTATCTTGTGGCATTGCGTAATAATGGTGATTTTGGTTAAACCTAAATTCAGACCTTATGATCAAAGAGTTAGTTTGTCTAAAGCGATCAATCAAAGTCAAAAGGATAAGTATAATGTCTAGGATATTTGTCAATGTTAAGTAAGAATAATATTAATGTTCCAATTCAATTTTTTTTCATTATTAGAAATATTTATGTAACTATGCAGACTATGTCTAAACTTCTATACCTACTACCATAAGCTATGCCTACGAGTAAAATCTTTATGAATAGATAACCTTTTTTGTCAATTTAATACTTCAACTGAATGTTATACTTATGCCAGCAGGAAGATGGTTTGGCAGAGAACCATGTTGACGATTCCAGCTACACTCACACTAACTCCGTACCACAAGATTCTACAGATAATGGTTACATCTCTCACAATAGTAATATCAGTACGTCTTGTTGTTTGAGCTATTTTTGCTACAGTCGAGTTATGAAGCCATCATATTGCACCTATTCATCTGATATTCTCATGTGTCCTTGGTAGTTTCTGTTTATTTCCACTTGTTGAGCAGCTATTCCCCCTGCTGTGGTTACATATGAAGCAAAATGTAAAATGATTGCTGTTAGAAAACGATCAAAATGTAGAATGATTGCTGTTAGAAAACGATCAAAATGTAGAATGATTGCCGTTAGAAAATGATCAAAATGAAAAACCCAGACACAGCCAACACAGACTCAGCACACCACTCTGTTTATTATGGCCATATTTGCTTCTACCCATTAGGCTAATTAGCTATCGATGTGCTTGTGATAATACTGATGGGTTGTGTATGCATTACCACTTTTTCTCCTTTTATTCTTATTCAATACATATGTTTTGTTTTGTCCTTTTCCTGGTGTAGGAATACTTTTTTCTAACTTACCTTTGTTCACATAGTTTAGTCTTACCATTTGTCGGTTGATGATACTCCCAGGTTCATCGCTGAGTGCAGAAAAATTAGAGATGCAGAAAAGGAAGCGGTTGACGGTGAAAGACGTTTTCAATAATGAAGATGATAAGTCTGAGAATCGAAAAGGGAGACCTCTAGTGCCACTAGGTACCTCATGCTAACTTTACTTGTGTTGAACTCTATATGTCAATTTATGGTGTTTCATATTTCAAACTTATACAACACTCAGATTGAGTTAAATCAGTCTTAACATAGTTTCAGTTTTATTGCAATACTGTAATTTAAAACTTAATCTAGTTTAACATCACCAATTAGCTACATACATGCTAAAATATGCATTTTGTTTTTTTTTACATTGAATATCTGTTATTGAAATGCCAGTTATTGAATGATTTGGACGTTCATAACATATTTGCTATTTGCTGTCTGTAGATTATGAAGCAAAAAAGCCAGCTGAGTTGACAGTAGAAGACAAAAGGGCAGCAATAAAGCAGTTGATTGAACGAATACCAACAGACAAACTGGAGTTGTTTGCTTGGCCTCTGGACTGGGACCAAGTTGACAAGGTAATTATTACACTGCAGAGTGCTCCAATTCGCATAACCTAATGTACTGCTCTACAGGCAAAATTACATATCATGAAATCAAAATCAATCTCCAAACAAAACAAAAAAATGATTTGAAATATTATTGGCAGCGGCCATTTAAATTTTTTTATACAAAATACTTTGCATTTGGATTGTAGACATTACTCGACAGCCGTATCAAGCCGTGGGTGAATAAAAAGATATCTGAATATATTGGCGAGGAGGAAGCAACTCTCACGGAGTTTATATGCCAGAAAGTAATGGGAAGAAGCTCTGCTCAAAGTATTCTCACTGACGTCGCAATGGTGAGAGCTATTTACCTGTTGTATGGTACTGAGGGCTTAGGTTGTATAGAATTGAAAAGATGTGCTGTAATGTCTTTTAAGAACACCAATAGTGTTTCTGTGAAACCAATCTAATTTAGGAAAAAACTGTTACTGCACAGATAAATTAGTGCGCTATATTACCAGGCTAGCCTAAAATCAGCTGTAACCATTTAAACCTCTGTATATTCACAATGCCTAATTTGTTATTTACACAGGTATTAGATGATGAAGCACAGACCTTTGTTATGAAAATGTGGAGGTTGTTAGTATACGAAACAGAGGCTAAAAAGGCTGGATTAGTAAAATGATGGCTCATGACAGTGTGACTGTGCGTTGTTTTCTGGACTCAGCTTCTTTGCCATATTTTGTTACCGGTTTTCCCGTGGCACTCATGGTTGATTGTCTTGTAAATTTTGTATATAATATATTTTCAAACTTCTATGGCCTTTTTGATAAAATTGGGTGTAAATAAATGGGGCTTTATGTCAAACGACTTGTAAAATCCTTTTGTAATTAATTAACAATTAATTATTTAATAACAAACCAGCATGTAATGGCATGCATACAGTGTGTTCCGAAACAATATTTTAAAACCTCAGTTTCAGTAAAAAATATAAATAGTGATACTTTGAAAAGTAGATGTGCAGCCCCCACATAAAATAGAAATATGTTGATCACTGTGTTTTGCATTCTGGTTCTTCTGCCTCTAAGTTCAATGGCTCCACTGGAGCTGCTGTATTGGCTTGATGGTCACCTAAAGCTACAAAATATGCATTCGGGTGGTAACCAGCAGTATGACTATCACATTCTGATTAAACTGTTGAAAGTCAATCTGCTGTCTCAATTACAGTAAAGTAGTTGGGACAGTTATTTGTGGTTAGCCACCTGGTTGAATAACAGTTAAATTTACCACAAATTTGTATGAATAAATCTTTAGGAATCTTTTGCACCAGTGAAAAATATAAAGTAACTGCTGAATTACCGGATGTGCAAGCAGTGGGAACTGAGGAGGAATTTAGTGTAGCTGCACCAGCCAGTGTAGATGCCCCAAATGTTGATTGCTCTTTGCTTTCATTGGCCACAAGCTTGTCGTATTTGTGTCTCAAATGAATATATTTTGTCCTCAGCTTGTCCAACACTGATTCCAATTGTTTATTTTTTTGATTCAATCCAAATACTTCAGATTCTAGACTCTATTAAAAGAGTTGGCAAGCATTATGAAGAGAAGATTTTCACAGTAACCATCTAATACTATATACAATTATTGGATCTTCCAAGCTCACCTTGATTTGAAATCGAGTGCTTAAGTTCAAATTAGAGGAACTTTCATCAGGGAAGGCTACCTGTGACTTCAATTTCTCCCTTTCATGGTAAAGTTCCTGTTCTGTCCTCTGGAACAAGTCTGTCACTGCAACACAGATATACAAACTTATGCACAGTCCTAACACAACAGTATAGAACAAGAAATAACTCGGCAAACTGTGGTAGGAACTTACATTTTTTGTGTTCTTCAGTCAACTCGTAATGCTTTTGTTTAAGTTGATGAATTTCTTCCATTAGCTTTGGTATCCTGCAGAAAAATAGATAGACCGTTAGTGTCTATTTCGGATAACATCACATAACTTGTAACAAGATTTCTAAATTTATTTAAGAGTATGCAAGGCCAATGTTATAGTATAAACTTTTTCAGTGGCTTCGAAAGCTCCATGTGACCAAACTTAAACACCATTGCCCCAATTTAACTAGTAGTTTGCTGGTCGCAAGCATACATTAAAAAGCACAAGCAACAAATTTGAATGAGTAGAATTAAAATAAAACTGATGAAAAGATTTGCCATCTAAATCTGCCCTTCATCCATGCCTGGTGAAAATTAGGAACATTTATCGAGGCACAAAAATCAACATCATTTAGAAACTGCTTACTGTTTGAGCTCTTTTTTCAACTTTATATTCTCGCACTCAAGACCGGCTTTGTCAGATTCCAAGTCTATAATTTTCATGTGCTGCTTCTTTCTCAAGTGCTGACCTGCATGCAAATCTTACAGTCAGTTAAACTGAAAGTACTAGTACAAGTAAAGAGCTCATTTATAGAGAAAACATCAAAAGTATTACCAGTTTTACTTGAACTAAATATTAGTAGAGAAATAAAGTAAAAAGAAATAAAATAGGTAAAAGTAATTTACACGACAAATCTCTTCAAACTATCTTGGTGCGTGTATTGTGCTCATAAACATTAAATTTAGTTAAAACTTACATTCTTATCGCGAAAACATTTGAAACTTCATTAATGTGTTACACCCTACACTTTTAAGAGAGAGCTTATGGTACAAGTAAAATCTTTTTTTCACTTTGAAAAACTGCAAGTCAGCGAAATTTAAAACACGCTGCCAGAAGGTAGCAGTTGGAGTCGTATTACTACAACAGCCATGAAATTATTTTATAGCAGTTATCCCCACATATATATAAAATCTTAATCCCAATAGAAATTCAAACACGCCATGCGGATACAATTCTATGCATATACCATTTACCAAATAGTACTCATAGACCCGTTACTTTTTCTCACCTAACTCTGCTTCGCTCTGTTCGGGTAGACCTGTTACTTATTTAGGGTTACACTTACAGGTTGACCACCTAGTTTACTACCCTCTCCCAACATATGCACTACTCACAGAGTCCACCCTTGCTCTCTGGTCCAGGAGGAAGAGAGTCAGGCCCTTTTATGTGCAGAGGCTTGGCCTTTTCAGCAGAAACTTCTTCCGCTGCAGCTGACTTGACATGCTGTAATTACACACAGGAATGTGACAAGAAGGTTTATCTTGATCTGGTGAGAATATCAGCTACAAGGACTATGTACCATTTCTATAGATCAGAAAAGATGCATATACAAAAGAGAAAAAAAGTTGAATAAAAATTGGAGGAATAGTATAGAAAAGGAACAGCTGTACGGGTAGTATGCAAAAGTACAACTGGAGTTACCTCGGGTATGTGTCTACGAATTCCTTCCATCAGGTTATCTATATTCCAGCTGTCGTAGCCCAGGACCTCTTCACCAAACTGTTAAAAGCAACAAGTGACACATAAAAAAGTCATGGCATTTGAACGGCGCAAAACAGAATAGACAGCTGGTCTTTAATGGTGTGTGTACGTGTGTGTGAGCGGTATGTGCGTGTGTGTGTGCATAGTGTGCATGTGTGTGGTGGGTAGCATGTGAAGGCCACAACAAAGCAGGCAATAACAGTGTGCAGTAAATGATTGATAAATTAAAATACTAAAATTTTATTCAATTAAATTTTACAAGCATATATGTGCTTTTTGAGAAGTAAAAGGTCACATGTTAGCAACTCCTTAGTACAATACCACAATGCCGTGTAGACACAAAAGGCACATACTGAAACACATCTTACCAACTGGATCTTGTCGTCAATCTCATTAAGTTCGTCGTGATACCTCTCACTGTCCCTCTTATATCCCTCCTCGGACTCTCTGGCGTCCCTCACCTCCCCTTCTGGGTTAGCGAGTCTCGACTAAATGACGCAGAATATAACAAATATTACTTACTTGGTCTTGCACAAAGTAATCACCTACTATTTTAAGAAAATAAAGTTCAGACATTATTCTGCTTTCTTTTTATACAAGACATATTCCAACTTTACTTAAAATTGTGCTAGTTTCAAATGTCCATTATGAAATTAGAATACAAAATAAAATGTAGTTAAGGATTTATAAGTCTTTGCTTGCACTACATTTGATTGTCTTTACTGTACAGAGTATAAATCTATTACATTTAGACACATAAACCAAGAACAGAACCTCAAAGCTATTAATAGGTCTCCTTTTGTGTCTTAAAACACTATGAAGCAAAACAATTAAGAAAATTCTAACAGCCCAGTTATTAGAAACATCAGCTTGTCACATGCCCAGCCACCAGAATGCTGCTGAAAATATTAAAATGGCAGCCCATCGTCATGCAAAGAGTAAAAGTACATAAAATTAACTGAATAATTAAACTGAAGAACTAAACTGAAAAGCTAAATTAAAAAACTCAAGGACTAAACCATGGGTGTTCAACCTTTTTTGGGAAAAAGCCGCAAAAACAACTTGAGCGACCAAAAAGGCCACTAGAAAATTCAGTGTCAATTTCACTGTCAAAACCCTCCATATATCATTAATTAAAGCCTATTTTCAAATTTATATGCATTTATTTTGTTTTTAAAAACAGATCCAGGAGAATAACTTGATTTGTTCAGGAAACTAAGCCTTTTTTTGTACATTGAACAAAGCACAGTATGGTTTGATAATTTGGTTTAATGTCTGATGCCGATATGTGAAGAATATCGCCCAGATAGAAGTTCGTTAGCCTCATTCTGAATCTACTCTGAGCATACCACATTTGAGAGAATAACTGTTTACATCAATATGTGCTAGCAGTCATGATTCATATAGTAAACTTGAGAATTAGTGAAAAGCAAAATTTAGGAAGGATTGAAACTGAACTAAATTTTTATTTTACCAAGATACCAAAAGGCCAAATTTACCAGCTCAAAAGGCCGCCAAAAGTCAAAAGGTTGAGCATGGCTGGACTAAACGAGCCAACTGAAGAAATCAATATAAAACAGACAAACCTCTAGATGATCTATCATCATCTTTAATCTCTTATTCTCTCGTTTCTGCTTCTCAGCCCCGATAAGTTGTAATGAATATTTGCTTTTGAGTTCCTTGGTGATCTGCATAAGATAATATAATAGAAGTCACAGCAGCACAACTACCGCATGATGGATAGACTAGTTCACTAAATAGAACTCGGCTGATAGTGTTATCTCAAATACTAACCAAAACAACTCACTCAAAAATGCACGTGCTAAACTTCTAACGGCCTTGAACTTTGAGTACATTAGAGTGAGCACAGCTGCCGAGTCTAAACTTACTTGCTGACGCAATACTTCAACGTCATTGGACGAGAGCGGATCAGATGCATTGCTGGAGACAGATGTACTGGCAGAGTCAGCAGGTGTGTTGGCAGAGGCAGCAGGTGTGTTGGCAGGGTCAGCAGGTGTGTTGGCAGAGGCAGCAGGTGTGTTGGTAGAGGCAGCAGACATAGAAGATGCTGTTAGTCGAAGAATTTCCTCTTTGATCTCTTCTACTGTGCGCCCCACTTCCTTATAAAGTACTGAGCTAATCTATAGAAACAAACAAAGTAAGACCTTCTACAACATTTGTGTCTAGAGAGCGAGGAAAACTGGGTGTTTTGACAGAATGAATATTTTCTTCTCGAAACAAATCAAGATAAAAATATGTAATAGAGTAATAAACTATGCTCAGCCTGTTGCACAATTTTATCAGTATGAAAGTCATAAAGTACGGTTACCAACGCCTGGCACAATTTTACGAACATGGAGCTTGAAATGAACAGGTGTAACCCAATTTGTCAAATGTTAAACAGACTGTATCCATAACAAATATCATGAACCATCACCTCATTGAGATCTTTTTCATGTTGTTGGAGCTTTCCTTTGCAGGTTTTGTACTTCTCTACCAATTGACGTCTGTCAGCCAACGCTCCAACCATGTACTCATCAAGCTCCTGACATTTCTCATTATATATCTGGATAGGTACAGTCTCCACCTGTTATATGTCAGAGAAATGAAATGCTGACTAGACAGCATGCTGCCTTGCTTGCTACCTGTTGCCCCTAGCACTCCACGACGGGGCATTAAGGAAAACAGTGCAGTAGCAAATGTTGGGTTTATATTTAGAAAGTGGCAAACTGCAGAGCCAAGATGCTAGTGTTTATTGCAAAATGGTGATACAAATTACTGGAAATATGGAGTAGACAACTTCCTATATCCACATGAGCGCTAAGCCTAGGGCCACACGGTGCGTATTTTCGCATACGAAAATTGAAACCACAAGTAGCAAAGGTGTCTACTGTAGCGTCAGTGATGCGTGATAAATAAAGCTTTCATTTTTAAATCGCACTCGCTTTCAATAAAACGCAATTTACTGGAATGTAGCACTAAAATAAAGAAATTGGGCTCGCTGAATAACTACCAGCCAATTAGGTGACGACGACAGAGACGATTCGCACTTGCGTTGAGAATGCTGAGCGACAAGTGCGAATGTTTTCTCAACGCATACAGTGGACACCTTTGCTACTTGTGATTTCAATTTTCGCATGCGAAAATACGCACAGTGTGGCCCTAGGCTAAGTTAGACAGGTGTTCTGGGACATTGACTCCACTTGTACCATATGGATATGGAATACATACAAATATATACTTACTGATTGTGTACTTTGATTTCCTTCTTTTTCATCTAAAAACACAAAAAAAATTTAAGAGATAATAAGAATGACTCAATGTATAGCCATAAGACTGATTTCAATAGCTATAAAAGTGATAAATTATGAATGTAAACACGTCATGCATATTCTACTAATCAGATAAAAAGAAATAGTCAATTATATTCTTCAGAAGACTGAGAACTCTCATCAATTCAAAAGCTAAGCACAGCAGCGCCTATACTTGGATAGTAACTTTAAACAGTTAGGACGCTGCTTATATATTACTTCACATGATATTGCAGCAAGCAAAGGTTAAAATAGAAGAAACTAAGCATATATATATAAACCTTTTCAGAAGAAACACATTAACCTTATTTTATAACTAAACTAATTGAAGGAAATCATTACAACCAATGTTACTATATTCAACACTCAATTGCCTTCAATGGGAATTGAATCATTCTGACATCACCACCTAACAGTGTAGAGTTTACTCCCGCCCCTCCCTGTGCCACCAAACAAACCCTTGCTAATTCCAACATTATAACTAAAAACAGAAACATTCCGCACCATCGTAATGGAAAAGACAACGCATGCTGTATATTTGTTGTCTAAATAATCTCACTGTAGGTTTTACCTTCTGCCCTCACTTTCTGCAAGGATATAACCAGTTGGTCTCTTTCAACCGTCAGTTCTTCCAACTTCTGGCGGTTTTCTGATTCTAGAGTCAACAGTTTTCCATTGAAGTTTGTGTTCATTTCTTCATGTGCAGATTTCAGCATCTCAACAGACTTGGTGTGTTCTGTAGTGACAGACTGTATTTTTTGTTCATATTCTTTAGTCAAGGTAGCTATCTGTTCAGCATGCTCTGTCTTCAACCTGTTTGTCTCCTCTGTAACACACAGAACTGATTATTTGGAGCAGGTATTATGTAACATACAAGTATAGACGGCAAGATATGTGAATCAGTCAATCAGTCAGCTAACTCACTACATCAACCAACTACCAGAAAAACTTCCACCATCCGACTGTGAACACTTAGTTACCAATCACAGTGCACCATGACTACTACTTCTAGTACACACATGCATGTGTTTACTTTGCATTTCAATGAAGGTTAAATGCAAAATAGAAGCAAATACATTTTAAACAAACCCTCAGCATTTAACTTCTAAGTACACATGCGAAATAGTACTAGAAACATATTACTTTAGGCTAACAGATTTGTCAATAGCTGGAGATACTGCAGCTAAGGAAAGAATAACAACCAACCTAATAATTTAGACTCAACAGAACTGGAGAGCTGTTGATTTTCTGACTTTAATCTTCCAAGTTCTTGAGAATTCTCCAACTTCATCAGATCCAACTTTGTGTTAAACTCCAACTCTTGTGCCTTCAGATGTTCTTCATAGTTAGATTTCAGCATCTCAACAGACTTGGTGTGTTCTGTAGTGACAGACTGTATTCTCTCTTCATATTCACTAGTCAAGGTGGTTATCTGTTCAGCGTGTTCTGTCTTCAGGGATTCTATTAAACTGTTGGTCTCCTCTGTAATAAACTTCTCAATATCAGAACAAAACACAATATATCAATAAATTTTACAAAATCATTGACAAGGAGCAGACAACTTTCACTAATCTTACTATAACCAGCAGTGCTCCATTCAAGTAACAAGTAACAAATATTTCTAACCATTGACAACTCACGACACTACACTATGCAAAAGCAATATGTTATCAAAATGATCATCATGCGGTGTAACCCCAGAAAACTATTCGCAGTTAGTTCTAGACTTCAAGTAGCAACCTACAACCGCCCCTACAGTTACCGCCTTCTGCACCAATGCAGGTGTCACCAAGCCAACAATACTGAACTGCAATTTAGTTAGAGTTCAGTTATATCTCCAAGATACTCATGGCTGCCAAACCATATCTCAACTATAGCTTGGCAGCCAAGGATTTGAAGTTTATAAAGCTTATCTCAGTAGGCACGTAGACACGGATTACTTGCTCTCATTATTGACGAGGCCTCAGACTAGCTGCACACAACAATCTTACAAACTGCTCCGTACCTGCAGCCTAGTCTTGATGAAACTGGAGTTTAGTCAAACAACACCAACAGTAAAATTACCTGAAGACACTGTTTCGGCTGATGGTCGGAGTTGTCCTTTCTCCTGCATCAACTTCTCCACTGTCTGTTCATTCTCCAACTTCATCAGATCTAACTTTGTGCTAAACTCCAACTCTTGTGTCTTCAGGTGTTCTTCATGTTCAGATTTCAGCATCTCAACAGACTCGGTGTGTTCTGTAGTGACAGACTGTATTCTCTGTTCATATTCATTAGTCAAGGTAGCTATCTGTTCAGCATGTTCTGTCTTCAGGGATTCTACCAACCCGTTTGTCTGCTCTGAAATAAATCAAAGCATAACGTATATATCGATAATTTTAATGAGTTAGCAGAAGCAGACAACTGCTAAGTTGAAAAGGCTTTATTATGGCAAGTCGGGAACAAACATTTACCCGTGAATACAGCTCAAAAGTATAAGTTCGACAAATTGCTAAGAACACGCTAGAAGAAAAGTAACTTCAGCAAACAATTTTTCACTTGATCAACTAGTTTCGTCTGATCCCATTGATGCGTAGTACCACACAGTACTGCACGTGTAAATTGATTATTAAAATTCCTGTACAACTGAAATAAATAATGATTTAGCATAATCTGATGAACAAGCTTTAATATTTATTCAGTGGCAACACAGTTTACTAGACAGTAAAATTAATTTATGAACTGTGTTTTATTCTTACAATTGTGTTTCACAGAAAAGAAATAGCAAAGCTCAATTGATCCTGAGTTGTAGAAAACTTTGCTAAACTAAAGCATTACTCTTTACCAACTGTGTTAACCAACATCATTTTAGTCAAATAAAATTCAACGGCCTACACTACATACTAACTGTAAGCTACTTGATACACAAACTTCACACAGAATAGATGCAAGAAAAACACCAACAGTAAAATTACCTGAAGACACTGTTTCGGCTGATGGTTGGAGTTGTTCTTTCTCCTGCATTAACTTCTCCACTGTCTGTTCATTTTCCAACTTCATCAGATCTAACTTTGTGCTAAACTCCAACTCTTGTGTCTTCAGATGTTCTTCATGTGCAGATTTCAGCATCTCAACAGACTTGGTGTGTTCTGTAGTGACAGACTGTATTCTCTCTTCATATTCACTAGTCAATGTAGCCATCTGTTCAGCATGTTCCGTCTTCAGGAATTCTACCAAATTGGTCTCCTCTGAAACACAGAACTGATTATTAGTACACTCTGAAAATATGTATCAATTACTTTACCTACATACTACCAAAAAAGTTTCCTTAACTTGTGGACTTTCCCTGAGATTACACTTGAACATTACAGGAAAAAGTATTGTGTCTTTTATCACACTGCACAGCTATTTCCAGATATGACCAGCAGAAAAACCATTTATACAACACACAGAACATAGCGCAATCCAAACATTAATGTCAGTATTATCTACTTGTAAAAACATGAGCACATTTAAAATGTTTTTAAATGTGATCTGAACATATATGTGTTACAAACGCCCACACACAAATAAAACTATAGATGAAATGACACAGTTAAGATTGATAGGACATTTCATTACTAGTTCTTACTACTAGTTTTCAGATTGCATCTTCTTATGCACACTTAAGCTTTTCGACTTGACAACATTAAACATAACCTTACGACAGTGTCTAGAACAAACTTTCATGAAATTGGGAAAACACAACTACTAATACAAGAACCAAAGAGCGCAGGTTAAGAAACTTCAACAGACGTGAAGCTAATGTTATTTAACTTGACAAAATTTTTACTAGTTGTAATGTTGAGATTAAACCAGTAGTCCCTGTGGTGTAACGACTATCGCACTGGTTTAGGGTTCAAATCCCTGTGAAAGCAAATATTTCACACTAGGGAATTTCAAACCTGATGTTGCAGTATTAGAAGCAGGCAGGTTCTGTTCCTTTTCCTGTATCAACTTCTCCACTGTCTGTTCATTCTCCAACTTCATCAGATCCAACTTTGTGCTAAACTCCAACTCTTGTGTCTTCAGATGTTCTTCATGGTTAGATTTCAGCATCTCAACAGACTTGGTGTGTTCTGTAGTGACAGAATGTATTCTCTCTTCATATTCATTAGTCAAGGTGGTTATCTGTTCAGCATGTTCTGTCTTCAGGGATTCTATCACACTGTTGGTCTCCTCTGTAATAAATCAGAACATAACACATATTATCAATTTTAATGATTTAACAAGAGCAGACAACTGCTAAGTTGAAATAGGTTTAATTATGTCAAGTTGAGAACAAACACTTACAAGTCAACACAGACTTGACCATTTGAAGCGAGTATAGTTTAATATGTAACCTTAAAAACACTTAACGGCTTCACTTATTTTGATTTTCATATCATAATGAAACATGGTTTGTATTATAATATGAATGGTATACAAGCAACATAACTTTTATGACAATAGCAAAATGAGCACAACTGGAATGAAAATTTGTAAAGCTTTTCTCTGATTCAACATAACCTAAAAGTCTCCTATTCATACAAGCATTCAAAAGCTTGCACCACAACGCATGCATATAACTGCTTGCAATTTTCATGAATCGGTTTGAAGTTTCAGTTTAAAACTACAGCCATATTTGGCACTATAATCTCAATAAGAAATGTAGCTTCAACAGATGGAGAGTCATACTAACCTGAGGTGTTGCTATTTCCAATATCCAGCAGCTGTTGTTCATAATCTCTCTTCAAAGCTTCTATATTAGTATCATTATCAGACTTGAGAGCCTCGTATCTATCAGTAAACTCTCTCTGCTTCACCTCCATAAGAGCCTTGAACTCCGACCTCAGCAAGTCTTGGGCCTCACTGTGCTCTGTCGCCATCGTCTCAATCTTCATCTCGTACTCATCTCTTAGAATGCCCATCTGCATCGTGTGATCAGTTTTCAACAACTCTAACATCTCATTAGATTCTTCTGAAAACCCCAGAAAACTTGCTGATGAAATGATATCCATATGATTTGTGCATCACATAAGAATGATAGACATTTGAATAGCCACACAAACAAGACTACCAAACAGTTCATTATACGATATTTTTACTAAAAGTTGAAACTACAAGAGGACCAATTATTCAGAAAAAAAACATGAACTGCCTAAGTGTTGCAGAATTACGGCAATTGTATTTTAGGGCACAAGTAGGTTTTGCTTTTTTCGGGTATAGAGCTCTGTGACTCTGATAAAAGACTTGGTGCAATGTTAGAGTCAAAACGCATTGCATTGGCTAAAACCTCCACAATGGGTCATATATGAGATGAATTTGTAGTGTGATTGCCAGAGTAGATAGACTATTAGCTAGTAAATAGACTCACTCAAGCACCAAACATATTCAATATAACTAATTAAAATATAACCACACAAGTTACTGTTCAAAGCATTGTCATGATGGGATGGAAGATAACATTTCCGTGTACTCATTTATCAGAAGAGTTTAAACCAAAAGAAGACAGAGAAATAATAATAAGAGAAGAAATGCCACACCATTGTCGCCCATCTTGTGTCGCTTTGCTGCCTCCAGAAGAAACTCGTGCTCAGTATTCAGCTGCTCCAACTTCTGCAGATGTTCTGCCTCGCACATCACCAGGTCATTCTCCAACTTGGTAATTTCCTGTTAGCAGATTAAGAATTCTTACTTAGGTAATGTTCTGGGGGGTACCTTCACACGCCCCTTAATTCTCAGCAAATTTTGAGAGCAAACAAAACAAAAGTTAGAACATTCTTTGCTTTAAAACTTGAATAATTGCATTATATTGATATACAAATCAGACAAACTCACTAGCAAATCATTGTGCTAATAAGGGCAGCCAGACAAACGCCCCTATATATGTCAACAAATTAAAGTATCTAACATTCTTTGCTTTAAAACTGGAGTAACAGAGTTACATAGGACTACATCTTACACATTTATTATACAAATTGCCAGTTAGAAGAACTACATATACTTATATTTAGAAAAAAGATAATTGCAAGACATTTACCTTCTGTTTATTAGCAACCTCAGCCTCTAGCTCTGTCTGGGCCTCTCTCCAGTCGGCAGTAGGAACAAACTGTTCATGCTCACACTCCAGCACGTCTGTGTCACATGACCCACAGTAGTTCTTCTTTACTCTAGCCAGCAGCTGCTCCTTATCACACTCAGCCTACGTGTACGAGATACATTCTCAGTTCACTGTATTGACAACAGCTGTGCTCAGCAGGTAAAAAGAAGCACAGGTAGGTATTACCTGCTCCAACTTGAGCTGCGTGTCATTGATGACTTTGTAGGCGATTTCCAGTCCAGCCTTGAGATCTGTCACCTCACCAGAGACCTCAGATACAAATGTGTTGCCCAGTACCTGAGAAAATGACGAGCGTGTCTTACAGAATCAAAGGAAACTATCTTGTCTATTTACCATCAATACGTAAGATTGGTTACCTTCAGACAAACTAGAGTCTTTCAAAACTTTGGTTGTCAAAAAATGAGCAATTTCAAAGTACACCCTGATTGATTATTTCACAGCTATTAGCAAGAAAGTACATACACAATAAGCAGTGAAACATCACGATAGGAAACATCTGTAATTCGGTGGGTAGAAGCACTGGCTATGCATGACAGCATTGTGTTGAACATTTTAACATGATCATTGGCAATAACAGGAAGAGCATCTGATCACTTTAGCTGCCTCAAGTCATATTACTAGCAAAAGTAACAATCGATAGTCAGTCTAGGAACTCCCCCCCCCCCCCCAGGCCTTCTGCAGGAGAGCTATGTCTAACTGTGTTAAGGGCATACTTTCTCAAGAGACAGCTGTATCATGGGAAAGCTGAAGTTTACCATCAAATGCGAGACAACAATACCAACATATGAAACAAGTACCTGAGCGGGCACAGGCTGACAAATGCTCTCTTCTGCCGACAATGTTCTGTTCAACATGACACCTGTTTTCCTCAAACCGAGCACAGTGTCATCAAACTCAAACCATTTGAAATCCATCTCCGTATTTGTGGCAGCATCAACAGCAGCAACATGTCTGTTCAACAGAGTAGTGTACAACATTGCATCGCGACAGCACAGCATGATTGACAGTAATCTGCAAGTGCCTGCCATTCAAACGATTGACAGCAACCTGCAGGTGACTGCCAGTCAATCGATTGGCAAAGCGCTTGATATAATATCATACAGTTGATGGCATGTCACACGCAACCTCAACATTTTGAAAACTATTTTTTCTGTGCCATTAGAGCCAGAAACAAGAAATCTAGCAAATCAAGGTGGTCTCGATTCTTTTGGTCTTGAAACGAAAAGAAAAATGAATGTGTTAAAACTGGGAAAATGTAACAATGACACTCTAGACTCCAGTATGGTGAATAATTTACGTTGAAGCATCAGTTGAGCTGTCCAGTGATGGAAATTGAATTGATGTAGTTGAAACCGACTTCACTTCAGGCAACTCAGCATAACTAGGAGAATCCAACCATCCTGTGCTGGGCATGCTCTGACTCAGAACTCCTTGATCTGTTGAGAAAGTGTAAATATGCAGTGACTAGTACGACATACGGCAGTCTATTTCACGAGACAACTAGATCATGCTTCTCAAACGCGGAAAGTGTGGAACATGGAGAGAGTAAAACATGGAGAGAGTGGATTCTAATTACCTGGAGATTGCTCAACTGGCGTCAGTCTCATAGCCGGTGAATCGAAGAATTTCTTAGAAAAAGAACTCTTCATAAGGCTTGCGCCCAATGACAGCTGCTCTCCTCCCATCAACTTATCAACTGTCTCAGATAACTTGATATTAGATGTCTGTACAATATAAGAAACAAGGAGCTAATGTAATGTCTAAGTAATCAATGTTGTTAGATGCTTAGAATGCCATCAAACTGATGTCACAAGAAATTGTGCTGAAAATAGTAACAAATAGTGACAGCTAGCAGCAGGTGGTGACAGATAGTGACAAGTGGTGACAGCTAGCAGCAGGTAGTGACAGATAGTGACAAGTGGTGACAGCTAGCAGCAGGTAGTGACAGATAGTGACAGGTGGTGACATAATAAAGATAGACATTAATATGCAGTGACAGCCAGTGTCAGAGAGACAAAAAGCGATGATAGTGACAGGTCGTGCCAGATAGCAGCCGCTAGTGACAGATAGCAACAAGTAGTGACAGATAGTGACAGCTAGTGACAAGTGGTTACAAGTAGAACACTCACTTTGACTCGCTCCAGTTCAGCTTTCAACTCATTGAGTTCAGTTTCTGTAGTCTTGAGCTGAGCTTTCAAGCGTTTCTATAAGACAATCCAAGTGAAGATACATACACATTTACTATAAGATTTATTTTTCTGAGACAAAAAAGCATAAAAGTAAGCATCCATTTAGAGCAACTAGGTTGATGCTTTTTTCCCCACGAAACACCTCAGTACCACGTACTTTTTCATAGTAAAAGCTATAAATACAACCTAAACTTAAAAACTCATCTCATCAATGCAAGGATCATTACATAATATGTAACAGCAAGAAGTACCTTAACTAACATCTGTAGCAACCAAAATTATCTTGAAGCTCTGTAAACCTGTTGTAATTTCATAATCACTGTTCATCCTAATTATTTTACCCAATAGGAAAAAAGTATTGCGACGTTGTGCTAAGCATATCTCTTACTAGGCAGCATACAGTATGAGACTGATGGTGTAGTAGCAACATGAATATACTGCAGTGTAGTCATACAGTAAATTATACTCACTTCAACTACCTGACCAGGAGTCCTGCAGTTGATAACATCTTTCTCATCTTGAGTAAACACTTCCAGCTCCAGAAGTTCATTTCCCAATTTCTGATTGGCGTTTTCACTACATGCCAATGAAGTGATCGAGATAGATTAAATAATGATAAGTAAAATAGATTAAATAATGATAATTAAAATAGAATAAATAATGATTAAAAAAATATATTTAAGTAGCTTGGCTAGGCTTAAAACAAACCTTCACATTTTTTACAGCAACCAAATTCAACATCATATATAACAGTCAATAAATAATTTCATATATTTAAAATGGTTACTTATATTATACTTTCACATTGATACTTTTTCTTATTTTCTTTAGTAATGACGATGGCTTGCATGCTATGATACAACTCTTATAAAAAATAATACTGCAAAATAATTCTGTTAGATTAGAAACTGGAATGTTTTAAATACTAACAGTGAAACTATGAATTCGTCCTTTCTGGCCAGCGCCAACTTGGCTTCCTTTAGTTCGCTTCTTAACGAAGCATTTTCAAAGTCAACCTGGGAACAATAAAATACATGTTATGAGTTACCCAATCGTTACCATACATAAGCATTGTTTGCTGTGATGTTGGTGCTGTGGGTGTATGTAACACACATACTTTTCTTATATACTTATAATAAGCATATATCTCAACTGTTTACAATACAAAACATAGTAAATTTGGTGTACATATCTTGTAGATCATTGCTATAGTCGTAATGGTTGCTAATACTGTAGTTATGCTCTGTGTATATCATTATTTGTATATAACAGTATATACTACAATCACATTGACATCTCGTTCTTCTAAGAACTAGCATTTATACATTTAAATACATTTCTAAACCCCTAAATAATACTACTAGTAGCAATCAGCCATTAGTGCACACACCATGGCTAGTACAGTATATAGCAACATTCACACAAGTTATGGGTATGGATTTATTCATTAATTTTTCTATATAAATACACGAGACAATTGAGAAATCTGGTTGTATACCGTCGTGTTGTAGCTCAGAGATCCACTTGGCTGGTCTTTGTTAAGCAACTCTTGGAATTTCTTCTCCATCTCCTCATTACTGCTTTTCCTATTGGAAAACCCACGCAATAATTTAAAAGCGCCAAAAACATCAACCAAAAGAAATGTGAGTCCGTAGAAAATGCTTATACAGTTTTGTAGTGCACCAACACCCCAGTAGGTAAGATATGTAACCATCACTTGATTGGTGTAGTGTCATGTTGCTAGCATAATCCAATAGAGAAAGTAAATTGGCGACATAAAACTCCAACTATGGAGGAAAGTGCAGCAACTTAGACTGTGATCTATGATTAGAAATGTAGCAAAAGAAGTTATTTTTACCGTCCCAGACCAAAACTTATTTTAAAAGTTGAAAAACCAATGCTATTAAAATTCCTTCACTACTGCACCTTAATGTTACCAGGGGTTTCTGCAGAGGAGAGTTTGCAGTTAACAGCTGATTTATGAATAAACTTGAACAGTTTTAGTATACAACGGTTTTCATTCTATTAAAAGTCACTTAAAAACTGAGTAAAGAGGTGCTAAAATTACTATTGCAACAAGAGTTTCCAAAGAGAATAGCAGAAAGTACAACAGTATGAATGGAGTTATGTCCACTTGGAAACTTACAAGGAACTAATCAACTCATCTTTTTGAAGAATTTCTACTTTTGCCATTTCTAAATCCACTTCAAGTTCAAGTAGCTTGTTTGCCTTCGTGTCATCAGCCTGCAACAACAAACAACCTGTCATGTTACAACAATTATTCACCAGCTTTCCATGGATCGATCTCGCTGAGATTGATCCATGGAAATACTTCAAAGATCGATCTCCAACGATCTGAGCTGGTCGGTCTGTAGAGCTCGAACTTATATCGATCTCAAGGCAATAAGACCATAGAAAGCTTGTAAAAGCTTGTTTCTAGCCTAGCATTTTCCAAAACAATACATTGAATTTTTGGTGATAATAATTTCGTAAAATGCTTAACAACTTATCTAGGTGTCATGCAGTTATGTAGCCTGTTTTGTAAATATTATTATAGTTGTGCTGTGTTCCTTTGCGTCCTAAATCCCCTTTATCTTTGTAGTTTGTATATATATATTGTCAGTCTTGGAAATGTGTTGGTAGTGATCAGTTGTGCTTTCCAAATAAAGATATTTCAGTGAACTTTAAGTATAACACTATTACAGGTAAAAATTAGGCTATCCAAGTAACCATGAAAAATATACATACAAGTGCTGAGGCATTTGTGCCATCATAACTGGGCTCAACTCCATCTGAAATGGTTTCCTCATGGAATTTGGGCAGTTTTGCCGAAGTTGACGGCATGTCAGAGAGTGAGGTTCTTTTTTTGTTAGGCAGCTCTTGCTCAGTGTCTGCTACAAATACTTCCAGTTGAAAATTGACAACGCAAAATAAACAAGCATCTTGGATATCGCCTAATTTCAGCAGAAGTTCATGTGGACATGAAATACATAAAGTATCCAACTGTTGTGAGGCAACGCGTATAATAAGTGACATTGACCTTTCTCTTCAACGAAGGAGTTGAGATTGAGGGCCGGCATCTTCTGCCTCGCTTTGCCCGGACACCAAGTCATACGCCTTTGCTCTCTCGATGGCTGTAAGAAACAACACAGTTCTAGCAAACTGCTGAAACATTCACCACATAACATAATATGCTTCATCTCAGCATAGCATCACAACATTGTACACTGTGCAGACGCAGTCGATATGCATTAGAAAATATATTAGTCTGAACTCAAAAATCTGCCCTCTTTATGGTAATGGACGCCCCTGTACCTGTCTTTCTTCAAGGGGAGGTTTCAGCAACTCCTGAATTATCTTCTTCATTTCTTTGGCATCCTGAAAGACAAAACACTTTAATAAGGAGGAACAGGTTGAGAAAACAAACTTTGTTTTAGAATTAAACAAAAGAAATCTAGAAATCAGCTGCCTATTGCAGTGTTAGAATATTGTGATAATTAAAGAACCGTTAGTGAAGCAATAACTGCATTAGCAACAGTTTAGATTTTTGAACTCTCAAATCATCCAACCATCACAAGATTTACATAATAGCGTATTGATATAATCTAAACAATCTTGTAACTTTTGATTGATTGAGTCTTTACAAAGTTCGTGCATCACTACATTCAGTATGCTGTACGCACCACTTGGGATTTCTCTGCCAGCTGTAGCTCCAAATCTTTAACTCTCTTCTCCAACCGACGTGTCAGCGTGTTTGGATCCACAATCTCATTAACCACCGGCTGACTAGACACCTTCTTAGCTCTGCTGGCAAACTAAAGTCAGCATTAGGATAATAAATCACTGTTAAAGTCAAACAGGTCTCCAAACCAAGTGGTGATTATTTGACACAAACTGATATGATACAAACAGAAATATCAACAAATCCTTCAAAATAAGTTCATAACATATGACTAACAGAGTCTGGCAGGTAAAACAGAGGTTTATTGAATTCACTATGATAAAAGTTTGCAACACAGAGTCCACTTAGGAGCAGTAGCGGAAAAGTTCTTTAATTTTATTATTAAATTTTGGTTAAAATTTTCAAGAGAGCACAACTTCTTATGTTACATTTCTAATCTAGAACACAGGCTGTTCTCAATTTTTCCATTACTGCACTAACCTCACAGAGTCAGGCCTCAAACAGATTTCTAGTGAATATTTGTATTTTCTCCCACACTAAACCATAGATAAAGTACAAAGTATAATAGCTGGATGTGCAGTTCCTACCCTAAGTGTGCTGAGGGTTTCCTCTAGTGAGGCTGGAGTGACGTTGGCCACAATGGCAGTTCTGCTGTTACCACCTAGAGAGTTCTGGAGAAGTCTGGTTAACTTGCTATCACGATAGGGTATATGGTTGCTACAAGGCAGAAGCTGAAAATCAACTAAATTCAAACAACGTTTTCTCATAATTTCTCAAATAATGAGAAATGGGAAAAGCAGCGAAAGTGATATTAGCTGGTTTATGTGAACCAGTAATTTATTATTTCAACTTATGTGGCTAGCGCATTCAATATACTCATATTTGACACAATTTTTTTTTCAAATTAAGAATGTGCAAAAAACATGCTTACATTATATATATATAATAATAAGAAGATGTGAATGATAAATATTGATACCATGACTACACTATTCTTATTTATATGAATGGTCGCCAGCAGCTATAGTCAGGCTGGAAATGTAATACAAGTTTTTAATACAAGCAGGTATTATGCCAAAACCTAACCTCTTTTCTGCCAATTTATTAATGCACAGAGAGAGGGCGTGTAGGGAGCTGTTTATGTGGCTCCCTTCCTTCAACCGCTGTCCCACTGCGCCAGTTTGTCCTGCCTTTTCTGAACCTGCCAGGTCCACAAAGTTCTACAATAACATGGATTACAGAATCCATTAAATTAACAAAATAAAAGGCATACAATAAATGATAACTAAAAAACATATATTTGATGGTAAAAACCTCTATTATTTGCAAAATTATCACTTAGTTCAAATATATTAGTATTGCATTTGGTATTTTGATAACCAGAAATACTGCCTAACTGAAGAGCCGGAAATATATCTCCAGCTCATATACTGCTACTTGAATATCCCCACTCAGAAAGCTGATGTAGCAGTTTAAACAAAATAGTATAAGCTATCTAAAATCTAAAACAGTAGCCTATTTATGATTTAATGTATATTATGCTTTACAGAAATCTTTAAATTTTACAGTATTTAGCTTCCTTTTCTTTATTATTCTAATAACTTCACAGTCATCAAAAAAAAGGAAATTTGAAACAAATTAGTGTAAATACTATTTAAACAAATTAATGTGAATACTATTTACTTCTTGCATCATATGTCAGCCAGCAATTTCTTTGGGTTTTGTTACAAAGGTACTCAAAAATTAACACTACGAACCACAAGGTAATGCATTCAATTGTATCCAATTGTGATATTGTTGAAGTTTTTAGAAAAAATGTTCATTTTCACCCAAAGTTATTTTACTTACACTTTGATCAAGATTCATGTCATCCCTAGCATAAGGAAAACTGAGGAAAACATTATCTGGTGAAAAACAGGCTTTTATCGTACATCTTATTCTTTTGGAACTAGATATATTTAAATCAAGACATCTTGTGCTAATCTATAAAGCAGATGCTACGAGCCCTGCAAAGCAGATGCTATAAGCTACGAGCCCTGCAAAGCAGATGCTATAAGCTACGAGCCCTGCAAAGCAGATGCTATAAGCTACGAGCCCTGCAAAGCAGATGCTATAAGCTACGAGCCCTGCAAAGCAGATGCTATAAGCTACGAGCCCTGCAAAGCAGATGCTATAAGCTACGAGCCCTGCAAAGCAGATGCTATAAGCTACGAGCCCTGCAAAGCAGATGCTATAAGCTACGAGCCCTGCAAAGCAGATGCTATAAGCTACGAGCCCTGCAAAGCAGATGCTATAAGCTACGAGCCCTGCAAAGCAGATGCTATAAGCTACGAGCCCTGCAAAGCAGATGCTATAAGCTACGAGCCCTGCAAAGCAGATGCTATGAGCCCTGCAAAGCAGATGCTATAAGCTACGAGCCCTGCAAAGCAGATGCTATAAGCTACGAGCCCTGCAAAGCAGATGCTACGAGCCCTGCAAAGCAGATGCTACGAGCCCTGCAAAGCAGATGCTACGAGCCCTGCAAAGCAGATGCTATAAGCTACGAGCCCTGTAAAGCAGATGCTACGAGCCCTGTAAAGCAGATGTTACAAGCTACAAGCACTGTAAAGCAGATGCACATGGGGATAAACTCACCAACTGGGAGACCAGCACTGCCTTGTCTTCGCTATCATCCACCAGCTTACTCTCAATAAACTGAAACACAAACACAACATCAAGAAAATAATGGAATAACAGATTTTTAGCAATCTATACTGCTAATGACCTATGTTTAGGTGTGGCAGTGGAGAAATTTTGATAGCACAAGTTTTAATTGCTAAATAAATTTTGGTTTAGTGAGTGAATTTAAATTCATAATTTTACGTTTATTGGCTACATTTAATCTAGAACACAGGCTTGTCTTAATTTTTCCATCTACTTGCAAATTTACAGCACAAGATGCTTGCTTGGTAATGAGGAGAGGGAACTGCAATAAAATTCACAGACAATTACAAAACTTGAGCTACTGAAATTCCTCAGTTGTGCACTAAACTGAAGATTGAGTTGGTGCAGGATGCCTCTATGATCTCTCAATAAATATATCTCAATAGTAAGGTCTGCTACACAGCATAATGCAAGAATAATTTCGAAAACACACGCTTTAAAAATGGACAGTTTGCAAGTGATGGTCATTTTTTATTTATAATCATTTCAACTCCTCATTAGGATAGCTATCACTAACAGAAAATTGTGTTTTATTAAAACAGTCTACATTTAAAATTGCGCACAGTCACAATAAACTGCCATGGACTTATCAAAGTTTAGTGTTCCAATTATTTGTCTATTTTCATAATTAAATTATCTTAGAAAATCCTTTTAGGTAGCAATAAAATGGTCAAAAGCAGTTCACAGTCCAACAGGTGACAACACAAGTGAAACTATTCATTTCAAGTATAATATACTGTCTACAGTTAACTAACCATAGTGAGTATAGCATGGGATCTAGAACTTCTTTCATTCATATTAGTGGCGCCAATGTGTCTCCTTTTATCTCCTTCAGCCATAAGCCGCAACACATCTTCAGGTTTATCAACCAGCTCTTGGCCACATTCTAGCACACGGATCTCCCCCATCTACACACAGCAGAATGGCCATATTCTGACATTTTATTTTATCTCCATATAAGATATTGTATTATTTCTCTTCACAGTTACTGACATCATAATAAAAATACAAGAAATATGTTGTGAACTGGCACGTATAACATTGTAGTTTAGTTGAATTATTCTCATAAATGTATTATTGTACTGATAATATGTTTTATAAATATTATAAACATGTGATGCAGCATCAGAAATAAAAGCAAATATTATGTATGCTTCTGCTATTTGTTGTTTTTGCAATATATAATGACATTAAATTTTATGTAAGTCTGTAAGATGTTGTGAGTGTGTAGAATAAAGAAGCGTGGATGTAAAAAGATAATGAAGAAACTTCTGACGTACTGATAAACTGCACAATAACCTAGCAACAACCCTATCTAACATAGTAGCAACTTTCTCCAAGTTATTTATCAAGTTAATGCTTAAAATATGTACCCATACATTGCATAAGCATTATAATTGGGAAAGGAATAACATAAATAAAATAAAATAATTGTAAGCTAGAGGTTTCAGGCGCTTGGTACCTCCTCTTAGGATATAAAAGAAAGTCTGAGCAGTAACCTCATTTTCACGAATTTTCAGATTGGTAGCACCGGTTAGAAGGTCGTGAACTTCTTCATTATAAATCTCGTTATATGACAGAGATATGAGAAAGCATCTCTCGGTTGCCTGTGGTAAAACAAAACAGGAACAAAATTAAGAAAATTAGGAAAAAAAACATTCAGTATTGGAGCAGCCACACAATTTTAAGTCTCTTCATAAAGTTTGTAATTTAAAGCTGGTCTTTCTTCCTGAATATAAATATTATATTCAACCCAATCTTTGTACAGCAGCTATTATTAGAATTATAATAATCGTACTATTAACTATGAGCATTTGATTCACTGGCAAGGAATAACAACTCCAACAAATACGCTAACAATCATGTTTAATTACAGTATCGTAGTAACTATACACAATCTAAACAATGTTCATCTTTATATATGGTCCAACAAACATGTAGAAATGCTTTTCTTTGAGACTCACGAAAATTTACAATTCCTCAAAAATAAGTAGCAGAGGTTGCACTCAAAGCATTTGTTAGTAAATGTTAGTCGTCAAAACTCCAAATACAAATGAAGTAGTTTAGGCATTGCATAATTACATGACACCAGTCTTACCAGCTGCACGAGCGAGAAGATATCATTCATGGCGTAGCTAATTAACCCAGGTTCAGCATTTGAACCCAGCATTGTGTGGGTTTTTCCACTGCTCGTCTGGCCATACGCAAATATAGTCCCATTGATACCTTTAAGACATAGAAGAGACGATCCATTGAAGCAACCAACATCTGTAAGCTTTATAGTATTATATCACTTCACCATTTTTGCAGCAGCGTTATTTTTTGGCTGTAATGCCACTAGCTAGGAACTTGGACTAAGCACATTTATCAAAGAATCGATCTGAGTTGGGGGTGACTGAGTGCAATAGTTCGAGGTTCTCAAGTTTAGAGTTGGGGTTTAAGTTGGAACTTTAAACCCCAAACCCCAGCGATTAGGACAAACTATGTGCAATATGAATTCTGCATCTGTCCCACAATATTTCTAGAAATGAATAACGTATGACTAAGCGGAAAAATATACCATACAGCATACCTTTTACAGCTCCTGTGACTATATCTTTTCCAAACACATTATAAACATCTCTGTTAATTTCTTCCTTTCCAATCACATGGTCTGTAAACATACAGAAACTGCATAATTTTACAGATGACAGAAAGATGTTTTAATCAACATATTGACATTATAGTAGAATGCAGCAAAATGAATGCTTGCACAAAAATGTATTTTAAAGAACAAGTATTGGCTGAAACATTTGGATATTCTAAGCTTCATGGTAAAGAAATAGACCAAGTTCTGAGAGATAGTCCACAGTATAGTAAAAAATGTTTACATAACTCATGGCGACTATTCTAAAGCCGACACTATATTCAACTAATTCAATCATAAGCATGAGTGACTCACCAAAGACGAAAGGTAAACTGTCTGATACATCCTTCCTAAAAACAGTTGTTGAGCTTGAGTCCCAATAGTCTTGAGCTCCAACTTTCAACTCTCTGTAAAAGTCAAATTTTCTTCATTTAAAAAACTCCAATACACTTTTGTTGTATATCAGGATATTATCATTGGTATTATAGGCACAAACCTTTCAACTAGTGGACGGATCCTAACCGCAACAATCTGTTGTGCCATTAATCCCACTGTTTTAAGCTGAAAGAGCAAATGATATTATATCTTGTATTACACCACCTTAGTCCTAAATAGTATGATTAAACCTGCATATGAAGTTTCCACTTTACGTTCTCACGGCTTATGACCAATTGTGGTGCATAAGTAGAGTCTGATACTCATTTACCACTGAATAAACTACTAGGCTGGAAAAGTGCACATGTTGGATTTTATTTTTATTTCTAACGTATAACCAGGAATCAATCAGCAAGCAATGGTTTACTACCCACTACCAACCGTGAAACCTATTAAACAATCTTAACTATATAATACGTGACCAACTGACAGTAATACAAAACATAAATACAAGAAATATCATTATTGATCGAAGCTAAAACACTATAAATTATCAAAAGAACAAAACTTGAATATAAAATGATATAATGTAATACAAAATAGCTACCTTGTGTGTCTACGCCTAGTTGGATACTGATTACTAATTGTATTTGTCATTTACTTGCTGTAAGTAACTGTAACGGCCAGCATGGCCCTTTTGCAACACATTCTGTTAGTGCAAATAAATAAAAACCCAAGTAATGAAAATGCATCCACAGACTACTTATACTTAAAGGATTGCTCTATCTTGTCTAATAAATGGCCATTTAGGTCAAACACACATAATATTGTGTTTTTCTAAGCATGCATTGACAAAAAGCATTTGACCAAAGGTAGAAAAAGTTAGTTGAAGTTGAGGGTGTAGATTGGTAACAGCCAAAACGCCGATTTTGAAATGAGCTGGGAAATGTGACATAACAGCGCCAGCAATCCTGCTGGTCACGTGACTATACAAATGAATAACTATAGAAATATGACTGTGAGATGTGATCTTTCAGCTCGTAATTTGTATATTTATAGAAGTGCAAATGTGAATTATCTCAATCTATAGTTTTTTGACATTTTAAATAACATGTATGTGATAACATTAGGACATATTTTGCTTGTAAACATTAGAAAAAAGCATTGCAAAAACATGCATTCTTTAGGATGAATGCCTGCGATCGATCTAAACTAGGTCAGATTGTGCAATATTACGGGCACACCAAAGCTGACCTATATAGCGCGCTGTAACTGCTTGAGCGTTATTGGTTGATGTTGTGCTCAGCAACCTTGAATACTAGCGTTATAGTTAGCACGTGCAGCATAGTTACTGGCGTTCACACGTCACGTATTAGGCTATTCTTTTTCATGGCTGAAAATTTTACCTCCCTCAAAATTGGAATTTTGAAAAGCTGTTTTCTAGACACATATCCCTTTGCAAAGCCACAATTGTTTGCATACACATTAGATTGTGGTTCATAATTATGATGTGATTGTAATAAACTAAGATTGAGCAATCCTTTAACTTGTCAACCTTATTCTCATTAACTTTTAACCATATTTGTTTTCCATAGCATTAGCACCTGTTTTGAACTGTGTTACGTTAGCCTACACACCTTGTAAACTAATCAGTTTTTAACTAGCCATATAAATACTTGTAAGCTACACATCATGCTTTGTTCTAGACTTGGCCTAGCCATGGTGGGTCAAGTGCTAGAGCCATGACTAGTGCAGCCGTTTTATAGAACTAGTAGAGCCAATCAGGTAATACAGTTATTCTTAATAATTACTAATATCTTTACATTTTAATAGAATATGAAACCTTAATTGTTTGACAATAACTTGGTGACTTATTATACTACATCTTTGCATATTTTTACTAACATGTTGTTTTATACATTACTATTATAGTTTTCATGTTGCCTTATGGCATCAGTCGAGACTTACGGCTCCAATAAAGTACCATCAACACCAAAACCTATAAACCCGCTACAGTAACTTAAAATAAAACCTTTTCTCTAATGCAACAGCTTAATAGCTAACAGTAGCCAGCTATATAGCTGAGTTATTCTAGCTTTGCAATTAAATTAGCAATAAGAACTAATGGTGGAACAGGCACGAACCTCTGCCCAGATAAAGTGTGGTCCCCAAACCCAGTCTAGTTCAAGAAGAAACTTTATAGTATATACGGTGCAAACATGCAATACACGTACCAATAACAATACTAATAGTATTATAAAACTAGAAGGTTTCCAATGAATAAATAAGCTGCAAATGCAACTGGCACTGCAAAACTTGTGCAAGTTGAAGTAGTGACCCATAACTGAGGAGTTACCATTACATTTATAGAAACAGTATTAGTCTAAGTATTATCAACAGTATAAATATAATATTAATAACTACAAGTATAACTATAATTTATAAGTATGACTATAGACTTAGAGTATACTATAAGATTAGGTACAACTGTGATGTTTTATTGAACACTATTTGTGTAGCCTAGGCTGCCTGTAAGTGTATGGTATAGTGTGATGTTCTGTGACGAATGGGCACCAAACAATATTAACAAATAAACATAATAAGTCAACACTGGTTATAAATTTAGCGTAATAGTTTGTTGATATTATAAATCTAGCATAATATTAATAGTTAGTGAACTCACTCTGAGTAAAGAAAAAAATGTGAAATTTTAAATGTTGTAAATATCATATGTGAGCCAAAGGGTTTCACTAAAAAGTTTTCTTTATAACTTTTATTGTTCTTGGCTTTGTAATATGAATATTATATACAAATATAGAGTAAGGTACAAAGATGATATAAATGCTACACCTGTGAACTCTAATCTATGAGTATTATATGATATTGCAAGGCTAAGAAGTAAGCACAATAAATATCTAAAGATAACTTTTCAATAACTTCAACTCTATAAATTTTACTATTAGTATTACTGTTACTATTATTATTGGACATTATCATTATGATTATCATTATGATTACTATTAGGATTGGACTTACTCTTACTATTTGAGTTGGTTATATTCACTCAATCATAATAATTATGATTATAATCTATTTCTAAATCATAACCATAATCATAATGACTTGAAGTTAAACTTAATTTTATAATTATATACTTATACTTATAGCTACACTTATTAACTCTTATACTTATAGGCAATACTATATTAATATTATAACATTTACAGTTTCAGTTCTGCTATTACTAACTGTAAGTAAAGTATTACTATAAGTATAAGCATTACTTATTTACTACTAGTTATTAAATTTTTATTTTAGTTATAATTATACTGATACGCATCGGTATACTCATACTCAATCTCATAGCCATAGTGATAGTCATTGTTATACTTAGTATTATTCTTTATTTATAATTTAGTAACTATCACTATCATTATCAATGATACTAATAATTAGTATTACTATTAGTATTAGTATTACATTTACTACAACATTAAGTTTAACTATGAGTATCAGTGTCACCATCAGTATCACTATCAGTATGAGTATTCACTTTCAGTATGATTGTGACTATCACTATGATACTCTATCCTATGACTATGAGTATCAGTATGAGTATCAGTATGAGCCATGAACTCAGCCATGAGCCTGAGGATCAGGATGAGGATGACTCAGACTTGGGTCTTAGACTATGATACTCACAGTCACTATGACTATGAGTATGTAACTTTACAAGGTTTACTTTAAAAGAGCGTTGCAATTAATATGACAAAGCTCCAAAACAGCTAAACTAAAAATTACTCAAACTTTATAATAAAATTAAATATAAATTAATATAACGCACTTTCTGGAAATTTGGACTTGAATTGATAACTGTTGAAGATCATGTTTGAATAGATAGCCAATGCCGCTCTCGCATAATTGGCTTCTGAATCGTCCAATCATATTGATTCCACATTTCCAATGAAATATTATAATAGAGTTATTCGTCTAGTCAGAGTGATATATGACCTCTAACCCTTACTGTATCCGTATTACTACTTACTTTTACTTTCAGTTTTGCGTCACACTGAATTTCAGTTTGATATTTTATTATAATTATTGTAATAATGATAAAAAATTTAATATTGATAATGTTTTAAATAATAATATTTGGTATTAAATTTAATCACACAGTAGCTGTAAGAGTAACTATTACTACACTAATGTAATAGTTTTAAAACTTGACTTCAATTTCAATTTGTGTTTGACAGTTCTTTGAATAAATTAGCTATTGCTAAAAGTAAAAGTAAATCGTCATTATATTAATTAAGTTGAAGGTTAACTAAAAAATATGTATATTACGATTACTGATTACAAACTTTACAAGTTAATGTAGGCGTGGCTTTATAAGCCACACTCTCACACTGTGACTTTTTCTCATGCACTCACCAGTCACTGAGTGATTCACTTTCAGGTTGACTTAGAAGTTAGAGTGTTAGACTATCACTGTCATCAGTTCACTATAAGTATAATCATGCCCAAGTTTTGGATGCCTGATGTAACTATAAATATTAATGTTCTGTTACCATCACAATTGCCAATAATTTACTCATTTCAATTAAATTTTCTCATTGTGATATCAATACTGATAACAATGTAAAACTAAATATGTTTCATTTAATAAAAATAGTATTAATTAGGATGTATAACACTACAATACAGATACTATTATATTTTATTGTTATTTTATTTATTAGTTTCTATTTTAATACAAGTATTGTTTATTGTTCGGATGCACACACATTCACAGGTAAGTGTATATGCTGCATAGACGACACCTAAAACATATAATTTGTATCATGATATATAGAATTTTGTGATGGGGGATGAAAAAGTTGAAGAAAATTGGATGAAAAAAGATAATTTCATCAGTTCAAGTGAAAAGGAGGAGGCAGGTGGTTGTACGACTTCTATAAGAACAGATCATCTCCATGAGACCAAGGAAATTACTAAACTATCAACTAACTGTAATCTTGCTAATGAGTCATGCCCTAAAGCTCTTCAGTTAATTGATGTGCAGGGATTTGCAGATTATGCAACAGCATCATATCAGCCCCATCTTGCTCAAATAGGCGACTCAAACCGAACTAAGCTGCAAGAACTAGTGTGAGTCTGATCCAAACATTGTTTTAACGGTACATATATGATGTGCATTGTGTTACTTGACCAGTATTCCAGCTTTAAAAAGCCTTCAAAATCAAAACTTTTATTTAGGTTGTTAGTTTCTCTGTATTTTCAAAGTCTGATTTTCAGTTTTTTTGTTAAAAGTTTTTTGAAAGATTTTTTTAACCAACTTGGTTATGGGTTTATTTATTATTGCTATTAGTATTTTTCGCATGATCAATTTAGCATTTTGTGTATCAACTAAATTATTTGTTTTCTACTAACAGGAGCCATCAGAAGATTTTGCTGGAGTCATTGGAGCATGAAAATGAAAAATTCACATCGAGTGATTGCTTTGATCAAATGGAAACAATAGTATGTTGTCTTACACCAATCATGTCACTCTAAAATCACTAGTAAAAAGTATAGCTGTAATAAATTGTTATAATATTAATATTAGTTGTTAACAACGTTATAAGCAGAACCAATGTTTGCATCAGAATAACTCAGTCTGTCAATTTGGGTTTTGAAAGATAAGCGGTCTTGCTTATTTGGTATGCTATAGATGCTGAAATGTCAAGAATACAATACAAAATTGCTAAAACTAAAGAAAAGCATGTTGAATATTAGCCAAAGAACAACAAAAATCAAGGTAGGTAACTCTTGAAGGTTCCATAGAAAATTGTTGATTCTTTCAGTGCTTTGATGACTCTCAATCTCAATGTTGCAATTTCAAAAATTGAGAATAGAAATGACACTTCTTTATTTCTTCTTTTGAGTTGTCTGGTAAGAATAACATTTCACCGCCATGTTTTATTGGTAAAATCTCACTAGAAGTGCACAGAACAATTGCATTTAATTAATTTTGGGCTTATGTGTTTTCGTGTTGAAATTGTCATCTTTGACCATGGTTTGTATCAAGGGATTTACAATTGAACAATGAAAAATAGTATGCTTGAAAAAATTAGCAAATTTTAAACTGAAAGAAATTGATTGCCATAGTTAGTTTTTTATATTTCTTATTTTACTTGTTCTACGTGGGTGCAGCACTGTACACATGTAAATTTACTCTGGTTTCTTACTGGGATAATATAATCACAAATTGGCTGTAGGTAAACTAAAATTGATGATAGGGACATGTGGTTTTGACCTTTAAATATTAGTTAATAATCAGTGATATTGAAGGTATATGTTTATTAGCAATCAACCACAGTTAGATTGAAAGTAGATATCAGGGTCTTTACTTGTGCTGGTTTTCTTACACTCCCATCATGTGATCACATCAGCTATTAGTGACTAGCATGAATATGCAATGCGAAAAATCACCTTCATCAAATTGGTTTTCATGCTGATGAAATTTTCACATCAATGTATTTTCAGAAACAGTGCTCAAAGTTACATGAACTAAAAGCTAAAAGTCTGGTTGCTGAAGAGGAGGTGAGAAGGACAGAGATGGAGAGAGAAAAGTTGTTGGTGGCACAGCCAGTAACTTTAAGTCAGAATGTCTCAACACACCCTGAAGAGTCCCCAGTTTCTTAGTATAAAATTAGCAGCTAGTTTCTACACAATGTTTTTAATTGTATTAAAGTGCTAATGGAAATATGTCACATACAATAATATTTATTGAATATTTTTATATCTATTCATGTGCTGAGATGCAATATGTCGATTTTTTCACAGATTTGGTGGGGAATATGCACCTAGCACTATTTCTGAATGACATGCTCAAACTTTTGAATGCCACCAAAAATTTTTCTACAATTTAAAACAATTGTAGGCATTAGATGTTTTCACTTGATGTAGTAATTGTTACTGTTTATGTTTACGTTATGCAACATGTCTTAAATTTGTACAATTTTAAATAGGTATGCAAATGCGTAAAAATAGGTTTTGAAAATAATAAAAATATTTTATATTCAAAAGCTTTTTATTTATAGTTCTATACACTATACAGTAACTTATATTATGTATGCTGACTTCAGAACTTGTCAACTATCTTTTTACCTCTCATAATACAGCACAATATGTACTTGCTTATACTAAAATATTATATGCAAGAAAATATCAATGTAATTTATTTCTTTTACTGAAAGTGTTTTTTTAATTTCTTCTGAATTCAAATCATGGAAGACTTGTTTAAATAATCTATACAAGGTTGATAGTGGAAACAACCATTTAGTGATTTTCATTAGTTGTCAACCAAGTTCATAGTTATTTCTACGCTAGAATATAGCTATGCCCATCATGAAAATATCAGGTATTCTTCCATAACTTTATGCTAAAACGGTGAATAAAGATTGTATTTAAACATCTAATAATTACAAAATGGTTGAGCAGAATAAGGATTGATATTATGACATCAATTTGCATGTAGCATAATTGTGGTAGTTTTCTTCCCTATAAATGAGTTCTCTCGAACATTTTTAGAAGAGGTACGAATATCGCAAATTCAGGTTTCCGTTGATACTGGTAATACTTTTACCTCAATTAATTATGCAACATTTTGTTAAGTTTCACTTTTTCTAATCACTTAAAAAAAATTTCTTACACCTAGAGTATTAATAACTATGTCGACTGGTGCTAAAATTGCTCTTGGCACATCGGTTGTTTATTCTCTTTCGATGGTAGCTTTTGTTCATTGGAATCAGCATTCTGAGAGACAGGTTAGAAATTAAGTTCACTGATTCTGAAGTTGAAACTAGAATTAGAGTAGTTTAATAATTTTATGAGCATTATAATCATTACGCTAATTGTTAACCAAGACCAATTCTAATTTTCCAATTTGATTATTCTAAATTGCGGTCATTTAGAATAATCAAATTGGGATTAGAATTCGCCGTAATGATCATCATCATGAAATTGAATATCATAAATCATTATGATTATCAATACGATGTTATGATGATGATGCTCATACTAATACTGATAGTAATAGTCACACTCGTACCGGTACTCTTAGTCATACTAAAAGTGAGTCTGATGGTTTGACTTTTAGTAATCACTAATCAGTAATAAATAAATAATTATAAGCAATAAGTATAAATAAGTAAGAATGTCGTTAGTTTACTTGGTAAAACTAAATAATAAAATTATTATTAAATTATTCTTTTTTTACAATCAATTGTATAAAAAAGTTATTCTTAAGGTTATGCTTAGCCTTATTCTTTGTAGTTATAGATTTATACCTGTAGTCGTTTATAATGGTTAAGGCAAGGATTGAAACCGAAGGCAACGTAAAGTTCATCAATTGTTTTAGATTTTAGGTTTTTAGATAGTTTGTGTTTGAGTTGCTATTTTAAATGTTGATGTTTCGGCTTTCTAGAAACTAAGAGAAGGAGTTTTGCATGACATAGAGCGTAGACAATCCTCTTCAGATGGCCCTACCCCCTCTACCCAGCACAACAGTGGTACAGGAAATACCACTTCTGTGGACCGTCACTGATTTCGGGTGCTGCGCTGACTAATTTGCAAAAAGAAATGAGATTCTGCAAGATTGTGGCTTTGTGGAAAGAGGTTGCAGTTCTAGGATAATGTTTGTAATATTCAAAGCTGCTGAAACCATAAACTTTACTATTTCGTTTTTGAAAGCAAATCTGAATGTGTTTGGATCATATGTTTTTTAACTTAATTGAATTATTTTTCAATTATAGATTATAGCTAATATTTGTTTGTTTAATATTTTATTTGAGGTTATTGCTTTCATATTTTATAAAAAGATAATTAAAACTTTAATAATAACCTCATTCTTTTTTAGGTTTAGACTAATCTGATAAGAAAATTGTGACATAGTTCAATTGTTGCATCATGAGTGTTTTGGTAATGGGTGTGAAAGATAATAGATAAGTGAAAAATAAATTATTTCCTATATAAGAAATTTTATTCTTTCAGTTCATTAGTTAATCTAATTAAAATTTATGTTAGTTAAATAGGTTTTCAGTCTAACTATGCAGGTTCATGGAATCGGATACAAGAAGTGACATAATGCCTAGCTATGACTGCAGTAGATCTCAGTAGAAGTATTCAATAGCCGCCTTTACCTGAATTATTTCAACTTCTGACTGTTTCTTGTCTCTACTCAAGTGCTATTTTAGCTGCCAAGAATAGAATTTAATACCAATATGGTTCCTTCAAATTTGAATGCATTCAAATTTAAGCGCATGACATGAAAATGCTTAGCAAGAAATTTCCAACATGCCGCATGCAATATATTTCCTACTAATTGATTATGTTGAATATCTTTACTGAGTTGACTTTACTTATACTCAAATCTAAAAGTGAGCTTCGTTGTCTAATGTGAACAGTACTCTATACTGGCTGGCGAGATGAATCAACCTCAGTTATTGATTTATAGCATAAGCTGACAAATCACTTCATCAAATCTAGGTTTCCAAACTTTTAGGATTTGTTCCTCATGAGCATCAGCCTTGCTTATAATTATGGTAATGAAACTGACATAGCTGCTAACCATGTTGACATATTGCTGTTTCTGCTTTTCGTTATTAGTCTGTGCAAAATATATATTTCGATCTAACAGTTTTGCCTAATTTAAAAAAACTCACGCAAGTTTATAGTCACTATCCTTGTGAGAACCCTTGATGGAATAGTTTTTTTAAATCCAACCAAGGACTTATTCATATGTGGCGCTAGAGCAATTGTGACTGCATAGATGCTCTTCCTAGCATCACCAATTACTTTTCCTGGGGTTCAGACACATGACTTTGTGTTTACTAAGCCAGTGCTTTAACCTGCAGACCACAGCTGCCCCCTTTTTGTCTAATTTAACGAAGCAACTAAATGTTTCAAAGCATTTCTTGTAACAGTTTATTCCATGCAATCAATTCTTCATTTTTTTAACAAGAAACCTTCATCGAGCAAAAATGCTCCAACTGTCAGCTAAAGCTTTGAGATGTTTATGTTATTCCATTTCAGTAATTAATTGATAAAGTGCAAATAAAAAAAGAATAATATTTACATACATTAGGATCCACTTCACTCTTGTGGAAATAGATAACCATTGCAAATCTACTTATATATTCACTTTTATATATAATGTATATGGAAATCTGATTTAAAAATAGATATATAAATAAGAGTAATTTGAGTAACTCCAAATATTTTATTGCTGCCTATAGAAATGTACAATAAAGCTGCCATAAACAATTGCAAAGAACTTTTGTACATATTAAAGGCTTTAGAGTTGCAGACAGGTTTTAATTACTATTAGCTATTATAGTAAATATTCAGACACTTTTATAAGTATATCATATTATATTATGACATATTATATTATATCATAGTACTATATTATATTACATTTAAAGTCAAGAAAATAATCTAAAGTCAATTAAAAGTTTGGTTAACACTGTGAGTCACCCACTTTACATTTATAAAATTATGTATTTGACTCAAATTTTCATTTCATCAAGGCAACGTTGTGTATAAACTAAAAGAAGCTTGTTACAAGCTATCGCAAAAAAGCCATCATAAGTTATATTATATTTTGATAATGTTTAGTTTAGCAAATTACATAATGGTTAGAAAGAGAGGTTTATCAAAACAGCCCTTTGGTGCTTTTTTCATTCTAGTAGTCGGCCAAAGCATCTTTTAGTTGTCTTTCGTAGTTTCTGTTCTGTATATTGGTTATGGTGGCACTACATGTACCGGTTCTCCTTCCCTCTGGTATCTCACAATACCCTGCACCATAAGTGTCCCCGCAGCATTCTCTGTGTTCCCGGCACTGCATAATCATCATCAACTCATTAAAGCAGTAATTGTTTTAAATTAGTAATGTTTTAGTTTTATAACCTTGTTAGTAATTGAAATGTATCAAAAATAGTAATTAGATGCCAAATATGGTCCAATTTTTAAAATCTTGCCTTAATAATGTTTTTGAAGTTATGAGTTTACATCATATTTCATATATAGGCTAAGATACAAATTCAACATAAGAGAGAGAAAGAATGAATGTAGTTGCACTACTGTAAACCTATAATTCAAAGTATGGCATAGCTTGTGTAATTTAAGAACAAAATATTTTAGCTATCAAACTATAAAAACTTACATGAGAGTTTTCTGGCTTACATCTGAAACCATTATTAGGAGGGGTGCAGTAACTCCCTATACACTTTCCTCGGCAACATGTTACATCTATCACACACTGGAAATATTGACGATATTTAATTTCATTTTGAGATGTATAATTTCAAGTTACTTTAAACCAAAGATAACTAATATTTTCCAACCTGCAAATCAAATTCTAACTATTTCTTCTCTGTAGAGACTTATACAATATAATATGAAAAGCACTTTATTTCAAATTGAGGCATAAGCACAATCATTTACTCCTTCTACACAAATATTATCAACTTTCAAAATGCTTTTAATAAAGTATCTGCATATATACAAATAAATTTAATTTAGACAGAGTAAATTGGTTTTCTCACAAGTTTATCACTAATAATGATTAGCCAGTAATTTCATTCTCTTAGGTTCACTCAGATGCTTACATATAGCTGTCACACATACTTACTCTAGCACCGTAGTTTGCCGTGCATCTGTACTGATCTAGTTGAGAATCTCCAACCAGTAGTTGTAAGTCATCATCATAGATATAAGAGGAAAAGGGTGAACTGCTCACTGTCACAGCAAACACAATCAGACAAGTGCAACAACTGAACATCAGCCGAGACATTTTCGCAGTTAGACAAGTAAGTCTGCAATGTGACGCTTTTATGCAGACACCTACCTTTATATACAGTAGTTATTTTCCTTTGCTCATATTATAATTAGCCATAATTAGTCTTACATAATGTATACATGTATATTGATTTCTTTGTCAAGTGTGTACTTCAAAATAAGCATTTCTATTGCCTAAAGCAAAAATCACTGATGAGTTCCTGTTAATATAGGCATAATATACGACACTAAATTGTTTTTCAAATCGGCAGTATGCCGGAATAACTTTGCGTGATCTTATTGGCTTGCTGAAAAATGATCCATATTGACCACATTGCAAGTTCTGTGACAGACAGCAGGTAGGTGCAGCAATGGAGAGATTAAGAACTACCTGTGTTCTAGGTTAGAAATGCAGCAAAAGAAGTTATGTCATCGAGAGAAGTTCAACTTTCTCCTGAACCAAAATTGATAAAGGAAATTAGATTACCCTACTCCGTTTTGCACTACTGCATGCAGCTAACTGCAAACAACCACCTGTTACCCTGAGAAAACTATTAGACTTCTGAAGCAGCACATAATTTCATTCAGTAGCTAAAATACTGCATGCTTTAAGCATCCGCTGTGTATGAATAAATGCATATTAGGTATATGTAGATTATATGTATATTATAATGGAGTATTTCCAATAATTAGTTGCTTTATTTACTCTGTTACATAACATATATGATGATTTTACTATGAGTCATTGTTTGGCAAAAGCTAATTGATATAAACATCACTGCTTCCTTTTGTGCTATCTTGAATAGTTGTAATTTGCTACAAGGCTAGTGTAAGCTACTCACCAGTTCGTTTAAACATAAAATAGGCATACTTTCTGAAAAGACTAAGGGTGCGTAACAATAGTTATCAATGCTGTTGTTCTTGAAGAGTTTTAATAAATGGTAAACTGACAGTAGTATAACATTTTCAGCCTGTTCATAAAATATGTTTACTAAAATTTACATTAAACATGAATTACCATTTAAAGTAAAATATATTCAAATCTGTTTTGAGGTACTAGTGATGCTCTAGAGTGGTTATTGATTCTAGTTAATCAATGGAATAATTTGTCATATAATACACTTTCTAAAAAATAATTTACTTCATAGTGCTATCATTTTACAGGATATGCGTAAACTTCACAATTACATCATTGCTGAGCATTATGGTTCTACAAATCAGCAGATCAAATATCGCTGACCAAAACTCGTAAATGTTTATAGAATTTAAAAGCTATGAGAAAATAGTTTGTCAATAAAAGTGTTGAATGAAACTGTATGTATATTTAGTCAAAAGATATTAGGGGCATTAGGAAATTTAGTCGCCACATATATCAGAGCAACAACCATCCCACAAAAGGATGCAAATAAAAGATTAGTAAAAGATTCTATAGAAGCATTTTAGGTAATTCGTTGATATTCTGTTTTTCTATGCAGTAAAAGATTTTAATTTAAAAATACACTATGCTAGCTAGAATTTGCAAATTTTATTACTCTTCATAAAAAGTTGTAAGCAACAAAGAACTAAAATGCAATTTTTAAAATATGCTGTTGACAATTAATAATTGCCCCTTGAAGCAGTTATTCATTTTGTAAAATATATAAGTATTTGACGAGTAGCTTTATATATGTAAAAGTTAGCTTGACTAACCCGATTTTGCTCAAAAAATGCAAACAATTGCTATTTTCTACTTCTCCCTCAATAAATTGTATTCATCAGGTGAAAAGCTAGAAAAGATTTTAACAGTCTGCAAAGCTACACCCATGTTCAGTGTATCATGTATGTATTCACTGTATATAATACCAACATTGATTTATAGGTATGCTATAAAAAGTATATTCACATTTTTCAATCACCTAACAAGCAGTTTTTATGAGATTGCGATTAGAAGTTTATTAGAAAGAACCAACAATGGTCAACCACAATCACAGCTATATCACAACATTATATAAACAACATTATTTTAATAAATAATACATTTGCAACAGCCTTCAGTGCCACTACAAGTGAAATATTTGGCTATTGAAGCCTTAGTCAGCTAAACTTTGAAAGCTTTGTGTTTTGGAATGCTCATTAGCCTCTCCCATAATCTCACAGATCTCTAAGGCGAGTTTGTCTAATGTAATGGCATCCATTTCCTGTTGTAGTTTACTCGGTCTAGCTTTTGCTTTCCCCACTTTTTCAGCAGGCATATATGGGTTTCTGCAAATATGTATCTTCCATAATATTACAAAAATTGAAATAGATAAAACAGAAATATGCCCACACATTAATTATGTATTCATAAAAGTCTGCAGCATGTAATTAAGTAGTTCTTATCAAAACAAATATCTTTTCTCTATGTTTTTAATTATGACATCTAATAAACTAAACATAGTGTGGGAGGGTAGCTAATTTAACTATTGTGATATTTTTGTCTCTAAGCCATGTTATTCAATATAATATCGCTTCATGTTACACATAGTGAATTATGTCAATATGTCGCTACCATTTTATGCCACAACTGAGTTTACTCTTTACAATCAAGCTAAAACAGCATGACTGGGTGACCTAAATGTCAGCATAATGTCATCATTTAGCTGTTGACTTTGAATATCTTACTGCTGACAATGAATAAACTTTTTTACACACAGAGACAGCATCTGATCTAACAGCTTGATACCACAAACATGCACACAGTGTCACACTGATAGCTATACCACACACATGCACACAGTGTCACACTGATAGCTATACCACACACATGCACACAGTGTCACACTGATGAGCTATACCACACACATGCACACAGTGTCACACTGATAGCTATGCCACACACATGCACAAAGTGTCATACTGATAAGCTATACAGCACACATGCACACAGTGTCACACTGATGAGCTATACCACACACACATGCACACAGTGTCATACTAATAAGCTATACCACATACCTGTTCACAGTGTCACACTGATGAGCTATACCACACACACATGCACACAGTGTCACACTGATGAGCTATACCACACACACATGCACACAGTGTCACACTGGATAGCTATGCCACACACATTCACACAGCGTCACCGTTATTTTTTAATATTTTTCTCTATCAGTAAAATATACATTGCTACTGACGTTTTGGTGAAACACCAATACCAAGACATAATAAACTGTCCTGGTGTCTAGCAACAGCCGCTTTAACAGTCCTTTCACCGTTGCAAAAGACTCTCAATAACCACTAACCTTTGTTTATGTGCTCTTACAGTAGAAACTCTATCCATTATTGCACCGTTTTGTATGGTGAGAGCCCTGTTGGTAGGAATATCCTTTTCACTGGACTCTGCAGGAATTTTCTTATCTGCCACACTATCACGCAATATCTTGCGAGCTGATAAACATACAAGAAGTAAACAACTCACATTATATTCGCATAGCATCTAATGACAAGGAAATGTTTAAGAAAAATAATTGAGATATATTTTACTAGCCTTCTATGGCTTCAGATACATTAGAGTTTAGACATTGCAGTTCTTACCTGCTCTAGCTTTGATTAGCTGGTGAATGTACTTATCTCTTCGATTATTTCTCTTTTCTAAAACTTCTGGAAGGGGGTACTCTGAAGGAGCCTTAACCTTTTCTAAATTTTTCATTTTAACCTTAGGCCACACTTTTACCTAAAGAAATTACACACAATATTTTCGGTCAACATGTTTTCATCACACACTGTGGTGGCAAGATTTGCTAATAGCTCTTGTGGTGTAGTGGACAGCATGCTGACTTGAAAGTCAGAAGTCTGAAGTTCAATTCCTAGTGGAGGCAGAAGCTTTTACATATGCAAAAGTGAGTATGCTGTTAAAACTTCAACATCACTAGAAAATTACTTTAAGACAAAATGTTTTTCTACATGAAAAACAAGGTATACCTTTCACTATATCATCACATATTAGATGAAGTAGATGAATCACTAAAGCTAGCAAATCATGTATAAATCACCACACTGTAGAGTAATAAAATGGCTACCGTATCTTCTATAGTTTCAAGTTGAAGGTTTGTTGGTATGGCTCTGTGGTTAGTTATTTTCTTATAGGCTTTGCCCAAAATCTTGCTTGATTCTACATCAATGGGTTGAGACATTTTAGGGATTGCCAACTTTTTATCTGTGTGACTGAATAACATAAAAAAGCTGCTGGACCAGGGTGAAATTCTGCCAAACTGCGTTGCTTTATAGTCAAACTGCTAAATCATTTGTCAAATAGTGAACTTAAATATTCAAATCTTACACTTGATCGTTGATTACACTGAATGGGACTTTGAGGTTCTCTTCATTACTAAGGATAGGTGTGGCAGGGATGGAGGTAGGAGTATTGGCTGTGGTGCTCTTGTCAGGCTGAGACATGGAGGAGGATGGAAGTCTTACTGCAATCAAAATCTATAAGTTAATTTATGCTAATCTAAAATTAAATGGGTTATATTTACTAGGAGTTGTAAACTCATTCAACAGAAATTATGTTGTTATATTCTCAATGCCTAGATATTGTTTGTTAATTGCAATTATGACTAGTATTAATACTAACACTACTATACAACTAATGGCACTGATACTACTACTAGTATCGCTATTACTACCACTTCCACTACCACTATTACCACTACCACCAACACTACCACCATTACTACCACTACTACTACTACTCTCACGACTACCACTACCACTACTCCTACTACTACCATTACTACTACTACTACCACTACTACTACTACTACTACTACTACTACTACTACTACTACTACTACTACTACTACTACTACTACTACTACTACTACTACTACTACTACTACTACTACTACTACTACTACAACTACTACTACTACCACCACCACTACTAACTATAACAAAGTCTTGTGACATTAGACAGCAATTTATTTGTACAAATGAAATATATAATAAGATGTCTGCACATACATCCTAGTTTGAACCAAGGGCCAATGAGCCTCATGATACCGTTCTTCACCAGCTTCCATTTCTTACTCACACCTCCATAGAAGCATCTCAGAGTTCGAGGGGTTGCTACCCTCCGCACATCCTGCGGGAGCTTAACTTCGGACATCTCTTCTATCTAGAGGCCATTCACAACAAATATGGTGTAACATATCTGGTATGTTAATTGGCTGTAGTGGCAACAGTATATTATAATAATGTGCTATTATGTATTATAATTAGAACAATTTATTAAAATATATAATTGCTTATGCATTCTGTCTCTGTAGGAGCTGCTGTAGCCAAACCTATTGTGGAGCTCTTTTTACTATTCTAAGAATCATCAATGATACTACAATATTGTATGCCAGTGAAATTACCAACAATAAATGCTTGTTGAATACCAAATAGAATTTTAACATCCTACTCACCCAATCCAGAGGGTTCCCATCTAGTGTAGGCCATAGATGTGTACCTAGTTGACCTACATAGCGACCATTGATAGTCCAAGCCCGCACCTAAAACCAACATAAGTAGAGCCTAAATACTTTGTGTAAAAAACTATACAATATATCCTATATAATAATATGAACGGAATTTTGCTTCAAGAAAATAAATGATAAACCAATTTGTATAGAACAAAAATAAAACTTGCATTGTGATCTTCCGAGCCAGAGAATATGAGTTGGTAGTTGTCTGCAAACATCAGTGTAGTGATGGGTTTTATATGAGCTCTAAAGCTACAGAGTAGTGTGGGTTTCTTTACTGTGTTGGCAGGGTCTGATGCCTGAAACATAAGGATCAGGTGTGCAGTCAGGTATATAATACTCTCATACGAGCTTATAGTCACTATCCCTGTGAGAATCCCTGACGGAAAGGGTTCTTTAAAATATACTAAGGAGCTTTTCTACTGTAGAAAATCATGACTAGATGCTCTTCCTAACATCAACACTGGTATTCAGACTCGAGCCACTGACTTCGTGTTCACTATGCCACGGCTGCTCCTTGGTCATTTATATACTATATTACTATAAAACTATTTTTATAAAAAAAAAACAAAAAGTAATAGAAAACAAGTCCTTGGCCTGCTAAGAAAAAAATTTTCCATCAGGGGTTCTAACAGGGATGGTAACTATTGTAGTAAAAAATATTATTAGAGCCATCGAGCAGTACACGTTGCGTCAAGTTGACGGCCCTCAATAACAATATTGTGAATATAGAGACTAGGTCAAGGTGATTTTTATCGGACTTGCAAGTTAAATCATTCTGGCAATAATTTAACTAACTCAAAGCTAGGTCAACTAATTTTGATATATTGTGATTGGTTGATACAAGTTGTAATGCTAATTTTATATTAAATTTGTTGAGTTTTATAACATTTTTGTATGTAAATAATTGGTTGTACTCCAAGACGTCCGTTTTGTGCTCCAAGACGTCCGTAATATGGATATAAATAGAGTTGTAATTTTTAGTAGCAGTCAGTCGACTGTTGCCTGTTGTAATGTTTATAATTGACTCTTATAAATATAATAAATTTTATTCTTTGCGAAATACTCTGCTCTTTGATTAGGTTGCTATTGAGTTGGCAATAGTGGTGGTTAGTTTCTATAGGTTTGTCAATGGTGATTACTTGCGCTGCAATTCCTGTTGAATCTCGGTGATTCAAATCCCAGGAATCTGATTTCTGTCACTGTCTCTGACTACAGCTGCTGTGATATAAATCGGCGAACCATAGCCGTGTCCCTGTCACGCTCCAGCACTGTTACCGAACACCAGAAATCATTTTTCCACTGTAGTGACTCTCTTGCGTTGCAGAATTCCTGTCGAGTCTCTGCGATTCGAACATCAGGAATCAGATTTCTGTCACTGTCTCTGACTACAGTTGCTGTGATAAAAATCGGCGAACCATAGCCGTGTCCCTATCACACTTCAGCACTGTTACCGAACACCAGAAATCAATAGTCACTGGAAAATATTAAAATCACATTAGCAAATAATTTGGCAACAAACAGTATTAGATAGTTTAATTAGTTTTCCGCACAAGGGAATTCTATTCCGACCCTCATTGTTAAGTGAGATTACTTACCGTCAATAGTGACACCTGGTGTCAGACACAAATTTACTTCACTGGTGGCAGCGGTGGGATATTTCTAGAGCAATACTAGACAACCCACTATAAAGATGGCAGAAGAAGCTCTTCGTGAAGCCGCTGCAGGAATTCGAGACATGGCAAAGGAGGCTGCTACTATACTTAATCAACGGCAACATACTCGCCTACCACCCCCGTCATTTGATGGCACTACTGATGTGGACGAGTTCTTACGTAGGTTCGAACAAGTCCGAGTACTTAATAAGTGGGAGGATGCAGAAACTGAGCTACGTTTTGATATGGCTGTAACTGGTGCAGCAAAGCGCGGATTACCAGAGGGCACTTATAAACATCGTGCTGGTCAACTCCGAACCAGGTATCAACTCACAGAGCAAGGAGCCAGTCAGCTACTGAAGCAGGTCAGCTGGAACCCTAAAGAAAATATACACGAATTTGCCAACTATCTAAAAAGAATAATTCAGATGGCCATCCCAGAACTAGGTGAGGATGGTAGAATGAAGCGCACTATTAAAGAGCTAATAAATGCATTACCGGATGAGTATCAAACATTACGCTGGGAACTAAATCATCGCACACCAGAGACTGTGGAAGCCACCATAGACATCATCCACCAGTTTTCCCAACTACAAACAAACACAACCACAGTGCGTCAAGTGAAGAACGACAGTATGGTTGAGTTAGAAGCTCGGCTGGACCAATACATGGCACAGCAAAATAAGATGATGCAGAAACTCATGGAAACTCAAGGAGCCATGCTGGAGAAATTGACCTTGTCAACTGCCTCGGTACAAAGCCGACCCCCTAGAACTGCGCCAACGCCAGTTACCTGCTATGCTTGTGGAGAGAAAGGGCACTATGCAAGGAGATGTCCCCAATCTAGACAGGGAAACGATTTAGTTCGACACTAAATGACCCAGTCACTGTCGAACTGAATCCTATGGGTCGAACACATGTCCGGTTAACGAAGCAGAGAACCGCCTACTATGTTCCAGTCAAGATTGGAACCCAGGATGAGGTTATGTTACTTGACAGTGGGTGCACACAGTCAATCCTACCTACATCAGTAATACGTCAAATTGCCGACCACTGTTATACGCCTCTCATTCCTACAACAGGGCACTGCACACTCGCAGATGGAAAAAGTGTCAAACTGGAAGGTACCACATGCCTCACCTTTAAACTGGGTTCTACTGTCTGCACTCATCAGTTCCTAGTAGCCAATCTAGACAACCAAATACTACTGGGTCTCAATTTCTTCGAACAATTTCACTGTTACATAGATTTCTCTAATTGCTTGTTCCGAATGGGAGAACAAACCATAAGCTGTTGTGATGAACGACGGCAGCCTTTCCACGCCAACGTACAGGCTAAATATGTTACAGTTCTGCCGCCCCGTGCAGAGAGTCTTGTGGAGGCCCGCATAGTTCGGCCATGGAATCGTCAACATGCTTTCTTGGAGTCAAAAACTTACACTGATGGGGTGGTAATCGCCAGTGCACTATACCATCCTCAGCAGCAACCAAAGATCTATGTGAGGATGCTTAACCATACAACGGAGCCAGTCACCATTCCACCTGGAAAAGTGCTCACCAGATGCTGTACTGTAGAGTCCATTGAATCTCCGCAATCCGAAGGTGCTACCCCAGATGCATTTGAACAAGAAGTGAAGAAGTGGTGCCAGCATCTGCCCCCATTAGAAAAACAAGCAGCTACACAGATGTTGAGGCGACACCGGGGAGTTTTTAGTGCCCACAAATATGACATAGGTCGCACAGACCTAGTAAAACATGAAATCCCTCTAGTGTCGGGGACTCGACCCCTCAAACAGAGACCTTATCGTCATGGCCCTGTCCAAGAAGAAGAAATTGAAAGACAAGTGGAAGAATTGAAGGCCCAAGGACTAATCCGTGAAGGGTATGGTGCATGGAGTTCACCAGTTGTATTAGTACAGAAGAAGGATGGTACCTGGCGCTTCTGTGTTGACTATCGCAAACTTAATGACAGTACACACAAGGATGCTTACCCCCTCCCACGTATAGATGACAGTTTAGATGCGCTGGGAGGCAGCAAATATTTCAGCACTCTAGATCTAACTAGTGGCTATTGGCAGGTAGAACGGGAAGAATCAGCAAAGGAAAAAGCGGCATTCTCTACTAGGTCCGGCTTGTGGGAGTGGCAAGTCCTGCCTTTTGGGTTAACCTCAGCGCCCTCTACATTTGAACGATTGATGGAGACTGTCCTGAGAGGGTTACATTGGCAAACAGTCCTAATATATCTAGACGACATCATAGTCTTTTCCAAAGATATGAATAGCCATCTTGAAAGGCTTGCTGAAGTTTTCCAGCGTCTAACAGCTGCTGGACTTAAATTAAAGCCTCAGAAGTGCACCTTATTTGCCGAACAAGTCCAGTATCTAGGCCACGTTGTCAGTCAGAATGGTATTTCAACAGATGATTCAAAGGTACAGAGAGTACAGGAGTGGCCTCGACCCCAGCATAAGACAGATGTCAGGGCATTCCTGGGTACATGTGGGTACTATCGACGGTTTATCCCTAGGTATTCCGAGGTATCTCGTTCCCTCAGCCAGTTATGTTCAAAAGATTCCAGATTTCAATGGGATAAGGAGTGCGAATTGGCTTTCAACAAACTCAAGGCTCATCTAGTTACTGCCCCTATTCTTGCATACCCTGATTATGCTAGAGAATTCATACTTGATACAGATGCTAGTCAAGTCGGTACCGGGGCTGTCCTGTCCCAAATCCATGGTGGCGAGGAGAGGGTGGTAAGCTACTACTCTAAGATGTATTCCAGCGAAGAGAGCAACTATTGTGTCACCAGACAGGAGTTACTGGCAATAATTAAAGCGGTCCGCCATTTTCGGCCTCAACTCTATGGCCGCCAGTTCCTTGTAAGGACTGATCATGCTTCACTTGTTTGGCTGCTTCAAAACCCTGCCCCGACAGGACAATTGGCAAGATGGTTGGAAACGCTATCTGAATACAACTTCAGGATACAGCATAGGAAAGGGCGAAAACATAACAATGCTGATGGACTGAGCCGGCAGATATGCAAAGAATGTAAACAGTGTGACCGAATGTTTCCATCACCTGAGAAGAAGATCAACCTTTCCCAGACTGCTTTACCAAACAAAGAACCAAGATTCCACTCCACTGCTACCCAGACGGACATAGTGCAAGGAATAACGACTGTACAGGCTGCACAATTCCCTATTTTCCATCCAAAGACGACTGAGCCACAAGAGTGGTCAGAATGGTTGAAGCCCCCAATGACCCACGTTCCCATGAGTGTAGTACCCAACGCGGTGAATGACCAGAGAGTGGAAGTTGCTGCGGAGGTTACTCATGTTGCAGTTAAAGCTGTGCCACAGATGAATGTTGAAATGGACACCATTCGTCAAGCCCAAGAAACAGATGCAGTCATTGGTCCAGTTTATCGCGCATTTCAGAAAGGAGTGAAGCCTAACGTGGACCAAGTGGGCGGAGAGACTAAAGCACTACTTCGCTGGTGGGAAGAGCTCAGCCTTCTTGGAGGGCGCCTGATGATAAAAATGAGGCACCGCCGGGAGGGTCACATGGTGACTGTTTTACCTCGTGCATTGAGAAGTGAAGTAGTAGAGTCCATCCATAAACAGGCACATTTAGGAGTCAACAAAACGTTACTTGGTGTACAAGAAAAGTGGTATTGGCCTGGAATGTCAGCCGAGATTAGACGACAAGTTCAGGGTTGTCAACAGTGTCAGCAAGCTAAGCCTGTCCCTCATCGATCCTCCAACCCCCAGAATCATCTTCATGCCGGACGCCCCTGGCAGATCCTTGCAATTGACCTCTGTGGACCATTTCCTGAAACAAACCAAGGAAACACACAGATACTGGTACTAGCAGACCATTTCACCCGGTGGTATGACGCTATCCCAATAAAAGATGGGACAGCCACAACTGTCGCCCGGGTGCTTGATGAGCGGGTCTTCAGCTACTTTGGAGTCCCAGAATGCATCCACTCTGATCAAGGAAAGCAATTCACATCCCAAATCTTTCAGGAGTGCTGTTTGTTGTGGGGCTGTGATAAGACACGATCATCACCGTATCACCCACAAGGAAATTCCGTGGTCGAGCGGCTAAACAGAACCCTAGGAAATTCCCTGCGTGCCCTTCTAGCCGAATCTCTTCACAGGGAGTGGGATTTGCTAGTTCCACAAATCCTGCGGACAATTCGAGCTACACCACACCGAATCACCGGCGAGACCCCAAATTTTCTGATGCTAGGCAGGGAGGTGAAATTGCCTGCAGATCTTTTGTTCCAGCAAGAAGACCCACAGGAGTTACCAGTGGAAGAGTTTGTGGATAAACTCAAAGAGAGGCTACAACAAGTCCATGAGCGGTTGAGACAACAACAGATGGAGATGCCTCAACCTGAAGAGGAAGACAGTCCATATAAGGAAGGCGATAAAGTCTGGTTAAAATCATACTACCAAGGACAGGGACGAGGTGCTAAGCTCCGTCCTAAATATGTGGGGCCCTACACCATCACTAAAGTGTTGCCGTTCCAGACTTATCGTATGGTAAAGGATGGCAAATACAGTGTTCAACATGAAGGGCGTATCAAAGCATATGTAGAATCAACTGACTCCAGACAAAAGGATAGAGCACTAGCAGCCACCCCACCTGTTCCAGCGGATACAAGGCCACCTACTGTCGCAGAAACACCACTGCCCACTATACCATCTCAAGACTCGGTCACCAATGGCTTCATTACAGAGGAAGAAGACGATGTAGAGATCCTGCCTGTCGCACCCCAATTATCAGAAGACCCAGCCGTAGTGAGACCTCCCGGAGCCTTACCAGATGCAGAACCCGATGTTGACGTACATAATAGAACTGATGTAGAACCAGAAACCGACGGATTACCATCTACCTCCAGTATGAAGGAATTGACCAAGGAGGAAAGTGTTGATGTAAACCGGAAAGACGATGACCATCCCCAAGAAGGCGAGTCTGCAGCTATAGAGGAGTTAGAAACATATGGTGAAGAAATCCACTCAGCTGATCCTGGCTTTAGATCAAACCGCCAAAGACGCAAACCTGTTCGGTTTGGAGACTACCACCTAGATCGAGTACACTCCTGGCCGAAGTCTAACTATACTAACAGAGTTGTGCCAAAGAAGTCAGAGACCCAAACCATTCTACACGCTGACTGGTTCAGTAACTACCATGAAGAATTTCCTGCATTAGTAGAAGCTGCCAACCCAATTAAAAGACTTAAGAAGGGTCCAATTCCGGGACGGAATTCTATCTCCGGAGGGGATGGTGTAGTAAAAAATATTATTAGAGCCATCGAGCAGTACACGTTGCGTCAAGTTGACGGCCCTCAATAACAATATTGTGAATATAGAGACTAGGTCAAGGTGATTTTTATCGGACTTGCAAGTTAAATCATTCTGGCAATAATTTAACTAACTCAAAGCTAGGTCAACTAATTTTGATATATTGTGATTGGTTGATACAAGTTGTAATGCTAATTTTATATTAAATTTGTTGAGTTTTATAACATTTTTGTATGTAAATAATTGGTTGTACTCCAAGACGTCCGTTTTGTGCTCCAAGACGTCCGTAATATGGATATAAATAGAGTTGTAATTTTTAGTAGCAGTCAGTCGACTGTTGCCTGTTGTAATGTTTATAATTGACTCTTATAAATATAATAAATTTTATTCTTTGCGAAATACTCTGCTCTTTGATTAGGTTGCTATTGAGTTGGCAATAGTGGTGGTTAGTTTCTATAGGTTTGTCAATGGTGATTACTTGCGCTGCAATTCCTGTTGAATCTCGGTGATTCAAATCCCAGGAATCTGATTTCTGTCACTGTCTCTGACTACAGCTGCTGTGATATAAATCGGCGAACCATAGCCGTGTCCCTGTCACGCTCCAGCACTGTTACCGAACACCAGAAATCATTTTTCCACTGTAGTGACTCTCTTGCGTTGCAGAATTCCTGTCGAGTCTCTGCGATTCGAACATCAGGAATCAGATTTCTGTCACTGTCTCTGACTACAGTTGCTGTGATAAAAATCGGCGAACCATAGCCGTGTCCCTATCACACTTCAGCACTGTTACCGAACACCAGAAATCAATAGTCACTGGAAAATATTAAAATCACATTAGCAAATAATTTGGCAACAAACAGTATTAGATAGTTTAATTAGTTTTCCGCACAAGGGAATTCTATTCCGACCCTCATTGTTAAGTGAGATTACTTACCGTCAATAGTGACACCTGGTGTCAGACACAAATTTACTTCACTATAATAAATTCACAGGAGTTTTATACCAAAACTGAAACTTTAAAAAACTAAATTTGCATCCTTATTAGTATAAGCAGTTTCTGATTGTTTTAATATTAAATAAAGCTCTTCCATTTAAAGAAAGTATTTCTTATATATTTTATCTCCTGTGTTGCTTCATAGCTTTTTAAAAAAATTGGGTTAAAAATCAGTAGTATGACAACTCCTAAATAAGTTTCAGCACATGGCGCCAGCCTTTCATTGTTTATTGTGATGACTGTAAAGTAGCCAATCACAATTGAATAAAATTCTTGCTGAGTTTTACCTCAGGTGTAGGGTTGATCGACTCGATGCCAGCGGAGAACTCATGCTGCTGAAACTGTCTAAAGAACTTAGCAGAAGCAAACAGCTGGTAGATTTTGCGTCTTTCTGCTATGAAGTCAGCATATTCTTCAGCTGTTAGTGTTGATGTGTATGGCACCTTGACACAGTAGTCTCCTATGAACCACACCTGCAATATTATGCAACCATTAAGCTGTATAAATAATTTATTGGCAGCAATTTACCTTACTAAACACAATGCGTGTGACAGAGAATATGAATCAAGTGCAACCCATTCCAATTAGCATATAAAATTAAAATGATAAAATGAAAATAATTGTAGTATATCAAAACAATAAATAGCTTTAAATGGGTATCAGTTGCGTGATATTTAAATAACATCCGCCACAAAGACAACTTTTTATGCAAAATGTTATGCAGCACTACATCATAGTGCCAAGATCACACATATATATTATGCTATACAGCACTACATCACGGTACAGATATCATATGAGATATACAGTATTACATCGTGGTACAGGGATCATATACATTATACAGCAAAGTAAAGATTACTTTAATATATCCCCGTGAGTCAGCGCTAAACAGATGTAGGTTTTTCTTGTCCACTGCCAGAGAAGTGATAGCATCCTGTGGTCTGTGTGACCCCCTGAACTGACCAAGAAGTCCACTCCTGTAATGCAAATAAGCCCTGTAATGCGCCAGCTTGGGTATGCGTCCCTTCAATTACATTCTACCAACTATACATAACACATCAACTATGCACATCTATTATACAGTATCTCAAAGATACAGCATCTTAACTACACATAGTTCTTCTACTATGTGAATTTGTTAATTCTTCAAAAGATTAGAAAACATTAAGCAACTTGAAGTCTTAAATTATTTATGTTTAAATTAAGTTTATTAAACTATATTATTTGCGACTTCTCCCATTGACCACTAGAATGTTCTAGCAGACCCATGAAATCTTTTATTATTGCTGGAAGAATTATGACTAAGTTTTAGGCAGAAAGACACTTCTCTGCATGTCTAAAGAACCTTTCACCACTTTTATGCATGTTGATAAACAGCATAGCATGGTAAATGTGTGAAGAAATTACTTTAATATCAACAGATATAGTATTTAGCAAGAGAAAAGGCATACCTCAATATGAAGAACATTAAAATAAAATCAATTAAAATAATCTCAATATGAAGAACATTAAAAGAAGCATTTTGAATGACACACATGATTAGAAATACATTAAAGGTTTGTAAGATGAACTGACTTGTAGTGAATAGACCAAGCTCTTATCCACCCATCTAGTCCCCCAGCAAACACTACTGCGCTCTTCTTATCCACCTTCCTGTTGTGAAGGGAGACAAGACACTCTATACTGTTGGATGCTATCAGCTGCTGTGGCCCCTGCCATTATTTACACACAAATACCAAAATTACTATTTGACCTAGAAATTACATGAAATATATCAAAATAGATTAATCTGACATCTGGCTTTTGTGCAGAAGTTTATCAAACAGCCTATTTAACAACCCTGTACATACACTGCACATTGGTAACCTAATGTATAGCAATGAGTATAAAACAAGAGCGTGACGTCTAGTGCTCAGTGTATCATTATTTGTTTTCGGCATCTTTGGTCTTAGTCTCAAATTTTCACAAATTTCAATAGAATGTCAAATGCCAAAAATATTACCAACCGAAATGCTAAAAGACTGACAATTTAAAAGGAAATTATTGCAGTGTATTCAGTATTAAGTTTAGCACTACAATGACTACCAACCAATAGCAACCAAGCATGTGACAACTAAGCCAATCGCAAGCAAGCAAGCAAGCATGTGACACCTTGATTGCTGCGTTAATAACGCTGGCGTTGGGACTCATGGTGAGTTTATCAGCTTCTCGGCGCCGATCCCTGAGGCTAGAGTTACGTAGTTGCCAGATCTTGTCCTTCAAATTAGGCTGATCCCTTTTACTGGACTTCCTGCCACCATTTTTATCACTAAAAGACACGGTTCACTGTAATGACTTGCTTATATTGCAAGTCGTTTGTTAAAATTTAGTAATTGGGTGTAAGAAATTGCAGGCACTAAATATTCAGTTATTGTTAAAGAAAGTTATCATCAACTATAATAGTCTGGCAGAAAAACACCAATTTTTGACTTAGGTTCGCAACCCTGGATAAAGTTTTTTTCTCTTCTGATTATTCAAATATAGGGTCTAGGTAAGTGTTTCCAGGTGGGTGTGGACTTCTTACCCTTGAGCATTTTGAGAAATTCAAGATGGCCGCCAGGCACCAGGCGATTCTTTATAATTCAAATGTATCTACCCACTGAGGCTAAATTTAAGGCTTCAATGCTTTGAAATCTTCAGAAATTGATATAATAAAGATGCATGTACCTTCATCATGTGTTTTATTGAGTAATAGGCAAATGATACCCAATGGTAACTAAGCTAAGCCTTAATCATTCACTTTTTTAAAGTTTGATTTAGCCTTGCCGTGTTTATAATTTCCTTGCATCTCTGCATATCAGTTTGTTCTAAATTCATGAAAATTTACTATATGGGGGTGATACTATATGCTGATTACAAATATGCCCAACAAATAAAGCTGAAAGGGGTTCTGCAAAATTGAAATGCAACGTCATTGCCATATGAGCTAAATAGCAATTTATTTCAAACTAGCATGGCTATCAAAAATTTTGTTGAGCTGCCAATTTAATAGTTATTTTCTGTTTTAAAGTTTTAGCTACGTTTTTAAAGTTAGAAAAAAAGGTGAACAACTTTGATAACACAACACCATGGCTTCTTAAAATAGTTTAATTGCTTTATTATGGACACATCGTTAATCTAAATATTGACTTTTTGCTTTCGAAAACTACTTTTACAATAAGCACATTTGACTTTTTCTTTAAAAACATTTGTAAACAGTTTTTTATGAATGAGAATCTATTTCATGCTGGGGGAAGTAATACATTCATTGGAACAGTGGCCCCTTCCCCTTCCCTACCTTTTTCATACCAATCCCCTTTTATAAACGTTTACTATTAATTTCTCCCTTTCAATGACCTATGTTGGGTGCACTGGAACAATAATGATTGAAACTGATTTGGTAAAAGTAGTTAATTTTACTTTTGGTGGTTTCCTCAAAATGCTAAATGAAAAAAGTTTCTCCTGAATGTACCGGGCCTGAGAATATTGGTGGGAGAGCTGTTGAAGTCAGTCTTTGATAAAAGTGTAATCACTAGCATGGAGGACCTTAACAAGATGTTGACTAAGATTTCAGAGAGCTGAAGAACAGCAAAACTGTGGGTCATGTGCTTTATTAGACCAATTTTTTCCATTAACACCCACATCATGGCTGATAGAGAAGGAGACTGGGCCTTACAACTAGCAATGAAAAAGGAAATGTACTTATATCTGTGTAGCATGAAGGTCATACCACAAGATGTAAGGATTGAATTTGTGGCTGGTAACCACACAATGCATCATAAACGCAGCCAGCTTAGACATGACCATTGAGGTGATTTTCGTGAGATTTGGTCACAGCAAGGGAGAATCATTGGCATCACCACTAAATCCGAAACTCTCAAGGTGTGGGTGTATAGCACTTCTGCATGCAACAAGATACAGTAAGGCTTCAGTGACATCAGGGATGAGTCTGAAATAAATGCTTCCACTACTCATAAGGGTGAGATGCAATCAAGAGTCCACTCTGATTCAAAGGACAGGGAGTCTGTTCAAAGATTGAACTCTGCAATGACCCACTCAAAAAAGGGTGCACAAGAAGTTAAGAAAATGTCCACCAAGCTGGAGGTTTTGTTATACAAAATGGCAATAAACTACACTGATGTATAGATATCAGACATGGCCACTGACTCAAAGACAAGAGAACAAGATAAGTGCAACTAAGATGAAGATGCTTTGTCACATTTACAATATAGAGTAGAGAGACTATATAACAAATGATAATATAAGGAGGAGGCCAAAATAAGTCATCGCAATAGGCATGAGGAAAAGACCTCTTCAATGGTATGGACATGTGCGCCGAAGAGATAGGGAGGAAGATATTATAATGGTGGCTGAGATGAAGATACAGAGAAAGAGAGGGAGGCCAAAGAAAAGGTTAATGAATACAGTGAAGGATGTCATACTGAAATGTGGCCTCTCAGATGAAGATATTGACAACAGAATCAGATGACACTCTCTGATAGCACTTGGTGCCCTGCAAAACCGCCACCCATCTTAGACCACAGCTACTAGGTGAGAAAGTCCAAGACAAATTCCTATAATGGACAATTTGCTGCCGCCCCATGGCCTCTCAGGGTGTGATGTAGTGGCAACAATGTAAAATATTGGAAAAGGAGTCATACTAAATGTCTTGGTAGAAAGAAAGTGTGATTTGGTGACACTAGGGCTTTTTTCAGGATGACTATTCATACAAGCTACCAGGTTTACGCTATGTTGCTACGCTTATGCAAAGTGTTCCTCCATGACATCTACAAAACAAAAGGCTTAGAAAACCAAGGTCAGCAATGCTATTTGCGATGTGCCTTTAGCTTATGTACTTTGCCTGCTACAGATGAAGCTATTGAACAATGTCACCAGAGCCATACGAAACTGCGGCATCAAACCCACTAGAACCGTGGCAATTTTTTACAATTTAGCTACTCTTGTGTATAAATTTTAGCCTCAAACTATTGAAATTTTAGCAAACAAAACTGAATATTTAAGGCTTTTTCAATTATGCATGATTTTCTATGCTTTTTCCTAATTTATTAGTACATTGAGATATATTATATGAACCATGATGGTTCACAAATATATATTTAGCTCCTATGACATGACGCCGCGCTTAAATGTTGCAGGACCTATTCCCAGTGTTTTTGCTATGCATAGTTAGAATCAGCAAATTCTATTACTCTATAATAGTAAGTTTTCATGAATTTTGAGTAAACTTAAAAATTTTTGATCATAATCTGTTGATGTGTGCTAAATAAAATAAAATGGCCTAAATTCATTAAATGCTTCTGTGGAAGCCAACAATCATGCAAAACAACGAGATATAGCTGTTCTAGTACATCTATCCCATGCACAGAGTTCTGTCCTTGTGAAGCAGTAACAGGAGTGTGCTGCAATAAACTAACATGTCTAACAAATGCTAATGATAGAAAAAAAATGAGAAAGGTGGTTAATATGAACATGAGCGAAAGTTTGTCACATCTATTTATACATATGTTTCATTTTAATTTTAGCTGAGCAATATGCTTTTATCTTTTTCACTTTTTCTTTACTGGCAATAAGCAATGTTTTTCTTTATATATCTGTCCAAACAATTATTCAAAAACCTTGTATCATTTCTCTGCACCATATGTGATGTTTTATTGAAGCAATTTCGATTTTTGAACTGAGCAACATGTCTCTTGGTTCTTTACTTTGGTTTTATTTGCACTGGCATGGCAAATATTCATTCCAAAAATACACATCTATTTGAATCATCAAAAAATTTTTGTTTTTGCAACATAATATAGACTTTATGCCTACTAGATTACGATTTTCTCATAATTGGCGGCCATCTTGGATTTCTCCAAATGCTCAAGGGTGGCAGGTTCACACCCACCTGGAAACAGATACCTGAACCCTCAAGATAAATAATCAAAAGAGAAAAAAACTTTATCCGAGATTGCGAACCTAACCCCCAGTTCTGCCAGACTATAAGTGTATATGTATACATGTGTGTACACACACGAGCATTTAAGTATGTGTACAATATACAATATAGATAAAGAAAACATAAAAATGCTAGGTTACTAATCTAGCAGTAGTTAACACAGGAAAGCACACCTTTCTACCAGCTCACTGGTGGGTTGAACAGACGTGGATCCTTGGTTCTCGGCTTCCGTAATATTACTCAGTTTCTGAAATCAAATACCACTTATGAATTAGGCAGCATACGCAAAGTTATGTGCTTGTAGAAAAAACACAGCCATATACAGAACGTATAACATTCATTGGCAATTATGGTGATGTTTTACTTATTATATCGGAGCTCTGTCCCTCCCCCCCCCACCGGTTGCCAGTTTACACATAGGCCACAAATGAGTGGTAGAGATTTGATACCTTTCTTTAATTGCTGCCAAATCTACACACACCTTAGTTACAATCATAGTATTTCGGTTTTGTGGATGAACCATTCAGTGCTTTACAACTTAAGTTTGTGAAATCAGCATCAAAAGTATTTGCAATGAGAATATTAGCTGAGAATAGAAACGTGTCTTACCTTCAAGAGATTGTGTAGCTGAGGTTTGCCATCATCTGAGTTGGAGGAAATAGACATAAACTTGATTAATGCAGTCGCGTCCTTCTCCTCTTGTCCACAGGTGCAGAGTTGATGCTCTTCAAACTCCTGACTTGCAGGATCATCAGGTGAATGAATATACTTCTGACAGTTGGGGCATCTGAAAGACATACATACGGAGGAGAGAGTAAAATATTAAATATAGTGCGACATGCAGTAGTCCATGACATGTTTGCAGATGAGGTTAATGCAAAAGAAAAGTAGAGTAGATCTTAAAGCAAATTAGAGTAGAACTCCAAGTAAAGTAAAAGTCAGAGTAAAGTAGAGTAAAGGTTAAAGTAAAAAAGTAAAATAGATGTCAGAGTCAAGCGGGGCAGGGCAAAGTAAGTGCAAATTTGGTAGTTTTTAGAAATGCCTCATATGGAATATTCATTTGCTGTCTTCATAGTCAGTAGAGTGAATCTGCGAGATACAATGTAGTGTTGAGTTTACCCAGTAGCCTCCGTGGTGTAATGGTAGCACACTTGCTTGCAAGCCAGAGGACTTGGGTTCGATTCCCAGTGGGGGCAATTATTTTTTATACAACTACTACATAAAAAGCAAAGCAGCGCTGTAACTGCACATTATAAGCAAAGCAAGATAGGACAGAGTAGAGAAAAGCAGAGCAGAAAAGAGTATTGTAAAGTGAATTGAAAAAAGTGAATAAAAATACATAGTGCAGACTTGATAACTGATGCATGTGCAGTAACAAGGAGAAATTGAAAAGACCTGTATGTTCCAGATAAAAATTGATGCAATAGAAGTTATGCTCTCAAAAGAACTTCAACCCACATCTTAAATCAAAAGTTTTTAAAGGCTAAAAAAACTTAAACCAATGAAATTTCTTTGTCACTGCACCTAAATATATAAAAAATGTAGTGTAGTTTTTTACGAATAAAATAGAAACTACCAGAAACTAACTCAAACTACTGAATGAGCTGTTTACCTTTGCACAGTATCTTCTGCTGCTAGCTCAGTCTGAATACTCGGCTTAGCTGACAAATTCTTTAATCCTTGCAGAGCGACAGACTCATAGCTTGGGGTACCTGTTGACGCTCTAATTTCTGCGGGTAGCTTCTTCAACCACCCATCAATAGGCTGATCATTCACAGAGTGCTTCCTTTGCTGGTTTGTTTGAAGCCATGAATCAAACTCATTGGTTATTGTTTGAGCATTGACCAGATCAAGAAAACTAAAACAATATGATAAACTTTATATGCAACTTTAAAAACTCATAGGTCTCTGCAGGCATACAAAATCTTTTTTTTAATAGTCCCACGCCTGAAGTTCTAGCATATTGAGTAGTAGAATGTTTGATTTATAACATTAAATATAATATTTCCAACTAATAACACATGCTACACAAATACACACCTGCATATACATGCATATACAAATATAGAAATGTATATTACTTATATGTAGGAATTGTATATATACACATACACGCACGCACGCGAACACACACATAAATTTATATAGCTTATATGTTATATAATATAAATATATATAATATAAAGAAATATATATTGCATATATGTATGAAATATATATATATATATAGATATATATTTAATTTACTGTAGTTTGCCCGGCTCAGCTTCTAAATTTGGGAAAATGGCTTTTCGAGCAAGGTCATATTTCTTGGCAATTAGAGAACGCTGTGACTCAACTCTCTTTGGCCTCTCTACACCCAACAGTGGCTTTATGCTTTCTGTGCAGTTTAACCTGTAATTGACTTCAACTTTTACAACAATGGTATCTAATGCAAATGGTTTAGTCACTTCATAACTGTCATGTGTTGGTCCATTTTCAAATAGAACAGTGTGGGCCATTTTCCACCATAAAAATATGTTTAGTTAATATCAGTACATAACAAATGCATTAGATTAAGAATAAGTTTAACTTGCCTGCAAGCTACTTGGTTAGTTTCAGTTGACCAAACCATGAGATCACCATCATAAGATGCGGTGAGCAGCACATTGGGATGATGATAGCACATTGCAAGTATATCTTCCTGGTGTTTTTTCTCCCAGATCTTGTTCATACTCTCAGTTTCATCTGCGTCAATAAAAGCAACAACCCGTCTGTTGAATCCAGCAACCAGAATCTTGCTCGCCAATGACACTATACTGGTTATCTACAACAATGTTATAGCATGTTTACAGAGACACTTTGGGTCGTATTGATAGATTATTTGAGCTAAATGTACAAATAATTTGCCTATTAGTTAATAATCAAATTATTCTACAATTGAATGTATTATCAACAATATTTGATCAACACATTCAATATTTTATTCTTTTATTGAATATAATACCAACTATTTAAACTTAGAAGTTACTGTCTTGGCTGATTATGATGCTCAACTTAGTGTCATACACCTGTCAGTCAAGTTAGATATAAAGTGGTTGAATATCATAGGCTACAATGTGAAAAATGCATAAGAAGACTCCCAGCAATACAGATCTACGTTTGCTCTACCTAAAGGAATATTGATAATATTATGGTTAGAATAAGTTTGGCTTTATAGACTTTTCACATATAGGGTATACTGTAATATATTGCAGAATCAAAACATTGAAATTCATCAAAGTACATGAAGTTCTAACTCATATTAAAACAAGGAGTTTTTTATTTGTGGTGCCCAAATTTTTTAATAATAAAAATTGTTACTATAATATAAAAATAAACACTCATATTATGAACGCAATTTATAAATTATTTTGAATAAAGAATTCGCAGTAACTTAAAACACTGCTAACTAGCCGTTTGGCTTTTGTAAATTCACAGATATATTTTCATTACAGAGTATCAATAAGAAAAATGTACAACATTTACAATAAGTCATAAAGTCATATATAAAGCAGTAACAGCTTGTGTTGCCATATTTATACACAATATAAGCAAAGACTGTAGAAACTGTACACAAATGAAAGTTATCCACCTGTAATATAGAAACTACTAAACATCCTTCATCTTAATTTGTCAGAATTCAACTTCAGCTAAAATAAATTTTAATTCAAACTACTTTTTGAAGCAACACTTGCAGTCATTGAAGTCAAAAATGCATTACACAAATCTTATTTTACATTAGATAAAGAATTGATCAACCAGAAACAAATTTATGTGCAACATGTTTGTTAGACAAAGCAATATACAGTAAGGCTCAACAAAAAGCTACAACTAAAATTTATTCAACTGCTGTAGCATATCAGTTGCCATTAATAAAACAGGAAAGTAGAAACTTGGTGTTCACGACGTCTCTATAATATTGTGTCTGAGGGATAAGGTAGCCTGGTCTTCTCTTTTATTATAATTACAAGATTCCTCTTGATTGGATTGACTTTTTGATATGGCATTAGAACTACCTAAAACAAGCACGCACCAATCTATTTATCTCAATCTTACATAATTTAGATGTCAAGTAATTCTGTTACTGTAAGATCAATAAAACTGATAAGAATACTGACCAAACCGTTTCTGTCTGATAGATTGAAGATGCCGAATGAAAGATGGAGACAGGCCAGTGTATATCAGTGGATTACTAATGATCGTACACAGTTCAATAAACTCCACTACATATGCAGTCTTATCATAGCCAAAGGTGGCCCCTGACTCGCCCCTTAGTCCCACTACGTAGTAGGCTATGGATGGTAAGCAGAGCATTACATAGACGATAGGCAGCACGGCGGATGCAATGGCTTCTCTGTCTTTCTAAAAACACAACAAAAATGGTGAAGTGAGACTACTGCAAGGGTCAAGGTCTCTTTCAAAAGTCAAGATTTATTGCAAAGGTCAAGGCCTACTGTTGCCTAGCACTCCGTTTTATCGGGAAGCTTTTAAAAATATATTCTGTATAAAGACAAGCGTACACAAAAATAGCTCTTGTTATAAAAATTATTCCGTGAGTGCACTCTGTGAGGCTAACAATAACTTGATACTTATTTTGAGACACTTGTAGCTTTTTAGTTTTGTATTTTTTATAGTTTTTGATTTATTTTCAACCTAAATTTATACATTTTTTATATATTTATGTTCCTAATTTATATATTATTTATATTTATTTATATACCTATGTATAAATATTATATTCTATATTTTTAGTTTTCTACAGTATACAAAATATTGCATTAGCTAAAATCATGAATTCCTAAACTTTCTAATGATACAAAAAAGTGCAGGTGGAAAAACGTGCTTCAATAAACAGATAAAAGGTTTGCAACCAATTTTTTCTAGACTGTCGAAATAATCTAAAATACGGTGATAGTACTAACTTTGTTAGATTGACCAGAGAACTTGGAGTTACTGCCAAAGGTAGCCAGTCGGTCTCTCTTTCTCTTTACCAGAACATAGATGATGGCAGAGTAAGAAGAGAGTATCACAATATTAGGGATAACCATGTTAAACATCAATACTGACCACCAAACAAACTACAAGCAGTTATGTAAACAACAAACTGTACAAATTATAAAAAGGTACATGTCAAAACAATTATATCTAAATTCATGAATGGCTGTTTTAATTATGTTAGCACTTAATGCATTTGCCAGTTGTTAGATAGCAAGAGACTTTTTAAATAGGTTTGAGCTCATGATACTTTTTAAGAAAACAACAGTTCTTTTACCGTTTTCAAGTCAAAAGAAGAGCTGCTTTCGAAAAAACAAATTTCTTTGTGAGCAGTGCATCCAAGATGGCCGTCAGAAGGTTCTAGATATATGGGTTGGAAAAACCCAGGATTCTGATCAAGCATCGTTCTGTTTGGTTTCAACTGTACTTTGTCTATCAGAAAATAAATTCATAAGCCTACACTATAAATGAAAAATAGAAAGCCAATAACTTTGGTTGAAATAGTTGTACAATAAAATGTGCATACACTGGCAAACTGTATGTATTAGCAATTTGATGATAAGATTAGCATTAGATAAATTTCAAGCTCAACTTTATGTAGTAGTTATATACTAACCAGTGCTACAAAATACTGCTGAAGGAACTCCAGTGCAGATCACAAGAGTCCAGGTAAATATTATACGAGCAAAGTTCACAGAGGTAGAAAATGGACGTAACTTAGCTGCCATCAATGGCCATCTTACAGCTATTAGTCTGCAAAAGATAACAACCAGTATAAATTGAAAATCTTCAACAAAATAAATATACTAGCTACAGTTCAAAAACATAAAGAAATAAACTATCAGCCAATTATCTACATACATGCCACTCATTTGTAAATATGAAGATTCAACATGAATATTTGGTTCAACTGACTACATATAGTATTTAGTTCAACTTATATCTATATTGTATGGTCTTTAGCTCAGCTGACTATATCATATAGTATTTGGTTAAACTGTCTATAGGCTATTATATTGTCTCTGGTTCAACTGTCTAGTATATTTTGACAATTAAAATAAGTTTACTATATAATTATTGCTGAAGAACAAGAAATAAGTCAGTTTTAAATCAAGTTTTAAGCATTTTTAAATCTGCAATAAACAAAACTCAAACCAAGGCATATTCTACTCCACAGCTGAATGTAGGCCTTTCTAAAAAGAGTATAATTTAAAAACGAGTGGAATGATTACAATTACAATGACAATTACCACTACTAGTTTTGAACTTATTTTTTCTGCATGTGACCATTATAATAGCTTAAACATTTTTTGAAATTTAATCGAGAGTCTTGAAATACAGAGTGTAATAAGCAAAAGTCTCGTAAACACTAACCTTGAGATAGCAATAATGACCATTGAGGTCTGACCCAATGTTCTAGAGACAGTTCTTGTGAAGCAAGACACCTTACAGTAGGTATTAGAGCTTGACCACAGTGCCTCCAACTTTGAACCATACATCCACTGCACAGAATATCATCTTAAGTTTGAATAACTGCTAATAGCCGTTATTTAACAAAAACTTTCTTTTAATAATTAAAACTTCCTTATATGTTAAAGAATTATCTGTGGTGCTTTTTAAAAACCAATTTTGTAAATTTTCAAGAACAGCATTTTTAAAAAAAATAAACACTCAAATTATATGTTATTTATGTTTGCTTATATATGTCACTAATCGCAGGTTAAAAAAGAATCATTTTATCAAGTATGTCTTTATTTAGTAGCTGCCTGCATGTACCATGCCTGACAACTCTAAATGAATTTCTAGAAAAAAAACTTAAAGAACAATTTCTATTCAAGTAGTAATCATTCTAAAGTGTGAAACTTTTATACAACTTCACAATTAAGTATTTATAAACTAATGTAAAAGTGTGAGGAGTGCAGACATTTAAATGCAATACATTAAACACTAGTATAGTGAAACCAACAATGGTAAGCTTATCTTATCTTTGAGAATCAATAGATAATACAAAACATAGATACAAAGTGGGAACATCAAGTCAATATGGTATATATTTATTTCTGATTTCAAAAGCTGAATATAAAATTGTCCCATCAATAATACTTACTATAGCTCCAATTCTAACGGCAGATCTATATATATCTCCAATAGTTAGTGATATCAAGAACACATCTAGAGGCATGTGTCTTTTCTTGCGAATTCTGTATATTATGTAACATAGTTGAATAAGATTAAACAAAATCCCAAAACTTCCTACTACTGCATAGGCGACTATGAAACCTTTCTACAAAATAGAAACCAAAAGTGTAAGAAGCAAGATGGTAAAGTGTTTGCACTAGAAAGGCATTGGCAGGACATATTATCCTGAACAATGAGTACAAACGTGTAAAAAAAATCTAATAGCTCTCAACATCTTCCTCATTAGCAAAAGTGGATTGAATGCATTTGGGTCAATTAATTACTTTTCTAACCTATTGAGCAAGCAATTTGCTTAGAAGAATGCTAAAGTTGAAATATTAAACCAATTGCAAAACTAAACAATATGGGGATGCTATAAAATTTTTAACATTATTTCAACAGTCATGGTATGCTTAGACCTAGATGAACCTTGGCTGTGATCAATTTCCCTCAAAATATTTAACCGTTTGTAACTTTGAGACTTAGTCTAATAACATAGATAATTAATTTTTGAAGTATTTACAGTTATAATGTCAAAAAGGGGTTCCATCACATTTCTCTCAGGACTACATGAATAAATAGTTCATTTTCATACAAGGTAAGCTTTCTAAATATACTGCATGATTAACACAACACTTACCATGTCTCTATCAGGCATTATAGCTCCTCTTTCAAAGAAGATAGACTTATTTTCATAACATGGCAAAATGTGATTTTGAAAAAAATTAAATGAATTTGGGTTATCACTACACTTCCGGAGTATTGTTTTCAGCGACGGTTCTTCTTGATCATACGAAAAATTACATGCACTTGTCATACTGAATGCTGAGATACACACGATGTGTACAAAGTTTTCTAGTGACTGTTATGAACTGCATGCATGCAACTAGCACAACGTGGATATTGCCACTAGTAAGTAGCTAATCAAACAGATAACATTAAACTATCAGTATCATTTTTAATTAAAATCATATCTAATTCAGATAAAGCTCATATGAATGATAAAATAATCACAACTGGCATTGTAAAAGTAAAAGTATATACTAGTTTGTCACATGAGCTCTCAGTGTATATTGCTAAACAGTGTAAAAAGACACTAAAAATAGTAGGGAAACAGTAAAAAATGAAATAGCCTGCTATCACAAATTTATGTTAATAAGCAGTTAGACAAAAGGCACTAAGTGCAATTTGTGTCTAACTGCATTTACTCTTGGCAATTGCTGGTCTTGATATTATGCAAGCTACAAATTTATTTCTCATAAAAATTACCTCAAAACAAATACCGTACTCTGTTATGCAAAATATAATTACTTTACTGCCTTATAATATACGTTATAAAATTACTTTTCACCCATATATCTTAAAAACTTAAGCAGTGAAATAATATGCAGCAAAACTAAAACATTCGACACAAAATCTTAGTGCATTTTTATTACCTTGCTGTGAACACTAGTGGTAAGGTTTAATATTATGCAATTATGTCATTTTATTATTACTTTTTATAACACAACATTATAAGCACAGTTCTTTTCTATAGAGTATAAGCCATCACTAACCAAACCATAATAAAAGAGCACTGTGATAGAATACGCAAAATAAGCACCCAATATAATCTAACAACACTATACACAACTTAATACCATATGATAATACAATAACATAAAACAACAAAAGAAAATTAATAAATAATATAACAATACATTACAATAAAACAATACAAATACATAACACAATAATATATTACTATTACATAACATAATAACACATTAGAACAACACAATACATTTAAATGATATAGTATAGTAACATACTACAATAATACAGCATAGTTACATAAGAGTATAATAAAATTATACAGTACAATAACATAATACAACAATATATTACAATAATACAATACAACTACATGATATAAAATATAGTATAATAACACAATACAATTACATAATAATATAACAATAATATACCACAATAACATAACACAAAATAACAAATGATTTTCAACACTCACTTCTGCTTTCTCCTCCACACTCATGATTCTCAGACAGTCACCATTATGGAAGTTCCAGATTTTAACAGAGCCATCCCTGCCCCCAGTAATCAGTCTTCTGTAAGTGTGGTCAAACGACATGGCTGTTATATCCACCACCTGGTGTCAGGAAAGACAACGTCTTATTGTCAGACAACTCCTAACTGTGTGATGCATACATATCCTTATACTATATCATTCGCTGATGAGAAAATTGTGGAGTATACTTTAAATAACGGCAATTTTTTTCAGCACAGAAACTTATGCCTATACTCATGCAGCATCTGTACTTAACACCATTACAGATGCTACATGAGTAGAACTCAAATTATTGTTTATTGTCAACAGTCCATATTTCTATATATAAAACTGTAACAATTATTTTCTCAATAAAGTGAAAGTTATGCGCATCTTCATACAAAATCAAAACCATGAGTAAATTGAATATACAGCTAGCTTTAGCTACACTAATTCATACCATACATTGATAGCTAACATTCAACAAGCTATTGCCAAAAGCTTTCACAAAACTCTTACAAAAAAAGCTTTGACAGGAAAAGCTCCTGTTACAGACCTATTATATGAAAATTTTATATAATTTACTATCCCTGTGAGAACCCCTGGTGGAAATGGAAAGGACTTATTAAGATGAGGTACAGGAGCAATTATGACTGGATGATCTTCCTACCATCACCGATGGCCTTCACTGGGATTCAAATCTATGACTTCGTGTTTACTAGGTCAGCACTCTAACCCCCCAGACTACGGCCCTGATCTCTTTTTAACATTATATAAGAGGGCCAATTATATAGTAAGAACATTTTTAGATTCTATAAGCATGAACCGCGCCTCTGAGCAGCAAATTTTTTCATAATTTGGTCAATTTGTTTGCTACTGTAACTCACAAAACATGCTCATGCCCTAGAGTATATGATAGCTTGCAGTCCTACCATTTCCTTGTTATAGAGGGTGGTCACATGAGCTTTATCGAACATGAGCTTCTTTTCACCAGTTGTGATATCCCAGACACATACACTAGACCCACTGCTAGCACTTACTACGAGGTCATACATGGGGTTATAGAGTATGGAGCAGATACTACTCTCATGGCTGTTGGACCTGCAAAGAAAAATCAGGAAAAACTTGGTTTAGTGACAATTTTTCAAAGTTATCTTTTCCAAATTGCTTCAACATGACTTGGACCTGGTTTATCTGCATCAATTATAGTTATGAATCAATATTAAATTTTTATTTTTAGTTATTAAATCATTAATTAATTAAAATTTAATTTTGACATTTAATCATAACTTAAACTGGTCAAAAATTAGACAAATTAATTTTTAGAATATGCTACTTTATAAAGTTTAAAAAAGAAATTTATTATTTTTGAAATCTTTCAACTGGGGTTGTATACCAGTTTCTTCATTATGCACAGTACATCTAATTGAAGATAAAATAGTTTAGCTCTTTGCCTCACTTACTTCTTTGTGTCTTCACTTTCTAAATCCGGAATAAATAAGTTGAGATCTGTTGTTCCGACTATAAGTACTTGACTGTAGTTGTTAAAGAAGGCGGAGCTTATTGCTTTGTAGCCAATCTGCTTGGGGAAACTTCTAGAAGGTATAGTCTGAACTAAAAATAGAATAAAACCAGTAACTAGAAGCTAGAAAATGATGACAAGTGCCGGAATTTCCAAAAGGTACTTTGTTTTGAGCATTCTGAATAGACAATATACACATACACTATTGTCTACCTCCAAAGCTGATTTGCTTTTATAAAAGAGTAAAAAATGAAACAAACATGGAATGGGTCATTTTACTTAATTTAGTACACACTGAAATCTTTATTTTTTAGCTATTTTTCACAATTTAGCTGGTAATAAACATGGCTTTTTGCTAAAACTAATAAAACACTAATAAATATACCAAAACAATTAAGGTTCTTCTTAATTTTGCTTGATTTCCCATGTTTTTTCTTATATATATATAGCTTATTAGGAGTGAGGACCGTTACGAAAAAACCGTAACGGCCGCAACCAAAAGTAGCTGAATAATTAGGAAAAAACATGGGAAATGAAGCAAAACTAAAAATAACTTTGATTATTTAGGTGTATTTATTAGTGTTTTACTAGTTTTGGCCAAAAAACCCGTGTCTATTAGCAGTTAAATTGTGAAAAATAGCTAAAAACTGAAGATATCCAGTCTGTACTAAATTAAGTAAAATGACCGGAATGCAATCAAACGCCAGAATGCTAATCATGTAAAAAAGTATTTTGATGTAATGACACTAAATTACATTTAGGAGCAGTAGTGGAGAAATTGAGATAGCCTCAGTTCTTTAATTTTATTAAATTTTTGTTTAGGGCGCGGGTTGAATTTCCTGTTACACCTCTAATCTAGAACACAGGCTTTTTTCTCAATTTTTCCATTACTGTCGACCAAAACATGGCTCACCCAAGGTCTGATCTTTCAGACTGAACACAGAGACATTTTTGTCTCTGCTGATGGAGATACAGAGATCTCTCTCGTTGTTCACCATCAGATGGAGTACAGCACTGGTTCCCTTCAGTCTGAATATTGGTCCTGTGTTGATGAACGGATTCCATCCTCTTATGTTCTGCTCTATTCCACCACAGATCAGGATATTCTGTTTCTGAAAGCAAAATGGAACCCCATCAGTGGAAAGAAAACTCACAAAATTGATGTTACATGAGCCAGCAATTTTGAAACTATGGTAGTAAACTAGATAAAAAAAGTGTCTCTACTTATAAGGCTTAAACTGCTCTCCATTCTAATCTAAATTTAGTATGTACTGTTTTAGGTGTCAAGAAACGCCTAGCTCTCCAATTTATTTCAAAAGCCATATTTTTAACATTATATGTACTTCTAAGAACCTTTCACCTTTTATTACAGAGTGTGTGGTGAGTAAATGCATCAACTAATACACTATCAACTCTTATTGAAGTCAAACAATTTTACTATTTACTAGGTGCATCAAATGGTAACTTCATTAGAACTATTATCTTAAATCTACTGCTAAAACATAAAAACTCTAATATATAGATATTTGAATTGTAGAATAACCAGATAATAATTTTTTATTTGTTACACAAAGTAACTGAAAAATACATAATTATAGTAACTCCAATAACTAAAATGGCCCACTAATATTGATATCCTACATATATATAAAATATGTTCATCGACAAATAAATAAACTATAATAAACTGTGAATATTTTACAAATATATTCCAGTATATCAAATTGTATGTCACTATGAATATTAATCATACACTTACTTTGCTATAGTCAAAGCAGACAACTCCTTTACTGACTACAAAGTATTTACTCTTGAGGTCATGCATTGAGGTCAAGGCCATAGCAGTGCTGGTCTCACAACACGCACTCACTACTGAGTCTAACTCTGGTAGGTACTGTATAGAGCGCACCCAGTCTAAGTGCAACCTCTTCACTTTCTGTACCTACTTTTCCAAACGAATCTTTCTATAAGCAGCTCGGAGTTGGGGTGACAGAGTGCAGTATTTTGGGACAGTTTGGAGTTGGGAGTTTGGGGTTAAAGTTGGAACTTCAAACCTCAACTATATACTCGAGGCTCCAAACTACTGCACTCAGTCACTCCCAACTCAGGACTGCTTATAGATAATTTGCTTCCAAGCAGAGATATGAGTCATTAGCTTTATACAGTAAAAATAGCTGCAGTACAGTTTAGCTGCAATTTGAAGTTGTTTGCACAATGCTATGTTTCCAAACGTTTCAAATTTATGCCTCTATTCTCTTAAACTTTAAAGTCTAACACTGCAAAAAGTAATTTTTTCTTAAGTAATGAAAAACAGTTTGATTTAAACTAAAAATAAGTGTAAACAATTTTAGTTTTCTTCTTTGTTTACTCTCAATGTTAGACAATCAGCTACAGATATGTCAAGAGTGTAAGCCACATTCAGGGTTATGTTCTCATGTTAAACTTGAACATTCAAGCATGTCATGTGCCCTGTTGTCAATTATATAATAACAATGTGTAACCGAAATCTAATGCGTTGTTGTAAAATTCATCTTCCTATGTTTACAAGTAGACTTGAACTTACATGGTAGTGGTTTCTGTGTCCAAACTGAATGTCAAGGACAAACTGCTTCATGGTAATTCGCTTCTGACTAGCCACTCCATTGAACAAACTTCCGGCTAAGCATTTCCAGAAAGTGAGGATATAAATATTACCCCCTGTATCGCCCCAGAACAGTCTGGCCTGTCGAATAACATAATAATCACAATGAAGCTCAGGAAACTAAGTTTTTCCGTTAGTTCATCATTATTATGCATTGAGAGAGAATATCATTGAAGGTAATTAAGAATTGACACAAATATCTAATCTATTAATAATAGAGAAAAAATTTAAACATCAAGCTTAACTTATTAATTATCCCAGCTTTGTTATATGGTTGCTTTTTCATAAGACAATGATTATAAATGCCTGTCATAAATCATAAATGATATAAAAATGAATAAAGACCAATAAATTATTATAATATATTCTAAAAGCAAAATCTGCCAATTTATGTAAGCCAAAATATTCTTCTTTGATTATTGATTAATTATCAAAACAACAAAATTATTGTAATAATAAAATGAGTGATTCAACAAGGCGACATCAAGTCATTGAAGGCACAACTATAAATATTATATAAGATACTTTTTTCTCTGATCTTGTAATCTGAAGGACCCTTGACATGCTCATAAAAGAAGGCTGGATAATTTAATAACTAAGGTTCATAAAATATTATCATATCCAATCAAAGAAAGCAAGTGAAGACATTAGCCAATCAGAGAACAGAAACTCGCTATTACTAAAGTAACTAAATACGAGATCAAGATGCAGACGTTAATCAAGCAGACGTAACGATATAATGATCGCGCGCAGTCAACTATAGCTAGTCCAGTGAGAATACACTATACCGCGTGAGGAGATTAACGTGTTTGGTGCAGACTTTATGTAGATGAACTTAATATCTGATCATTATTTACATTCTGCAACTTGACTGGTGCCAGTAAATTAAAACTCTGTCCATTAACTTTTCAACTGCCTTGGGATCGGGACATCAATATTGGTAATATATACTCTACTACTGTACGGTTATTATGAAGATGAGGGTCAAAGTTCTTTTAATCTTGTACCTATTTTATGGAGCTATGTGTGGAGGTAAGTTTCATTTTACTATTATTTAACAATTTAAGTCGAATTGTCAGAGAGTTGTAAATTTGGATTACTAAAATTTACGCTAATCTCACCATCAGCAAATTATTGGTATTTTCCTTCATAAGTTACCAGAGTTAATTTCTAATTAAAAATAACAATAACTCTGCAGCATAGGAGCAGAACTTGGTAATATACATACAGATCTGAAAAAATTATGAAATAGGTAAATAGTTTTATTGCAGAATTGAGCAGTTTTATTTAGAACCACTGCATGTGACGAGAATCTAATTGTTGGGAACTTAGTCTAAAAATTACAGAGTAACCAAGTGGATCAGTAATGCCGCACATCCTGTAAGGAAATTCGCCTCAAATGAAAAGCCAAACATGGACTTTAGATTTGTTCTTCACTGATTGATGTAGTTGACGTAAGTGCTGAGTGTTCTACTGTGCAAGCAGGCTGTCGGCCGAATGAACATAAATGACTACTAATCAAAATTCCGCATTTAAAAGTAAAGTTAAAAGTTAAATACCCAATAGGTATTACAGTACGGTGCACAAAGTCTAACTGTACGTTCAGCATGTTAAATTGTTAGTTTGGTAGGCATGCGATGTGTAAAAAGTAATCTTCTTTCAATAGATTGATTTTCAAAGAGATTTCAAAAGGTTTAATTGTGTAATAGATTAATAAAGACCACCAACCATGCGAGTGTACTTCCTTAGAGAAATAAATAATATTGTGTGTATGCAACAATTAGTCTATTGCTAAACTCTAAGAACAATGAATATATCCAGCTTTTAATTAGCTGCATACTTTTCAATTCTACTTTTACATTTCAGTTGGCAATAAAACAGAAATGAATGCCTAAGTGATATTATATAATGTTGAAGTTTGTAACTAATTATCAAAACCATGTTGATCTTATTTTCACACCCTAACAAAACAAAATAGCATTTTGAAATATTATAAGCAAACAAAAGGGAGGAAAACATCTGGAAACTAGCAGACTGAAGGGGGACAATAAGTCACACTTTAATGTTGACTCAACATAAATCCCATTCTAATTTACATATTTACAACAAATATAGTTGACTTTCATGGCTGATTCGTGACAGAATGTTTAGGTCTTGTAACCACAAACTCCAAGAGAGTATAACCTAATCCAGTCCATATTTGCATGCTACACACTTAAGCTACACTGACTATACTGCAAAGATAATCTTATTAAAACCAAACCAAGATTCTCATCTCTCTGTGAACTGTAATTCCAGACAATGGCAAACAGAGCCGATTTCAAATTTCTATGGAAACAAAGCAGCTAGTCTTGGGGAAGGCTCATCTGTATTTAATGTCAATGTTTGCTTCAGGTTTAAACTTAAATCCATTATTTGGTGTATGGTCATACTTTGATGTTTATTCTCTTAGTAGGTAAACACCAAACATTATAGCATAGCCAGTCTGATGCAGATTTTCAGTTGCTTAGAGTTTAAGTTTATAGTGTTCCTACCTTGTTTTAATTCATTAAACAGAGCGAGAGCTATTTCTAGAACTAGAGCTATGTCATAGAGCAACCATGTGCCTCTGTAGCCGTGTTGACTAAACCTGTTCCAATTAATATATTAAATATTTATAAAAAATCAACACAATACTACGAAAGCTTATCAAAAGACATTATCAATTGATATTTTTGACTTTTAATCACAAAATATCTTACAATCAAAACATTCATTGCATCGCTTTACATAACACGTTTTCACATATTTAATGTTTTGATATTACCATAAAATAAAGAGCATGTATTACAAAGTCTATAAAATAATAATCTCAACCTATCTTAGAAATTAGCATAAAAAGAGGTAAAACCACATAATATTTTAAGGTTTATTTAGTGATAAGGTGAAGTCAAGAGGCACAAACATATTAGGGGGGATAATTACAGAGAGCATGTGCCTTGCGTATGTTGCTAATTAGTCTTCATTTCCCTATCATCACTTTCCTACTGATGTTAATTTCAACTAATTACACATGTAAACACAGCCAGTGCAAAACCATACGATACATGTCTGCTGGAACCACATCTTTAATAATGAATAATTAGTTTTAATTTTATTGTGCATTTAGAATAATTAGCAAGATGTCAACATCAGCTAGCTATTGGTAAAATTTCAAAATCATCTGCTCCCATTACCTATTGATTAGAGTCAGTTTTGGCTTGTAGAAAACATGGAGGCTAGTGAACAAAGTGAAAATAGTAATTAAAAGAATAGAAGAAATGCCTTGTTTTAAAACTGTAGCTAATGTTGCTAAACATCTGAAGCCAAACAAATGCTACTGAAGCACATCTCAATGTAGCTATAATTATAATATAGGAAATCCCGTTCTAAATGACTCCACTTGTAATTGCAAACATAAGCATGCCTAGTCTATTTATAAACTACTCAAGAACAATAAACAATGCACAATGTAGAAACAGTCATAACGTATCCTATACAATAACAAGGCATTTGCCTGTGAGTCAGAATTTATCTCAACCATTTCCACCACCCTACAATGTGGCATTGCTTTAGTTTCCAGTTTAGATTTACTCTCTTAGTTTGAGGTTTCATTAAACAAGGTGATGTGAAAACAGAAATTAGTGCAAGAATAAAGCACTCTCTGAAATAGCACGTATTTCATACCCTGATAGCCAGCTGCAAATAACTCTGTATGTTTGGTAAACATATATCTAACTGTGTTTTATTATAGTTGCCGAAAGTCACGGGTTTGAGAAGATGAATGCTGACTTTCATGTTCCTATCTACTTTGACTTTTTAACAAGCTCTACGCTGGTACTGAGTCAGGGCACAAGCCTCTCTTTGGTAGAGTTAAACACTGGATTGATTATGCCGCTGGTGGGATCAGAGACGGCAGGTGGTTACGTGGATGGTGAGAGTAAGGAGGCAAGATTCGCTGACATCACAGATGTGGTGGTACAAGGTGAGTGTGAGGCTCAGCATGCATTAGATTTCACTTTCCAAGTAAATTAAACAAAATGGATTTTAATCGAGAAAAAAAGCAGTAAGAGTGGAAAGCTTCTAGAAATGCTAAATCGCTGAAGTTTTAAATTTAGTTTAGCCATAGAAAGAGCTTCTGGAAATTGCTATTTCCAGCAGTGGCGTGGGTTGATAACACAGATAATGGGTTTAAACAGGGTTAACAGATGAGCAAGGGTAACAGGCCTGTATGGTTATGCAGATATCTATATATAAAATACAAGACATAAATAAAGCAGCATTCTAGCTGTATGGTTCACCAGCCAAATACTTCCAGTTCATTCACTTCTAGAAAGGCATTGGCAGGGGATTCTACACCTTGCAAGCCTCCCCACCTTGCTTGTATCATGTGAAACAATTTTGAAATGCTTAGCATTTCAGCTGTTAACAAAGGTTATATACCTAACTTCACAATCATTTTATATTTCAGAGTAAAATGTAGAGTTTGATTCATTATTTAAAGCAAATAATGATAAATGGTATTATAGTATTATATTGTATACGTGTCATAAACTAGTAAATGTGCTATATGAAACTGGTTTGAAAGTAAACAAATATATCATTATCATGCTGCATATAATCTACAATAAACTTTACCCACAGACCGGACTGGGTTCAAGCTACTCTGTGAGAAAATACAATGCTGAATCAACTTATATTATGAAAAACCAAATATTAAATTACGATTAATAGCTAAAATAGAAGATTGGGATGAAACTAGGTAGGCAAATTTTTTTACTACACTAAGCTTTTCTATGAGAAGTGCTAGCAAATGTAATGATAACTATTACTATTAGCACATCCTAACCACATAAAACTGAGCCAATAAAATTATATATTCTATTATATAACTGTTTTGGCTTTCCAAGAGCTGGGTGGGCAGCAACTGCAGCTCTTGTTGACTGCTTCCCTATTTTATTAGCAGACACACTAATTGGATAATAAAGAATAAATATTATCATAGCTATGATTGCTTAGGCTACACCAGAATGCAAGGTACTTTACTGAGCCAAAGGAGTTATAAGGCATTTTATATAATTAATTTTTGTGGACTTTTACACTGGTTTACAATAAAATTTGTAGCGTTCAATTTTTATCTAGCTAAAAATTATAGATTCTATTGAACTAATTAGCATACACTGTGCATAAATATGTTTAATAGCCAGGTTAAGCTTGCAAAACATCATAATTTCTGAGTTCTTGCATTTAGAATAGCATCTGCTTTACAAGAATTGGTATTTGTCAAGAACGAATTAAAAGTTAATATTCTCAAATGTAATCTCTTTATTTTAAATTAGAACACAAGAATATCTTATAGGTTTTAAAGTTTTGGCTAGTGTAGGTCTCTACTTTGAATCCAGCTGAATAAGCTAAATTTCAATTAACTTACTCGAGGCTCTGTGATGCTACGACCACCATGCAAGTATAGGCTAATGTTTTGGCATTTCATAACAATATTATTTTTAATATGAATTACACAATCTAGAGGGTAAAAGCAAGCAATCCAATTTATTTCAAGTACTGATGTGTATGCAACAAGAGTAGCACTTGAGTATCACATGTTAGTAAATACTAATAAGATAGTAGAATAGTTTAGCATATAATATGTTACCCTACTAACTGCAAATATAAGTATAGTTTTGTGTGCATGTTCAAGTACACTGCCTATGTCTAATCAAAGAATTGTTTGTATCAACAGTTGCCAGAAGCTTAGGGGTGCTGGGCAGCAGTTAGCATGCTGCTTATACAGCTAGGGTAGCGTAGCAGGCAGCATTGACATCTGCTGTTAATATATCACAGAAAGGATATATCAATCACCTGAATTATGTTTCATTATTCACGCTAGCCAATCTACACACAACCTATAATTGTCATTGTTGTTTTTCTAGTGGTCTTTACAATTTCAAGTACCAAGACACAAGCACCCATAGAGTCTCCATAGAGATTGTGTAAAACAATTATTTTTGCTAAGCATTCCCTTACATGATTAATAAGCATATTATGTTATGCAAATTAAGCTATAGTGCAGTAAAGGTAACATTTTAATATGAATACATGTTAGGCTGGCATGTGCTACATATCTCACCTTTCTACTGATAAGTTAAAAAACTAGTCTACAGTTTTTGTCACATTTTAAAGAAGCTAGCTACAGTTCAGCATAGAAGATTTTGCGTAGCCTATTTTGTTGTTGTTAAGTTGAAAACAACAGACTGCCAAAGTTTTAAATCAATTATCAGAGAAATGTATTTACCAACTAGTTATTGAATAATTAGTTATTGGGAAAAATGTTATACTGATTGAATATGATTTCCTGTACAAATCGTAGACTCTAATGTGGCATGTATTCAATCGCTCTGAACAAACTATTGGGTTTCATTAGAACTGTGATACACACATAAGAGTTTTTCCTAAGCTTACAACGGAGCCTGGAGTTGGACTTATTTAAACTTATTTCCTAAATCATTCTGTGGGAGGAAATAAGAAATAAGTTAAATAGATCATCCAATTAAGAAATTTGTAAACATTTACAGTAATGCAAATCAGAGCAGCAACAGAAATATCAAATACTGCCTATCCAATAATCATGTTTCAATGGTTATGATGCACTGATGGGCAAATGCCACATGCATATAATTTGCTATAACGCCATTGTTACAAAACAGTGAAAAATAAGTGCTTGATACAATACCAGCACCCAGTCTGTTATATAATTATAACATTTACCTCTATTACAACAGCTGTAGCCGAGAAATACCTCCATTGAATAAAATGGAGGAGAAACAATACAATGGAGATAAAAGTGTACATTAATTATTTAAATTCACATTTTGACAGCCTGATATGCAGAACTAAGGCAAGATGAATTATTGAGTCTTTAAAAAATAGATTTCGTATTGACATTAGCACTGGGTGATTGCATAATAAACAGCTCTGTACAGATAGTAGATGGAAGTTCACTGCTGAGTCAACATCAGGCATTATTCTGAGGTAAACAAATGTGGAGATCCTTCCAGCTGTATTCAAGTGATAAACACTACTACTTCACTGAAATGCAGACTAGATTCTGAGATTTCTTAACTCAAAGTGAGCCCTACAGTCCCTTTCAGACAAAAACTCTCACCAAACAACATCCATTTAATGAGCTGACGATGAAAATTGAAAATCATTTTTTCAACAAATTCTAATGATTATCAGTGATTTGAGTCAGTCATCCTATTTCCCCATTACTTTCTGTTGTATTATACATTTCACGGTACTTATAGAAACAGCTTTTTAAATATATTCAAAAACTCATATGATCAGAGCAGCTTTAAATATTCTCGTGAAGCAAAGAGTTATAGTTGGCAATTGGAGACCTATAATGAAATTGATAGAAACATTGTGTACTGATTGTAAAGATGTTAGTTTTGATCAATATTGACAGTCATTTACTGTGATTTGTCATACAACTTTTAACAAAAGATATATAATTTTTATTATGTGTCACTATATTATTATTATTATGGTGTACCTTAAACCTGCATAAAAATAATTCAAGAAAAATATTGAAACAGTGTGGATTATATAATTTCTGAAATGTAATATAATATACAAATTATATTGTTGACATCCTTTGATTTCATCCAGATAATATTACACTGGAATTCTCACAATTTTATTGTCATTTTTATTAACTTATATAAGGATTAGCCTAAAATTATTATTTTAAAGTGATTTCACGCATGCATTGTTTAAGCAGTTGATAGATTCATATTTTGATAGTCACAAAATACGATCTACTTGGAGACCATTCAGTGTTCAGTCCACTAGTTTAACTCTGCATTTATTATTCACTGCCTACAGGTAACTACATGTACATTGCTGACTACAGTTGTATAAGGATATACGACATAGAAAGGAAGTTAGTGGCTACGCTCTCTGGAATATGTGGCAGAATGCATGAGACAGCTACAGCTTCTGTAGCTCCTGAGACGTTTAAAGGACCATTAAAGATGGCCGTATCGGCTAGAGACTTGTACGTTTTAGACGGGAACAGGGTGATCCGATTGGACAAAGAGACAGGCGCTAGCTGGCCTCTCAGCATCGGCGAGAGATTATCAGAAGGAAAGCCTACTAGCATAGGTAAATGAGGCTTATTATGTTCATAGCATGTCACGTAATAGCTAATAGATGTTACGAATCAGTGATGTGACAAATTTTCAAATTGATTTCTTGATATAGTCATTACATGTTGGCTCTCTACACTGTTATCATTAGAAGAATGATTTTCATTCATTCAGCTGATTTCCTAATTTTTTCCCAAAATTTATCATTAGTACAACATTCCTATTACAATAAACCAACAACTTTATATTCTTTACACAATCCAAAATTAGTCAAAAATTTGAAGGCATTCTTCATTCTAAACACAAAATTAAGAAGTTCATGTATCAATTTTAGAGATAGACAAGTACACTGCCCAGTTATTTGTTACGGTGGCCACGGCCAATGAGACACGTGTAATATCTATAGACATTGCCAGTGGTCAGCAAGGCTTATACTCTACCATACAAACTCTCAGTAACAGCCAGATTCCAGGTCAGTGGTTTCAAGGTGTTACCAGCCAATAGGTAGGTGACATTCGGGGACAAAGAGTAAAACTGCGTCAGGCAATATCAGATGTTATACATTAGTTCATCTGATACAGATTTTTATATCCTATTGAGCTGATAGTAAACACTTTATTATAATGTGATAATTCAAGTCACATTTATTAAAACATGATTTTATCACAAATTCAATCAAAATTATTAACTCCCAATCCAGAATACCTGCAATTATTTGGCAATGGTACATGGCACTGCATCTCCAAGAATGTTCTCATTGTTTATCACAATTTTATTATATTAGAAGACACAGTGAGAATGTTTTTCAGCAGTATGCAGCTAAGAATGGAAACACTCCAGTTTCATGCACTAGTAACGTGTTTTATGACAGATACATCGTGATTGACATTGTTTTATTAAACACTTCAAATTATTGTAATAAAATATAATTCTAGTGTCTATATAAAGGAACTCTGGAGTTATTCCAGATAAATTTCCCATACACCTTGCTAGCTGATCAAGGAATACCCAAAAAACATACTAACTTTGCTACTAACCAACTTGGTGCCACTTTCATTCAGTGAAATTTACCAGAAACAACGAAAAATAAGCTGGAATCAAAGAATAAAACTTGGCATATAGCTAACCATATACCCATATTACCAGGTTTGGCTGGAGTAATGGCAAGCATAGATATTGCACCTAACGGCACAATCTACGTGCTGCAACCCAAAAACTTGTACTCCATGGACAGGAAGTCAATTAACTCCAGCAAGATTGAACTCGGTGACTACGGTTACCGGCAGGTGGCCGCATCTTCTGAATATATCGTTCTCTCACAAGAATATTACAGGTAAGTTTACCATTACATGAATACAGGGAAATTTGCCATTACAAAAAACGAGAGCTCCATATAGAAACATGGTATTAGACCTTTCCTACATCACTAGCTTTCCATGGATCGATTTCAGCCTACCATGGCAAGCCGGTGCACATCTACTCTATGTCCCAATGGGAGGCAGCCTATCGTGTTGTATTTTTCCTATTGGCTAAAGAAAGTTAAGTTGGTGTTTAGTACAGCTGATGGCATTATGAGTGGGAAATTCAGTGCTTAGCAAAGGTCTAACGGTTTAGAAAATATTTGTAACCAAATGTTTTACGATAAAGAGAGGATATTAGTTCATGCAGCTTTAGTTACTGGAAATTAACAGCAAATACTGTTCTGTATTTTACAGTCGCATGTATAGTATGCATATACTAAAGTTAGGAGAAGACGAACCCTCTTCCACAAGACAAGGTGCCAGCAAAGAGGACCCTGGTATAGATGACACCAACATGATGGTGAGCAAGATTTGGCTTTTGTAAACACAATTCGAAAAAGTGCTGTGAAGAGATGGTCAAAAGCAAGATTGAAGGGGGCCAGTAGGGTCACCTGAACAATGCACTCTCATTATTACTGAAAACTGGTCAATACTTGAAAAGTACAGGTTCTAAAGTACTGAGTTTGCTAAGTTTGAAAATGACGAGTAATAAAATTTAAAGTCAGAAAATGAAAAATGCCATTAATGGAAGGCCAATATAATATAATACTATATTGTCTAATTAAACTGTTGATGTTCTCAATAAAGGTGCTATTAAAGATATTCATAAAGCTATATCAAATATTTGTCAAAGGCGTTTCGCTGTCAATTCCCATTTCCACTGCCAAAATGGCTAAAAATGAGTATTTTAACAGTCTATCAACACAGTTATCATTTTTAACAATCTGCTTTAATTATAATATAATATCCTAAATTACATTTAAAATAATTATCCACTTTCACTTTCCCTTATAAGATGGCGCTGTCAAATGTAATAATCTTTCAAGGAATAAAATTTATGGCACTGATTGGGTAATTTCAATGTTAAGAAGGTGATTAATGTTTCAGATGAAACTGTTTCAATCACAGACTTTCCATCTAACCATAGTGTTTCCCAGCATTCTATTCTTAACCTTGATCATTGTCATCATATGTGCAACGAGAAGAATTATGAGGTAAGTTGTAAGCAGCTAATAATATGTTTGGGTAGAAAAGTTTTGCATGTTCCAACACAACATAGGTATCAAAAGTACTAAATATGAGCAGGTTAAACAAATCATGCTTCTCGTAGAGTAAAAATAATATTTTTGAGGAGGCTAGACATGAATATCGCTGTCTACTTACCACCAGCTTCTTATTTAACAAATATTCAGCCTTTGCCATTTACATAAATGTTACACCCATATAATTATGCATAACACACCATATCTTAAAATTAGATTTATAAAGATGCTCTCAAAAACTGATTAGTGTGCGAGTAGAAAATACTAAATTTGTAAGAATGTAAAGGAAAATGCCAAATAATGAATATGTTTGCACCTAACAAGTGTAGAGTTAGCTCAACCATTATAACATCAGCTGTCAGCTTGGCTGCCTGACCTGGTTATGGTATTACGAGTAGACTATTTGTGAACCCTAGCATCAAACCCTAACAATTGCTGTTACACTTCACTCTAGTATTATAGTCTAATAGGAATATGTAAGTGAAGATTGATACAACTGAGTAGACTACAGAAAGCAATTAGGGCAATCTGTGAATCTATTATATCTCTATAATACTGCCCTATATGCACATAACAATAGTACTTATTATTCCTATTAATAACTATTTCTACTTTATACTCCTGAAGTTATGAGCACTTACATGTATTATACTATGCAGAGTGTACAGTATGGTAAGTTTAGTAGATACAATGTAGTATATAACCATAGCATGTACACTATATATTGTATTATATCATATAGTTTGCTTAGTATATTATTTTGACAGTCTTATTAAAGTGTATCAAAATAATTCAATCAAATACATGATATAGCGTGTATGTACAGTCCACTGCTATCATTCAACTACTAAAATCTACTTGCATAAAAACCCTTCTTTTCATACATGTGCTTTGTATCCTCACATTAGTTACCCAAGCATATTTAAATGTGAAACTAAAAAGTATTATCAGTGTTAGAATAAAACACACAGAAATCTTAAATAATTCATGATGCAAATACTTCATGTTTTCAAATAATTTCTCAACCAGGCTAATCCACATTATTCACAATTTTTTTCAGAAAACGCAAAGTTGAAAAAGCCCAGACCCGGCCTACATCAGAGACATCTTCAGAAAAGTACTTCCTAAATACTGAGAACACACAAACACAAGACTCTGGCTACTGGATGTAGAGCCGATAAAGGGGAGACAATCTCCAAATCTCTAATTAAAACTCTACTACTACTACAAGAATCTCAGTGTTGGCCCGCTTACACCAGAATGGCTACCAAGTATCAATGCCGCCGGAAAAATACTTAGCAAAAGAATTGACAAATTATGGTTACACAAGTCTGTTTGAATATAAATGCTGTCATTTGTGATTACACCCCAGCTTCATTATTCAAAGGGAAAGATAACTCTGATAGACATTTTAGTTTGTGTATAAAGTTACCCAGGTATATAGTCATAAAATAATAATAACAATTTATATTATTAGCATCATAAAAAAGGTTAAGCTTTATTTATTATATATATCTGAAACAAAGTATTATGTGCACAAGTTTCATTTCAAATCAACAATTGGGGGGCTGATGCTAATTTTTATTCCAAATAACCTTTTTATTCAGCAATTTAGACTGTTGAGGACCTACATGTAATTACAGCTTAATTATTTTGTCTTCTTTGTTTTTTCTTTTTAATTGTGCTTTTGCAATTTTGTATTTTTAACTAATAATATATTTTTATAATAATGTTGTATATAGAAACTGAGGGTCATTTAGTATGATATTTAGTATGCTATCTTTCAATAAGAAAGAAAGTGATGTGCATTATAATATCTTCTAATAAAATGGGAAATTGTGTATATAATAATATCTTTCAAGAATTAAGGAATTAATGTATGTACTTTAACAGCTCACAAACCAATGAACAGTAGAACGGCAGATACTAAAACATATCTAGCAGAGTTCCAGTCACAAAATATTACCTATCACACTTGCTTTCAACATCATCAACTGATTGATTGTTATTAAATCTCTAATCTATAATTCAAGTTGATATGTTCCCAAAGATTATAGCTACTTGATGAAACAAAATCAGTTTCTTTCCATATGACTAGTTTGTGAAACTAAGACTTCTCAATTTTAAGTCCGAGTGAAAAAAGTTAACATTTCTGATGGGCAACATTGCAGTCTAACATATTTCCTGGCACACCAATTTTAGCAAATGATAATATAATATATGAGAGTTATTAGTTCAATTGAAAATAATATAGTGTCTTGAACACTGGTGCCATATAGTTTGCAATTTAGAAAAACAAGATTGCCAAAAACAGTATTATTAAACCATAAACAATCCATTCTTTATAGCCTTCCTATGTAACAAATGAAATCATTTATCAGTTGACCATATCTTGACATAGAATCAGGAAACTTCAAATTTTCTAATGGTATATTGGAGACATTTTATTGAAGAAGCTATTTCAATTCAAAAGTTGCATTCTCTCGAAGCTAATGGTTAACCACAAAATACACACACACAATCACACACACGCACGAACACACACCTGAAAGGTTCACAATTGGCTGTAATATAAAGCAGTAGCGAAAAAATATTACTAAGCACATTTTTCTTACAAATAATATAATATTGGGAGAAATACTCATCTAAGAGCTTAATTAGCTGTATATATGATTTTATGCACAGTTACCTTGTTCATATTGTCAGGCTCAAACCAATAATCCATACACAAGACCATACTTTTCAAGTCATAGATGGTCATCACTGCTTCATACCGTGACAGTCCTAAATTAATTAAACATAGTAAAACTGTTCCCATAATCTAGCAAAAAATTATTAAACTATTATTTTGAAAAGTTTTGTTTTAAATGTCTTTTTCGAGTACTTAAAAATATAAGCATTCAATAAAACTGAATTGTTTTTTTAAAACATTCTTTTTAAAAAAAAACTTAAACATATGAATTCCTGATTCTATTAATGCCCATTAATGCTAATGCTCATTGCTCAACAACTAAATATTTGACAAAAAAACTATGGCACAAAACATTAAATTATGACTCATACAACAGAACACCTGCACTGACCTGACATCTCATAGAAGCGCAGATCACTTTGACTGGTTGACACAACTATGCAGTTGACATTGGGCATGGCAGCTAAGTCTGTGAAGTATATGGAAACAGCTTTGTTAGCTTCCAAGTTGTGTACTCTTAGACAATCCATGTCTTGCTTCCAGAAGCAAACCGTACCTGCAACAGCATAAACATAGAAATATATTACACAAATATTTTAGTTTTTGACTTAAACACAATTTCTTAACAAAAAAAATGTTTGCATTTCTGTACATCTTTTGATAAATTTAAGGATTGCCTGTGGCCTCGTAATTTTGGTATCATTAAAACAGCTGAGATGCACTAAATATAGCTAGTACAGAAATATATGCATCAGAGAGCTATACTCCTCAACACATAGAATGAAACAGTGGTCTCAAATCGAGTTTAATGATAGCATAAGATATCATATGGTCACTATTGATGCCACCAGTATTGGAAAGCACATGTATAAAATCTACAGTTGACTACAAGAAAAGCTCACCATCCTGACTGAGAGAAATGTACCTTCCAGATCTGACGTCCCATCTCTCATTTCTGGTGCCTCTGTTCAGCAGAGTAGGAGTGAAACGTATTCTAAATATCAATTAACAGCACTTGAAAATGATCACATGCTACAGGCTTCATGACTTGTGAAAACATGTGTGCTCCAGTATTGGAATTATCTTTTAAAGATACATAAAATCTAAACTGCATACTTTAGTAGTGAGTAACAGAGATTGACGAAGTTTGGGGAGATAACTCTTAACAGTCTGCATATGCTTTAGAAATCTAAAAAAGCACTTTCTAAACTTTTAACTAGAGAAATATTGCATTAAACGTGTTAAATATATAAACTAATTATTGTGAACAGTGTCAAACCTGATAATAAAATTGTGATGACGGGAGATTATGGTGGAAGTGACATCATCAGGGAGTGGGTTGTCATTCTTGGTTGACTGCATGTGATCTTTCTTCTGCAACTCGCAGAGTAAGAACGAGATGTACTCGCTCCAAGTGATCACTTCGTCACAGTTCGAATCTATCTTCATAAACATCATCATCAACTCTCGCTCACTCACCTAAAACAGGTACATGACAGCAAAAAAACTCAAGAAACATCAAATAAATTCGGTTGTAAGAGAAAAAAATTAAAAGTTGTAAAATGATATGTTAAATAAAGAACAACTAGAAAACAATGTTATTATAAGGGGTGACTTCAGAACAACCAAGAAATAAGACAACTTCTAATTAAGATTAAATTCGCACTTAGATGTAATATTTGCAATGAATGTGACCCTTTCATGATATTATTTGATTTCAACAACTTTCATTAGAAAATAACTCCACCATCATATGGAGAGAATTCTATTATAGTCTACATAAAGACTATAATACAGGTGTGTATAGTATTTATGTCTCCCGAACCCCAAATCAAAATTTGACAGGAAATATAAATGTAAGCAGTAATATATTTCAGGATCACACGATTCAGTGAGACTGTATCAACCAGCAAAGAAAAACACGTGTTATAATACAATATTCATGATATCCAAACTCAAACTACAAACATGTGTTATAATCCAATATTCATGACATCACCACGAGCAACGCTGACCAAAGCTCAAAACAAACCTGGTGCCCGAGAACTGCCTGCAGGACCATCTTGAAGGTGTTGAAACACAGCGGACCTTCTTCCTCTTCGGCAATCTTAAACACGTACTCGAGGCGAGCCATGCACTTAGCTGACATGTCATCTAGGTGAACCGTTTGAGGGGGAGGGGGCGTAGAGGAGAGAGAAGTGTCACTGTCAAACGTCGGGTTCATTGCTTCAAGTTTCCTGTGACATCACAAATATCTCTAAAGCATCGCATCTTGAAGATGCAACTTTTACTAAAGGATATCATGCAAAACACTCTTTCAGAGTTTTAACTGAAAGCTTTAAAAATGAAGATCTTAACTGTTCTTCACAAATATTAAAAAATAGGACATCATATTTATTGAGAGAGTAGTGACAATAAAAGCATTCTTTCAAATTAAATTTGATTCAGTATCGTAAAAAGGTTGCAATTCTTTACAGTTGGGCAAAAAAGCTTCAGTAAGCGTAAAAAGGTTTTTGATGGAATTATTTACCCCCTTTACAGTTTAGATGAGTTCGAAGATTTCAAACAAGAAACTGTAAGAGACAACTTCAAAAATAAATTCTAACTGAGTACTGCCATCTGCTAGAAGCTGATACACATCCTAAAACACTATGCATGCCTACAGTGAACAGTGAAATCGTCAAGTAGTCATTTCCACTCACAATCTTTGAGACACGCTCACGGGCAGATCCTTCAAGTTTCCAGAAAAAGACGCAGCAAATGAGCTGTAATCCAGCGTCTCAGTAGAACTTTCATCCCAGATGGAGGTGCTCCAGCCCTCACCTTAACACACAATCAAAATGGCTCTCCAATGGTGATAAATACTTTAAAAGATCCTTTATTTTAAATAATCCAACAGAGTTCTGACTTTTTTTCCCAGTTTTCTTCATGCCTACTTATTATATAGCTAGTATTAACGCCGAATTCCGCAACGCATTTTCATGTCTGTGATATATAATAAATAAATAAATAAATAAATCAATCAATTAATCAACTCATAGCTTTGTGTAGCAAAAGAACAATTTGACTTATAAATGATATTTTATACCTGATCTTTTTGAAATGGCAGATTTGGTTTTCATAGATCTTGCTTTTCCAGACCTGACTGTAGGTAAAAGACTTCTTTCAACAAAAGTCGTCTGCTTACTAGCCAGCCGTTCAGCATTCTGCAGCCTACCGGAAGATCTGTAGGAAGACTTACTCTTCAGCGCCGGCCGAAGGGCTGGTTTACTCTTGCTGGAGCCTTTTACAGACTTAGCAAAGTGTACGCTCACCTTAGGAGCTTCTGATGTGGAAGGTGGAGGAGATGCGGGGCCTTCAGCGGCCTGCCCCGCACCTCTTCTAGCTATCGGAGACCTGGCAGACGCGTTACCATACAATCTTGGTAGATACTTGCCACTGTCTGCATAATGAGAAAGTTTAGAATGCCACAGATCATTTCTTCGAGTGACAAAAGACATTGATAAAACTGAAACTGTAACAGATACTTTAAAAAGTAGCATGGAGGCAGCTCAAAATGTTGCAATAAATAATAACAAACATCGATTACAAGAATTGGGTTGTGCAAATCATAATGTAAAGCACAACAGACAGGGGTTTTTGAAACAAATATAAACTAAAAGTGCACAAAATATTGAAACATAGTGTTAGTATTATAAATTATACTTTCTGGGATATATCATAGCATATTCGTAGATAATATTATAAATATTACTATAACCCATTTGGGCATCTGAAAAGCTGGGGCCACACATGGTGTGAATTGAACAGCACTTATGACCTTGAAACCTAATAATACTCTTTAATGTTTTAAGGTCGGTGCAAATTATTACATTATTGAGATCGCTAAAATAATTTCAGAGAAATGCAAATTATTCTAAAGCATGTTGGGAAGTCTCATGACAACTAAAGAATTCACTGTTCATAATGATAATGATAATGACCTGTGCATTTTCCCTACAAGCTATCAACTACCTTGAACAGTAGCCTAATATAATACTACAAGATGATAATACCTTCTGTAATGTCAAGGTAAGTTCTTGGTTTAGTTCTCCTACTGGATGGTAACATCATCAACAATGAAATCCAAATATTGTGTCTTTCTTTGATCAAATTTTAATTAAAGTAACAATGGCAATTACTGAGTAGTAAATGAGATTTACTGAAACATTAGATTTGAGTCTTTGTAAATGGAGTTGAGTAGAACAATGGGAATCCTTCAACTGAATTTCTGTATTGCATAATGTTTGATTAGCTATAAGTTTCAATAAAAGTAACTAATAGCTCATATGTATATCTATTTGTAACTCTTTGAAAACAACCAATCAAAAATTGTCCAGTTATCCCAAATTACAAGTATGAATTTCTAGCACAAATAATATAATATAACACAGCTGACAATATAACAAAATAGGGTTGAACTTTGATCTACACTATGGCTAGGATATATTATAAAATAAGTTTAAATTTGTTTTTAAATTCTCATCTAATTTTTTTATTATCATCTAGTGAATCAATAAAATTCCATAAAGCATAGAGAAAAACATTTGATTAACTACTGCATATTTTTGCATCCAGTAAACTAAAACAAAGGTTTATAGTTGGAGAAAAATTCAGTATACATGTAAAAGTAACATTCCTGAAAATTATAGATAATATCAATGGACGGAAATTGATTTATAGAAAGATAGTTTTGCTAGCTACAATTACAAGGCAATATATAGATATTGTTGTATACTGGATATTGAATAAAATGTGGGCAAAATTGCAGGATAAAGAAAGACAACTCCCTAACTACATTCTTTAATATTCCAAGATTTATAAGAAATCAGACTGTATGCAACAAGTAAACTTGAAAACAACTTTTTAGAATATTATTATAAGCCAAGACAACAAACTTATTGAGCAAACAACTCCTACAACTTCAATTCAAAAAAACATTTTGACACTTGAAGATGTCAAGTGCCAATAAAAAACCACCTGCTAAGTATGCCATTAGAAGAAGAGCAAGTAATAAAACATGTTTACAGTTGGTGTTGAGTACAGCTGTCATTTGTGAGTGTATGGGGCACCTACTATGGAGTGGACACCTGCCTAAGTATGTCAATACTTCCTGTTATGTTTGCATCCTGTGACACCATATCAGCTTTGAGAGCATTGAGGATTCCATCCACTACAGCAGTGTTTGCTCTAAAAGTTATACACAAAACAAACACTATGACAAACAAATCTACAATTCAATACACAGTTATCACCAACATTGTACCCTCTCTCTCACTGACAACGGTAAGAAAAGAGGTGATGTTATTGTATAATAAGTTTTACAGTGGAAACGATTTGTTCTCATGTTATATGCAGCATTTTTGCAAATGGCAACTATATTCAAATATTATTATATAGAACTATGGTCACCTAATTAGATATAAACAAAATATTAACTGCTGGTATAAATTTGTTTGAATTTTCTCAAAATATAGATTTATAATATCAAGTCTTTAAGCAAATTGAAGATAACAAATTTTTTTTTAAAAGCTGAATGTGTTTTGGAATTATCTTCTTCCAGGTGGTATGCAAACTCACTAAAACCTAGACTGTGAACGAAATGACATACTTTCACATAAAAGTTGTCATAGCCTTTGCTATTTCATACTGATATATTTCACATTCTAACATACTGAAATAGTTGGCTTTTAAGAAACCAAATGAAAGTAAAAGTTGAAAACTTCTCAAGAATAAAGAAAACAATGAACATTAAGAATAACGAAAGAAGCTCAACTATTAGTCAGAAAGAGATGATTAATAAATTGGGACCAGCATTACCTACAGCAAAGCTCAGCATACCTTGCATATACCATTGCTTACTGTATAGCAGAATGCATGCGGTGATGTACCAAGACTATTTATTACCTGTTGTACAAGTTTACTAAACATGGCCGTGCAGTAAGCTGGAATAAAACAAGTCAAAGGGTACAGAAAATGGTTCAGATTTGTGAAAAAACTCAACTGAAAAAAAAGGAGAGTGGAAAATATCTAATATTTAAAATATATAAGATGAAAATTTTCATAAATTTCCTATAAGACTTATATAATCTAATATGGACACCTTTTGTCAAATGATAGAATAGCTACTTTCATATCCATAAACCTGTGTGGTGAATAGACTGATGCTGTTGGATGAGTGCTCTTATTGCATAAACACTGGTGGAATAAACCAATCAGCATAGACGTTATAAAACTTGAATCTTACCTGTGAGCTGAAGTGTCTCCCCCTCCACCAACTTGACATCTAAGAAACTTCACTTCAGCAGCCAATATATCAACTTCTCTTTTATACTCGGAGGTCTTTGCAACCATTTCATTAGTCTGTAACAAACTAGCAACACTAACGCAAACTGGCAATCGCTACATAAGCTAATATTTATCACTTGTGAATGTGCATCCATTGTTGGCTTACTATATAATGGCTAAAGTTTGAGAGTTACCGAAACCATCACCAGGATTTGTAAGGCAGAGAAATGAGAGAAACAAAGAGTCACTAGGAGTACACCAGGCTAAACCATTTTTTACTTTTCCATAAAGTAGAATATATTAGAAAGTAGAGTATACTATACAGAGTAGAATATATTAGAGAGTAGAGAATACTATACAGAGTAGAATATATTAGAAAGTAGAGTATACTATACAGAGTAGAATATATTAGAGAGTAGAGTATACTATACAGAGTAGAATATATTAGAAAGTAGAGTATACTATACAGAGTAGAATATATTAGAGAGTAGAGTATACTATACAGAGTAGAATATATTAGAAAGTAGAGTATACTATACAGAGTAGAATATATTAGAAAGTAGAGTATACTATACGGAGTAGAATATATTAGAGAGTAGAGTATACTATACAGAGTAGAATATATTAGAGAGTAGAGTATACTATACAGAGTAGAATATATTAGAGAGTAGAGTATACTATACAGAGTAGAATATATTAGAGAGTAGAGTATACTATACAGAGTAGAATATATTAGAGAGTAGAGTATACTATACAGAGTAGAATATATTAGAGAGTAGAGTATACTATACAGAGTAGAATATATTAGAGAGTAGAGTATACTATACAGAGTAGAATATATTAGAGAGTAGAGTATACTATACAGAGTAGAATATATTAGAAAGTAGAGAATACTATACAGAGTAGAATATATTAGAGAGTAGAGTATACTATACAGAGTAGAATATATTAGAGAGTAGAGTATACTATACAGAGTAGAATATATTAGAGAGTAGAGTATACTATACAGAGTAGAATATATTAGAGAGTAGAGTATACTATACAGAGTAGAATATATTAGAGAGTAGAGTATACTATACAGAGTAGAATATATTAGAGAGTAGAGTATACTATACAGAGTAGAATATATTAGAGAGTAGAGTATACTATACAGAGTAGAATATATTAGAGAGTAGAGTATACTATACAGAGTAGAATATATTAGAAAGTAGAGTATACTATACAGAGTAGAATATATTAGAAAGTAGAGTATACTATATAAAGTAGAATATATTAGAGAGTAGAGTATACTATACAGAGTAGAATATATTAGAGAGTAGAGTATACTATACAGAGTAGAATATATTAGAGAGTAGAGTATACTATACAGAGTAGAATATATTAGAAAGTAGAGTATACTATACAGAGTAGAATATATTAGAGAGTAAAGTATACTATATAGAGTAGAATATATTGCAGCATTTAACATAATAATAAAAAAGGAGACAAAATATCTGTATGTAACCTAAATATGAGAATCACTATTATATATCGCATCATATCAATATTATATAATGTTATATTAGTATAGTATATCGTTATCATAAACTACAGTGTATTAGTTTATCATGTCATATTATCCCAAATGCTAAACCTCTGAGACTTATACACAAACCTGCCGAGCTAGCGAATAGTTCTCCTCGTCCAACTGAGCAACTCTCTCTCGCAACTTCCTGTGAACATTCTCATTCTTCATTCCCTCACCGTCCATAACTTTCAGCCGCTCCTTACACTTGCCAAGCTGTCTGCTGCACACCATGTTGTCATGCTTCAGTTGCTTATTCTCCCTCCTAAATTAAACATATAGTGTCAAATAGCATGGTGGTCTAGCGGCTAGAGCACTGCCTAGTAAAAACTAGGTTAGTGGTTCGAATCTCAATGAATGTCATTGGTGATGTTAGGAAGGGCATTCAGTCATAATTGCTCCTTTGCCACAACAGAAAATAGCCTGCTTAAAAAAAACCTTTTTATCAGGGGTTCCCATAGAGATGGCGACTAAAAACTCATGTGAACGAGTATTGAACAGCCGGACTTATTGTAAAAAATGTTACCTCACAGTATTAAAAATATAATTATCCAGGTGAAACTATAAAGTATCGAGGACATATGGCTGGAGTGTTACCACACAATACTTACCTATATTTTGTAGACAAGTTCTCGATGATATCAGCCTGAGAGTGACATTCTTGTTTCAGCTGTTCCACGACACTGTTTTGTGCCACATACATGTTCTCCATCTCATTCAGCTGTTTACCTGCAAATATTCAACACCTCTACCTGTATTATAAAAAGGTAAGATAAATCCAAACTGCACATTAAATGCCTCTAACATCTAATAACCATACTATAGAAAATCTATACTATACTATATCAATCATAAAAAAGGGAGATGAAGAGAAGATAAATTTAAACTTAGATAATATTTGATAGTTTAAAGGCTTCTGTTTTGCACTGCTTCCAAATTCCAGTCATAACAATATTCCTCGTTGAATTAATCGTTAATAAAAGAAATCAAGATAGCATTTAGCCTTAGAACTCACTGTATCTAGCCTCAGTATCTGTGATAACCCTCTGCAGCTCATCCTCTCTGTTTTCTAACTTCCGGGTCAAAGAATGAAGCTCACCATTACGAGATCTGTCGACGTTATTAAAGGCCATCTTTGCCTGGTTTAGCTGAAGTTAAAGTTATATTTTCAAACCCAACATATATGATTACATCAAAATAACATACAAACAAAGCTACATATGAGAACACATTATACTATATATTCACGTTAGATGCACGTTATAAAATATAAATATATTAAAAAATAAAATGCAATTCATAATTCAGTAAGAATGTAACAAATAGTGACATATAATTGTATTGGCTGTAGTAATTTATATTTCTACTCTATAACAGGAAGTACCACTAGGGTAGATAAAGCATTAATTCAATAAAACACAAGTCTTATTAGACACAAGGCTAAATAATCACGAGACCACAAGACAAAATAGAATATGAAACAAAAAAATTGAATATTTTAAAATCACAGCACATCAAGTTTTCACAGCGATATGTGATAACATAATATATAGTGGACAATGGTTTCTAATATTTTATTCAATAGTAAACAAGAGTTGTCTTTTTTATATACAAAATGCATGTGATTGCAAAGGGAAACCAGCTGCCAACATCAAATGCGTTGGCATGGAACCAAAAACATTTCTACACATCCAAATTACATAAATTAAACCAATAACACTGACTAGAGTTATTATTTAAATAATGCACTTTGGATGTTCCACAACTCATAAACTGGTGATTATAATTAACTACTTGTGCTTCATGATTACACAAAACCAAATTTCTTGCGATTGCTATACTTCAAAAAAAGATAGCTCCAAAAAAGATCTTAGAAGCTTTTTCCAACACAAATACTTGCAATCTAATACATAAACAAACTATAGAAAACAGCAGAACTGAAATTAAATCATTTTAGCAGTTGAGTAGTTCAACACACCTGCTTCTCAAGATCTTGGTTAAACTTGGTCAGCTTTACGCTTTCCTCTCTCGACTGTATTACATCTCTCTCTGCAGCATCCAAACGGTTTCTAACATCTTCCAACTCTTTCTTGACACGTAGTATAGACTACAATAGGCGTTGTATGTCTTTACAGCATTGATACATACAGTTGAGAGAAGTGGCTTATTACTTCATCGGTAAACATGAGGGCATAACTCCCAACACAGCTAGACTGGCACTTCATATCACACAGAGTTATGAGATTACCAAGCAACTAGTCCGTAGATCCAACCCATTACAATGAGAGGTGGGCATCTATATAACTTTTATATCGTTGACAAACTGACAAACATGCAGCAACTTTTTGACCAAATTTCGCAAGAGCTGAAAAGATGTATTTCTGAACTTAATCCGCTTTTAGATAACACTTTACCTCATCTTTAACCTGCTCCACCTTTATAATTCTATTTCTAAGTTTGTTCTTCTCTTCTACAGCCATGTCTCTCTCACATGCTAGCTGTGTAAGATCTATCCTTCTACCAGTGGTGCTCTATTGTAGTAGAAATATTACATGAATACATTGTATAGATGCATTGCTATACGTCGTGCGGATGTGTTGGAATAAACTTGGCGGGTTTTCTGTACATGAGGTTTTTCACTAGTTTGTAGTCATGACAGATATTCATGAGCTTATAACAGTAAGTTAACCAGCTAACTAGTAACTACATGCAATATCAATAAGGAGCAGCCGCGATTTGGGGGTTAGACTGTTAGAGCGTTGGATTAGTAAACACAAAGTCAGTGGTTTAATTCCCAGTAAAGGTCATTGATGATGTTATGAAGAGCATCCAGTCATAATTGCTCCTGTGCCATATATGAATAAGTCTTTAGCTTAATGTAACAAAAACCCTTTCTATTGAAGGTTTCTCACAGGGATGGTGACTATAAACCTGCGTGAGCTTTTTTTACATACAATGCCAATGACTGGAGAGTAGATCTTAGTTATCAGTAACCACAAACAACTGCTAGTTAGTAGTTAGCAGCGAATATTTAACAGTCAATAGTTAAAAGACAACAACTCCGAGCTAATAACTATTCAGTAACAGAGAAAAAGTAGAAACTAGCAGTGAGTGAATTAACATATAGTTATATATAATGAATGACTAGTAGTAGTCGCAGTTACTAACTACTAACTAACTAGTAGCAAGTATTGATGATAGAGCTAGTAGTAGAGTAACTTAGTAACTAGTGTGTTATATTCACCTCTACCATGCTACTCTGGTATATTGCCAACTCATTCTTATGTTTCAGTAGTTCAGAACTTGCAGCATCCTTTTCTCTAAGAGTTCGCTCCAACTGAACCTATCAGAACAACAGGCTAAAAATATATTTCTATTTAGCAGGAATACCTGTTTCATATTACTGTAATATATATTATGTTACTGTAATGTAATATTACATTGCTGTAATATCGTATTATATTGCTGTAATATAGTCTTTTTTATTGTAATATAGTATTACACTACTGTAATATAATATTACGTTGCTGTAATATAGTATTATGTTGCTGTAATATAGTATTACGTTACTGTAATATAATATTACGTTGCTGTAATATAGTATTACATTACTGTAATATAATATTACGTTGCTGCAATATAATATTACGTTGCTGTAATATAGTATTACTTTGCTGTAATATAGTATTACACTACTGTAATATAGTATTACATTACTGTAATATAATATTACGTTGCTGTAATATAGTATTACACTACTGTAATATAGTATTACATTACTGTAATATAGTATTACGTTGCTGTAATATTATATTACGTTGCTGCAATATAATATTACGTTGCTGCAATATAATATTATGTTGCTGTAATATAGTATTATGTTGCTGTAATATAGTATTACACTACTGTAATATAGTATTACTTTGCTGTAATATAATATTACGTTGCTGTAATATAGTATTACACTACTGTAATATAATATTACGTTGCTGTAATATAGTCCGTGTACCTGGAGTTGGCTGTTACTCTCAGTAGTCTGTTTCAGCCTCCGTTCCATCTCGGATATTTCATTCTTGACTTCAGTTCTCGCCGACATTTTAGCATTCTTCAGAGTTGTCTTATGCTCATTAGTTAAAAGTTCACATCTTTGCTTCAGAGCGGATAACTCCTCGGCCATCTGCTCTCTCTCAAGTAACGCCTGGAAATCATAAATAAAGTTCCACAACTATAAATCTGGAGTAAAGTTTTTACACGAGAACTAAATGGAATCAACTTTCACATCACAAGTTTTCTACTATTACCATGTTTTACTTATTGGCGGCCATATTGTTTCCTCCGTAAAATATTGATGTGAATCACTAACAAACCTAAAAGTATGCACATGGTAGAACCATGGAACTGCAAGATAAAGCTACAGCATGCACACATCAAACCTATACTTCAACATAAACTATTCAACGTAATGGAGAATTAGCTAACTACATGAAAGCATCACATAACAATGGCACATAACATAATCTCCACTGTCACCCACAGTACAGATTCATCTCATCAGACCACAACTCTGCTCCTTACAACTGAGTAGTCTGAAACTGACCTGAGCTTTCTCCGTGTTAGCCTGTTCTGTGATCTGTATTCCGACCTTGACCTTCTCAACAGCCTGAAACTCTCGCTCCTGCATATCCACCAGCTGCCTCTTGATGTTTGACAACGTCTCTATCATCTCATTCTTCTCTCTGAATAATTCATAACAGTGTTTATAAAATAGTGCACCTGTATATTATGTAGACAACGACGGTATTTATACTAATTCATAGAAGAAACTCCTTCTTAAAACATTGCGCTGCATAGCATTATTTATTATTACATATATTATATATAATATATATAATATATGTAATATAATAGGTAATGTTTCCATAAGCTAAATGTTGAAGTTGCACTGTAAGAGATATCTACTGTATTAACTAACAATCTAATAATAATTCATGTGTAGCCTTTCACACTTTGTATATCGTATTTAGTATTTAGTCAAAGTAACTTGAAGTCTAACTAATATTACATAACACAGATATCTATCTAGTAATACATCATACACATATCTAGTAATATATGATACACATATGTAGAAATACACATTTCACACAAATGTGTGTACGTAATGACTGCATACTCGGTGAGCTGATGTACTAAGGAAGTAGGATCGCAATGGGCGGCAATAATCCCCGCGTTCTGTCCACATCTCACACAAACTCCGCCTCCTTTTCTAGTGCCTGTCCTGTCAAACTCAGAGAGTGATTCCTGAATGAGGAGTTTGGATTTGTGTTCTTCCACTTTTTGCTGGGCAGCATATAGCGCCTCTCTGTATGAAGGTAGTGCGTACAGATTACTGGATCATATCAAATTAGTTTAGAAATTATAAATGCACCAAAAAAAACAATTTTTCCAACTCAAATACATGGGAAATCTAAGAACTGAAATTATTCCTATTGCTACATAAAAGTTGAACTTGTTAGGTGCATATAATTTAGCAATAATATAATAAAAATACTTTGTGGCTGCTAGCTGTTGCTCCATAATCTCAGTCTTAGATGTATGGAGAGCTTTCAATAGTTCAAGGTCATTGATATGCTTAGAGAGTGACTGCTTAGTGGCTGGTGATGATGTAGAGTCGTCTCCCTTACTCTTGTTCAGCGCATTCTATCAATAGAAAAGCAGGCATACTATCACAACTATAATATTAGTTGGATGTATATCAGTAAACACAGTAGGTCTCAAACTTGATGGTCATATATTGCAATGACAGATTTCTTGTACTACATTTACCAACCCTGAAGGTTGAAACTCTCACTAAAAGTATATGACGCTGAGATACTTCAGTCTTATATATCATCTAACAATATAGTATAGTGCTCCCTCCGTATCTCACTAACCGCAATTTGTGACATAGTAGAATACCAGATTTAACTGAAGGATCGTTAAATTTGACTAGTTTGTCCCTATACACACACACACATAAGCCATAAAAACAGGGAGTGTCGTGAGAAAGAGGATCTGGGAGCTATGAAGGGAGTACTGTACTTCTAACACACGTAAGCATCTAAAGCATCAAGTCCAGAACAAACCTACAGTCCCCACTAAATCTAAACTTTGGTTTTATAAATTACCTTGAGATCATATTTATAATCACGGTATATAAGACCAGCAGGTGAGACACACTAACTCATGCCATTCATATTATCTTTTATATAAGAACTGGAAAAGGTAATACTATTGTTGTCAACTGCTACATACCTGAAGGATGGCTGAGGTCTGTTGAGCAGCTCCCAGTCTGGAGTTCTCCTCCAGCAGGTCATTCAAATGAGTCTTGTAGGTGGCCAGTTCACCCTGCGTGGTGAAACGTACACAGATAAGACATGGAATACATAACATGAAGCTTATATGCCCCCAGAGAAAAACTCAGGTTGTGTTTATACAATCCTTCATCCCTGTAAAACCCCCAGATGGTGGAAGATTTTTAGATGACTTTCACTAAAATCTAACTCAATCTGCGATATCAAGTACAAGTTGTTTACACATGATAGAATTAGCTTTGAGAGTTTACATAGTGACTTAATAAACTCATACTACTGTACCTGAGTAAACTTGAGCTCTGACTCAAGCTGCCGAATGTAAGCTGACTGGTGTTGGATGATGCCGACAGCTTCCTCTGGGTTGGGCAAAGGGCGACTAGCCGCTGACGGCGCAGGTCTATTATCCACTGGCTGCCATAACAAAAAGTCATCTCAGAAAAATGCATAAACTTGTTATTATAAAATTGATAACAAAAAAGTCATTCCAAATAACATTTTTTTATAATAAAAGACGCAGGTATCATTCGGTAATTGAGGCCTTCGTGCTTGTTGTTTGTATTATTTATGTCAAATACTCTACTAGTATGTCACCTGAAATAAATGAGAATTATTACAATTTCAAAACAAAACAAAAGGGATTAAACTTTATGGACCAACAGTTGCTATCCATATAAGTACCTCTTGCCATAAACTAGGATTGTGCTCTTGTAAGAGTTGCCTGAGTCCATCAACTGCGCCTCTGTTTCTCTCCGGTGAAGATTCCGGTACTCTTCTACCAGACGGTGAAACAGAAACTGGCCTTCGGTTCAGCTTTGGTCTCAAGGCTGCCAAAGAGCGGTGAGCTCTTTCTATAAAAATATATTTTTACTGCATAATTCAAAGTTTAATGAAGCCATTTTTATCACCTAAAAAGTACTAAATGGATATTGTCTGTAACTACACAACTAACAATAATATAACTACAGAAACTTTTAGAATAACATGTTTGTAGTAGATTACTTTTAGTTGCCATCATGACCTAAGCTTGAATATTAATAAGTCAGTTGATTTAAAAATAGTTTACAAATTAAATCATGCTTTAGCAATGTTAAGAAGTAATTAGTAAAAGTTGAATGTATATCAATATACCTTTGGTCATGACTCCATCAGTTACAATTTATCATGCATAACGTATATGCAAAATAATTGCACCAAAAATATATGTTGTTTTAGTTTGGGGTCAGTACACTTTATCAAAATTGAATAAACTCATTGACTTTGACTCATTCATTGATTTTAAGTTTTACAATTACTACTAGTATTACTGTTTTATTTTTACTCTTAGTTTACCTACCAGCTACGTTATTATCCAACTTATAACAACACTAATAGTTTATTGCTTAAGTTATTGAATGATTGATATGAGCACTAGACCTAGCTCTTACAGTTTGATTTAGCGGTACACCAACTGCAAGAATTTGAATATTACAATACAAACTAACTGGGATTCAAATCAAAGTGAATTTGACAGTCTGAGTATTAAAGAAACTATCACTATAACATTCACTATGACTATGAGAATGACTGAATGAGTATCGTCATCAGTGATGAGTCCCACTATCAGTATCAGCATTGAGTATAAGTATGAGTATGACAGTATGAGTATGAGTATTACTATTAATATCAGTATCACTATCAGTATGAGTATCCGTACTGCCTATGGCTATGCCTATTGAGTACTAGTACTATTATTATAAGTATAACTATAACTATTACTATTAATATTAGTATTACACTTTGGTTTAGTTTTAGTTTTACTAACCATGCTCTGGAGTTTTTGGTTGCATCAAAGATGATGGCATGCTGGCCTTTAAGTTTAATGTTACAACTTATGTGCAAATAATTTACTGATAAACTCATCAAGTGATGTTTTCACAACTTCATTTCAAATTGATTCTTATAAGGCTTGTAAGAAACGAATGAGCTGAAGTCTCCAGATTTCAATTAAACAAGCCATTTTCAAGTTGACAATTATTTTTAAATTGATGCTTTAGTCTGAGAGACACCGCTTATACGATAAATAAATATTCGCAAAAGTTTATGAATATATACCTGCGACTACTAAAAAACAAACACGCATAGTTCGCTACGTTCTGTCCTTCTAGTGGGAAAATAAAAATTGGAAGATAACTTCGAGGTTACAGCTAAAACGCGCATTTATGAATATCGAATTATACGCCAGCCAACAATATATTATTTTTTATTTCTATAACTTGCAAAATGCAGCCATATTTCTGTATGAGTGTCACACAGTGACTGTGTATAATAATCATTTAGATTACAGTGAGTCTATTTATGCAGGGAACATATTACTTGTCTATAATAGAAAATAAAATGTTAGTCATTTATTCATAGAATATTACATTGCTGTGAGCGGACATGGGGAATTTTTCACTATGATGAGTTGTACTGATGTGATTAGATCAGTCGTGCTGAATCAGTATAACTCAAGGTTGTGTACAGAAAACATGCCTCTACAAAAAAACTGATTGATTATGGCAAACAGATGATTTAAAGACAAAATTTATCTGATCTTGTATATAAACATCCAAATTATAACATCAAGTCTGATTATGACAAGACATTGGGTGCAAGTCATCATATATAGTACGTTGTTATATAATATGAGCTTATGAACAGCAATTTTATAGCTTTTTACAACATTTTTTATACATATGTTCATCTTTTACATTTTGAGGAGGGTAGGTGCATGGGTTTGGAATATGTCTATACTCTTGTGTGTGTTTATAATCATAAGCTCCTTCCTAATTCTTTAAATTCAGTTCCAATAATTCCTTGATCAGACTTATACATTACATAGGCCATGCATTTTGCTCAACAGGCCTGCCAGTGTTAGATCCTAGGACCTTAGAAATGCATTAGTGCCCTTTGAGCTTTGTTATTGCGTGCCAAGTGGATGATTGCCATAATTAATATAGGTCAGCTAAGCCTATTTGAGGTTAGCCAATGATGCGCTGCTTAAATGCGCGTCGGCGATGGTACAATACGTGCAATTATAGTTGCATAACCTTATCACGGTCACGATGACAACGTCCCAGTGCACGTGTATGCCACTACGTTTTACTTCTAGCATGATTATTTGCAGTAGACCTACTGAGACAAGAAGCTTCGTATAATATAGTGACTGTCAGCCACATGTAAGTGAGATCTTAGATTGATGGAAATTTAATCTAAATCCTTGTTGATAAGAAGATTTAGCAAACTTTTAAGGTAATGCTTTACCTTATAACAGATGACCTGAAATTTATTGCATCTGCATGCTGTTTTCTTGTTTAAATTTAAATAAATCAATTGCTTTGTCACATAATAAAAGCCATTATTAGATTGTACTTCTCAAGTATTAGAATTTAATTTATCCAAATATATAAGTCATTAATTTTAGGCAGTTATAGTAAGCAATGATGAACATACTATTACATTATTATTACTAATATTTATATAATTATAATATTAATATAACATATTCCTGTAAGCTAATGCTATTGAAGTTTGAAGTATATTATAATTAAACTGGTATAACTATAAATTACAAGTATAATATTTATTTGCTTTTTTAGTTATTATTACTGTATTGTTTACACTTTTAACAGATTGTTTTTTGTTTAACTAGAGGTTTGAGATTATATGCTACAAAGAAGCTTTGGGTAAATTTGGTATGGATCAAAGTAATAATAATGTACTTCTTTCCTATTTCATGTCATACTATTTGAACTAGTTTGATATTAGTGTGATACGTGAAAAATATGCTAGCAATTTTCATATGCCAGTTATAAATTGCTTAGAATTTAAAATATTTGGTCTTGAATAAAGTTGAAATTCGAAGTTGGAAAATCCCAGGTTTTATTACAAAACAACTGTTTCAAGTCTTTTGTGTGTGTTCCTAGGTTAACAGGGTTGAAAGGTATATAACTGGTTGGTCCGTGACCCCACCTTTCCACTACACAGACTAATAACCCCCAATCTTTGTTGCTATATTCAATATTTTAATCAGAATTTTAGTGACAGTAAGTACTTGGTTTAATGATTGACATTATTACAAGTCATAACCTACAGGCTCTATAGTAATATAGGTGATTATTTATCCAGTTTTCAATTCTCAAACCATTTCTGAAGATAGTAGAATGTTCATTCACCCATGATCAATTCAAATGCCATCTTGGGTCAGGGTATATAAACTATAAATATACCACTTCTCTCTTCAGATGATGAACGACACAAGTGTAAGCCAATCACAGATGTCTTTAGTAGTTGCTGCAGAGGTGAAAGATAAGAAAGCTGAAGATGCAGGCAAACAGGTAAGTCATATTCTCTCACATACTAGTGAAGTAGCTGCTACCACCACTACTAGCGTACATCATATATACTAGTTCCAACTCACATTGAGTATGTGCTATTCTGTTAGCTCCACATCTCATTCAACTTGTTATAATACTGAACACATAGCTGCAGTTTTAAACCTGCTTTTTGATACACAGTGTAGACTAGTAAATTTACACATTTGTGAAATAGATGGGCTTATTGTTTGAGTCCCATAGGATAGATACTCAATGAACACTAATATAGAACTGTAGTATTATTGCAGTATTGATGCAGGTCGATATTCAAATGTGTGGTATAGGGTTGGGGTGTAGAATCCAAGTGTTTCATTTCACAATCGGACCATTTCAAACTACAAATATCAGCTAGAATTTTCGCTATTTAATGAAAAAAACTGCAACTCTGGGATAGGTGCAGTAGTGAAGAAAATAAGAAAAGCCTGTGTTCTAGATTAGTAGTAGACATGATTCCGTGGAACCTAAACATACTATGTTACTAAAATGGCAGTTTAGTTTACTTATATAAAATTTTGATTGTCATTAACATAATAATTTTGTTACTTGTATCCTCTACTGGTATGGATGTAGGGATATATAGCATGTATATTATCATTTAGTATTGTCAACTTGTGTTGTATGTAGGCAGATTTGGAGAATGACAATGAAGGCAGTATGAAAAGAGCCAATAAAGTAAGTATTTGGCATTTGTTTTCATCGTCAGATGTAGATATACTCTAATTATTATTATAAAACGTTTACTGGCTAATTAGTTGTGAATTTGTGACAATTGCAATCACCAGCATTCACTCCAATTTAGTTTTTTTCTTTTCTGATATATATGGACTGGGGCCATTGAAGTATTTTCATTTCCATTATATTTTGTTCACTTATCAAGTAAACCAAAATACATATCAAATTAGGTAAGAATTTAAGCCTAAAATCAGTATTTCGTCAACAATTATTATGATACTTCCAGAAGGGCAGCTCAGACGAGTCTAAACAGCCAAAGATGGCTGACGAATCTTCTGCAACTGAGTCTTACAGATATGATGTGGTACTCTGGCTGTTTGGAATGTTATTCTTCAGCCTTCTTGTCTCACTGATGTTTGGAATTGGTAAGTAGGCAGGTGTGGTGTGATCAAATAGACTTTACTTTAACTCACTTTATCATTCTTGATCAACGAAATATAATAGATAATGGCCAAACCAAAGTCCGTGATAAAGAGCACGTTAATCAACTATGTGAATAGGAATGATACTCGTGCGCATACTCGTTCTATTATCACTTATAATTGCGCATTGAACTAAGTAATGGTTATGAAACGTGGTTGTATAACAATGCTGCGTGGAGTGTAATGGGTGCCTTCATTGATCATATAACAAGTGACTAGGCAACGTAGAAGTTAGCTGAATGCATGTGTTATGTTTACCCAGTGTCAATGTTTCATAACCATTAATGTTTTATGCTCAGCTTTTCAGTGTTGAAAAGGTCAAAATATCTGTGCAGCTATAAAATAGTGTAGTCTACAAATCTAGCAATTAATCATTATTTTGGTGATGAATTGATATGAGGCCAGTAATTAGAACTTTGCATTATTTAGAGATATCATACAGTCATACAATTTGACATTACTCTAATAACAGGATGTGTTGATCCTCATCTCTGGTGGGTGTGTCAACACAGGTCAAGGTCAAATAGAGCACATGAGTTGAATCCAGTTTTCACTGTCGATAAACTATATGATGCTATACTATATATTATGGCTTACTAATTATTTAATAATTGTAATATATTATATAAATTGCTTAATACTTTAGCGAGATTTAGCATAGTCCTATACAGTGTGTAATATAACACTAGGTATTGACTGATGGCGGCACATACTTATATTGCATCTTTGTTATCTGAAATGTATAAGAATGATAAATTGCATAATTTCCCAGATGCTACCCAATATTATACAATGTGGTATTATCATAAGCTTATATAACCCTCAGCATTATTATCAGCTTGTGTAACTCTTCCCACCACCTTGAGTCGTGATTTTCATCAGTAAACAACTACCTCTGTTATCTAAACGGACTTGTAGATGGTAATAATTCAATACCTTTATGTTCAGAGTGTTTAGTTTATATCCCAGTTTACTAGATGCTCAGTTCATTAAGATATAAACATCCATCCCTGCTGCAAACCTAGTTTCTAGTCAAGTGGCTTTACGCTGTAGCTCAGTGTTAATATAATATGATATAGTGTGTGTTGGTGTTGTATATTACTATATGTTAGTTATATGAGATAATATTATTATATGTCATATAATATCATGTCATGTAAAATGTCATGTAATATCATTTAATATGTTGCATGATATACATAGTATTACATAGTATATAAAACAGGTTTTCTTTTAACAGTCAAAATAAATGCTTGTTTTATTTAATCCATCAATAAATCTCCATCATCTTGTTTTTTAAAATTCATGTGTTAAATTTAGAATTATTGGTTCATGCTTATGCTACATATTCCTTCCTTCTACACTAAAGCAGTCCATATAATGTTCTCTTTTACCATCACATGTAGATAAAGTATGCGTTGAGTTAACTCTTCATAGCCTACTAAACTTCACTGTTGCAGGGTCAATCAGAGGGTGGGATGCAGACTCGGCCTACAATCATAATATGTCAAACTCTTCAATGGAGAGATTTCTGCCAGAGCCATTTACACCAGAACCTGGTGTCTACAAGCGGTAAGAAATCTGTCACTTTCTGTTAGTACCACAATGCAATGCAATAGTTCTCATGGTGCAATGATGTCTTGGTCAATTTATAACCATGATCATTATAAAAAAAGAATAAGAAACTACATGCATGTCTCACATACCACATGTTGATAAACAAGTGTTATATGGTTTTATAACTTTTTTACAATCATAGTTCATGATTGTAGATAGATTTCCAGGCTAATGATAAGTGAAATAGTAAGATTGACAATGCTGTGTATGCTGATTTATCATGTGTACCTGCGTTTGCCTTAGTCTTAGCTCATAGTTACCCCAACCGCATACACAATACACAATCTGGATTATGTTACAGTGCTAATAGTGGTTTGCAGTCATGTTAGCTGAAGGACATTAGTGTGACTATAAGAACTTGTGGTATAAGATTCAGTTTTCTTCACTTCTAAACTGACTTGATACTCTCCTAGCAATAGACTACTGCATTGTAATACAACGTGTAAAGTAATGAGCTCTAATAGCCTCATGAACCTCAACAAATATAAATATACCTTTCTGGGTGGTTAGAAGGTTGACCCTCTGTTCAGAAAATAAGATTCCAGCTAAGTTTATGGTGCTTAACAGCATTAAACCATTTATTATAGTTGAGAGCAAAAATTACTTCATAATGTAATCATTATTAATGGAGTGAAACTTATAATTGATGAATTTAATTCCCTTTTAATTACCTACAAGTATAATGACTGCTATAGCCAGAGATGTTGTGTACAAGTATGCTTATGTACTTACATATGTGTATACACTGATTGTACATCATTATACGTACATGTATTTCAGATGCCACACGTAAATTGCCACTATACTTGAAACATAAAAATGAAATTGATATTTAATATCATGATATATTGGTATAATATTATGATATATTGATACGGTATTATGATATATTGATATGGTATTATGATATATTAAAATAATATTATTATTATGTATTGACATAATAATATGATATACTGATATACTATTATGATATATTGAAATACTATTATGATAATATATTGATATATAATTTTTACCTGCAGATCAGATAAAGAGGCTGCCAGTAGATGGTATTACTGGAAGTTGAAGCCTGAGGATGTGACTCCAGGCACGAAATTGTTTGTGTGGTTCAGCTACTGTCTCCACAACCTGTCAGTCTGGCTGGTGCTCTATCTCCAGCATAAGCAGAAGGTTTGTCACAGAAGTAGCTACATTGGGGAGATAACTTCCATATAACTGTACAAAACGTGTTATACAAAATACAAGTGCAGGTCAAAATCAATGCACTTAGTCATATCTACTGACATGTAGAAAGCAATAAATCAGACTTGAGACTCCTTAAACATTAAAACAGGTTGAATTAACTAATGCAATTGAGTACAACATCATAGGTTTAAGCTGGTAAATTTGATTTTAATTTAATTTCAAATTGATTTTAATTTAATTTTAAATTGATTTTAATTGCTATTCCAAATGTTCAAGGGGATCTATCTAATTCAATCATCAATTATTCAAGCCGGTTTTAAACCAAGATATTATTTTTAAACATTTTTTTTCAATGATAGCCTGGGCTTCTTGTAATTTAGTACTAATGATGAGCAATGTTTGCTTTTTAGAGCTTTTCTGACGTGAACGGAAAATATGAGAAGAAATATTCTAATACACCAGATAAATATAATCTGATACTCTTTGGTTTAAACGTCTTCTTTCATCTCCTGCATCTGCTGAACACTCACACCACGTACGATGGTACGGCTGCTGATACTAGCGAGGCCAGTTCTCAAAGTGAGTCAGTTTTTTCGTTTTGAAAATGAGTCATGCCGGTTACTTACATGCTCAAAGTGACTCAGCTACTTACATTCGCAGAGTGAGTTTTTGAGTCCATGCGAATGTTTTGCAACTATTATTTTTTAAAAATATGTCTGTACAAATTGTTATGAAATTATTTAATTTATAATTCTGAAGCCTAAATGAGTTAATATTTCTTTCATGAAAACTCGTTGTTTGGCTTTTTGAAATGATCTATTGTTTGACAACAGGTAGCATTTCTGGTCATATACCATATTCGTGTGCTGCAATCACGATAGTTGTTAAAATAATGATAAGATTAGCTGCCTTTGCACTTTTCTGCACAAAGTTAGCTTACTTCTGGATGTTTCATTTATTTTTAGATGTCATTTTATAATAGATTGCTTAGCAATTGTAATAGATGGATGCTATCAGAAGAATTTTCGTAAAAAGTTAGGAGCATTTGTCACATGAGTGTAATTAGTTTCTGTGCACTAAGTCAATTATTTACAATCACAGCTAGTGCAATATTTTTAGTTTGATATAATTTATGTTCATACCAACAAATAAAATCTTTATAGCTTGACATTTCTGTCATAATTATATAGCTATATTATGCAGTGTTATATATAATAATAACGTGCTTATTAAATCTTTTTTCTCTTTTGTAGGTTCCGTAATTGTAGCTCTAATAATCATGCTCTTTATTGAGTTTAAAGACAGAGGGGTGGTATTTGGTTACCCGTCCCCTTATCAGCTAAGAAAATATCAAGATTCTGTTTGGATGAGTCCTGTCTATATTTTAAGAAAGTACCACGGATATTTCATCTACTGGGCGGCCATATTTACTTTCTGGTACCACCCAATGGAAAATACCTTCGGACATGCATTTGGCTTCGCACATACTTGGTTTTTTATGCTGCAGGGTAAGTTATGACTTTTAGTTTTGTTTTAATTACTAAATCATAGAGAATAATATTCAAAGAGAAAATATTAGCAAATTCTTTGATTGTTATTGTAAATTTAATTGAGAATAAAGAATAACACTAATTACTTTACGATACCTGTAAGTTAAACAGAAGTAATTAAGAATAAATCTATGATCTATTAAAACAAATTATCTCTATAAAGGATTATTTTATATAGGATATAGCATAATATAATAATATAGCTATGTATAATATCTTATTATAACATATTTATCTATAACTGCATATTATGTTATAATACAGGCAGCCTAACGTTCACTAACCTACATCTGAACAAGTACTGGAGGTTCACACTGGAGGTTTGGGTCACCATACACTCTGGAGTGGTGGCGGTACAAACTGTGCCCAATATCATGGGTAAAGAAATCTGGCCTATGTTTGTCTTTGGCTTTTCTATGGCTATCATCCTCACACAGGTATGTGGAGAACATAACTCCTCGTACATTACGTTGAAATTCAACTGATAGTAGTAATGCATTGAAATGTCAAATATAACAAAATGTACCAATTTTGTTACTTCAAATTTTATTTCATGTTTAGGTTATAGCATTTTGTAATAGTAATTGCACACATACCATTTTCTAAAAATGAGTAAACATTTAAAACTGAGTTGAAAAATTGACATATTTTCGCATCTAGTATTTTAATTTATTTTCACTAATTTTATGTACCTATGTCTACTTTACTATGATATAGCCAATCATGCTGTTTGTCTATCAAATACTTGCTAATAAAACCTGTATGCTAAAACTTGTATCAATGGTTTAGTTGATCTCAGTCTGATAACAAATTAATTGACCAATCACCGTAGTTCACAGGCTATTTATTCCTTTCAGTGCCGTGCTAAAATTTCATGTTTATAATTATATTGTGATATGTTTTAGCTATATGGGCTGCCATTTTGGAAGAATATCCCATCCTGGACTAGAGCAATCCCAGTTGCTGTATACACCATAATTGTAGTCACATCCTACAGTTTCATACGAGACGTACAGGGAAGGCCATTTACCAGACTCCAGGAAATAATTAGAATTCCCGGAATATACTATTTGATTCTCCTCATTGGCTGGTTGATAATTGTTGCAATTGCTAAGCTACAAAGAATATTTGCTGCTAAGAGCATCTCTAGCTCAAAGGAGGGAATCAACAAGCAAGAGAGCAAGGAAGGGGCACCGGCTCCCCTTCCCCGCTGGAAAGAGGTGTTGGTTTTGCTGGCTACTGTGACAACTTACGCAGTTTCAGTGTTTCTATCTTGGATTTTTGAGTATATTGACCTTAAAGTTAACTTAATTGTTTTGACAATGATTTATTGCTTTAGCTTCACTCTTATCTCTGCTGTTTTTGGCTCATTCCTTCTTAAGATGGTAATTCCTCTTCGAAGGGTTCGGCCATCTTCAAGTTAAAGCGTTATTTTAATTCCACTCATGCTATCTAAATACTATAGTTCTATTATAATGTATATAATATATATTTCATATATTTTTTATTGTGATACATAATTACCTTTCATTTCGCTGGTATTGCCAAACATTTAATGCATCGTGATAGATGTTATTTTATGAGCCACACTTGTATAATAATTATTCAACTCTTTTTTAAAAACCGTACCATACAAAAATGAGTGCTGTGCATGTTATACTTATTTTATTTTTCTAGACACTTACTGTAGTCTATAATATGTGTGATAGCCAAGTAAAAGTTATACACAATGTCAAGCAAGAAAATGTAATGATCAACTTTGCTCAATCACTTAGTGTGAAATATCATATATAATTTCTTTTTTTGTAATAAATGAATAAAACTAACTATTATAAAGCCTAATTCTTTGAATGCCTTCCTTATTTTATGATGTATACCAAAGCCTAGTTTAACGCAAAAAGTGTCAATGACTCATTTTCTGAAAAATTATGTAATGACTGTTTTTTTTCAAAGCTGTTAAACTTATTTCCTGTAAGAGAATTTGAAGATTCCTCTCTTAAAAATGCAAGTTAGAGATACTTATAATATATAATAGTGGGTGATGTCAACCCTTTCCAAAACAGGTCGAATGCAGTACAATATGAAAAAGCAAATATACTACAGAAAGCCAATACAGCAGTTGTGGGAGAAGCAATTCAATGAGGTGAATTGGTTTATATTTCTTCTTGATATGGCTTTTATATGATGAAGCTTATTCCTTTTGGTTCGTGACTGGTTGTATTACCTACTGTATATTATATATATTACTGTGTACACCATTGCCTAGACCAACTTTACTAAATATTCTTTGACATTCTCTTATCTTTAAAAAGACACCTAAATGGTTATTAATAGAAGTTGTTTCCTCTTAAATACTACCATTATTGCAGTACTGCTTATAATGGATGGTATAGAGTAACTTCTTTTGCATAAACTATAATATCATGAAATAGTACATGCATATTTGCTCAGCTACACTTATGCAAGAAAGTAGACAACTCCAATTATACTGGCTGACCTATGACGTAGTCATTAGCGAAGGCTGGTCAACTATAGCTATATTAATACAAGCAAGCAATCCATAGTCCGAAGTATCATTAATTATCAGTTGGTGCTAAATGAGACATGTCAACACCTTCATAAAGCTGCAAGGCTCTGTTAGCTTCAATAGCTGCAGTAAGTGTAGAGTAAGTATCTAGTAAATGTAATACTATTCATAGCTTAGTGCAGCTAAAAATAACTGTAAGTATCGTAATATTACTGTACAAAAGGGGTAAACACGTACAGGTTATATTTACAATGGTAGCTGTGAGCTATCGTTCCAACTATGATATTCATTATAAAGCAATGAATATATTATTATAGTAGCAGTACTAGTTGTATTGCAAGTGGCTGTCGTAGGTACTCCCTAAACTTGAACATCACTGTGATGTGTAGCCATGTAGGTCTTGGTAACTGCAGGTCCAGGTAGCTACCTGGACCTGCAGTTATTTGGACCTGTAACTACCTGGACCAGGTAGTTACAGGTTCATGCAACTGTGAAATTCTGAATAGAAAGGATATGGGAGCAGGAATTTTGTTATACACAACTGATGTAAAGCGCTAACAATCCTGTTATTAGTTAGTAATGTTGGCTACATTGTTATCAACTACATAATTATATTATATAACATGCATACTATATAGGGGAATGTGACTGATAAGTTACCTGACCCAGACAGCTATTGGCTCATGCAACTGTGAAACTTTGAGTAGAAAGGATGGGAATTTGTAGTTCTGTTATGTGCAATTGATATAACGGGCAAACAATCCTGTTATTAGTTAGTAATGTTGACTACATTACTATCAACTACATAATATATAACATGCATATCATATAGGCCCTAAGCGAATGTGACATATAATAATGTTGTTGCAGAACACACAGACACCATGAAAAAGATAATCTTGTCCAGCATTCAGCAGTCAGTGAAATCGAGAGCTGTTACCCCTATACGCCAAGCTAGCTCTCTGGTAGGCTGATATTATTTCGCATGCGCCATTTTAAATGATGGAAGTAGTGATTGCATTTTGCCATTTGCTTGCAAGACCGATTCTTCAAAATCATTTTGCTTATAGTAATCTTATCTGATGCTCATGCTATTATACCAGTTACTAAGTTCAGAATGATGGTATCACAAATCTTGCATGAAAATAATTTACATTTTTCTAAACTAACAACTGTTGTAGCCTGAAGGTGTAAACTCTAGAGGAAGCATTGCTGCTCTATTTACCCTCTTTAAAGACAATGGGTGAGTAAGCAATAGAATACAAGCTTTCTACTAATAGTTTCACTATGCTGCTGTACTATATATACTGAATATTGGACGTTACTATTTATCTATGCCCAGCGTTTACCATCCATGACAAAGAAACTGATATATATATATATATATATATATATATATATATATATATATATATATATAATGTATAGAAGCTAAGCTGCTTAAAAACTGCTCCAACCCACTTTTATGTACCAGTAATATAGACTACATGGGTTATTGGTGCATACTAACAAATTCTAGAAGTAAACTTTTTGACAAGCATATACTTGTTTGTGTGGCCTATAATGTATGTAGATTTAAATTGTATAAACCAATAGACCCTTTTAACATACTCCTCCAGGGGCTTTAATAATTTGAAGTTGTCTCCTCCCACCCGGTACATGGGAGATTCTCTATGATATATAGAAAGTCATAAAATCAGGAGAAATTTAAGGTTTGTGTAAAGACTATTGCTAGCATAAGTTTCTTCTTTCTTGAGATAAATATTTTGGCCTAAGCGTACATTACAATACATTACAGCACAATACAAACTGGGGTTCGAAATCAAAGTGAATTTGACGGTGTGAATATCCGAGCAACTATCACTATGATATTGATTATGTTGAATTAAGAATTCAAGATTGTGTACAGAAAATCCATCTCTATAAAAAACTGATTGATTATGGTAAATAACTGATTTAAAGACAAAATTGATATGATATTGTGTATAAACATCAAAATTGTAATATAATTGAGCAGCTGATTATAACAAGACATTGGGTGCAAGTCATCATATATAGTACATTGTTATATAATATGAGCTTATGAACAGCAATTTTAGAGCTTTTTATAACATTTCATATACATATGTTCATCTTTTACATTTTGATTTTGCACATGGGTAGGGTCTAGGACCTAGGTGCATAGATTTGGAAAATGTCTATACTCTTGTATGTGGTTATAAGCATAAACTCCCTCCTATAATTCTTCAAATTTAGTTCCAATAATTCTTTGACTGTTACATTACATAAGCCATGCATTTTGCTCAACAGGCCTGCCAGTGTTAAGATCCTAGGACCTTATAAATGCAATCAGGGCTCTTTGAGCTTTGTTATTGTGTGCTAAGTGGATGATTGCGATTATTAACATAGGTCAGCTAAGCCTATTAGAGGTTAGCAAATGATGCGCTGCTTAGATGCGGTAGGCTATGGTACAATACGTGCGATTGCATATAACCTTAACACGATCACGATGACAACGTTCCAGTGCACTGCTTAGATAAGATTGATGAAAATTTAATCTAGATCCTTATTGATCAGGATATTTAGGAAACTTTTGAGGTAATGCTTAGCCTAATAACAGATGACTTAATATTTATTGCATCTGCATGCTGTTCTCTTGTTTACATTTAAATAAATCAATTTCTCTGTCACATAATATATAGAAGCCATTATTAGATTATACTTCTCAAGCGTTAGAATTGAAGTCATTCAAATATATAATTCATTAATTTCAAGCAGTTAATGTAAGCAATGTTAAACATACAATTACATTACTATTACTAATATTTAAATAATATTAATACGGCATATTCCTGTAAGCTAAAGCTATTAAAGTTTGAAGTATACTATTATTAAACTGCTATAACTATAAATTACAATTACAATATTCATTTGCTTTTTAGTTATTATTACTGTCTTGTTTACACTTCTAACTATAACAGATCATTTTTTGTTTAACTAGAGGTTTGAGATAATTTGCTACAATGAAGCTTTGGGTAAATTTGGTTTGGATCAAAGTAATAATAATGTACTTATTTTCTATTCCATGTCATATTATTTGAACTAGTTTGATGTTTGTGCATGTGAAAATTATGCTAGCAATTTTCATATGCCAGTTATAAATTGCTTAGAATTTAAAATATTTGGTCTTAAATAAAGTTAAAATTCGAAGATGGAAAATCCCAAGTTTTATTACAAAAACACTGTTTCAAGTCTTTTGCATGTGTTCTTATGTTAACAGGGTTGAATGGTATATAACTGGCTGGTCCGTGACCCCACCTTTCTACTATATCAGTGGTTCCCAAACTGAGGGGAATTCCCCCTAGAGGAGAATTTGGACATTTTAGGGGGGATTTAAACTTTGAAAAGTTCACAAAGTTTAATAAAGGCTTTTTGAGCTCTTGCAAGTTACATGTATATGTATATCTATAAACCTTTATCTTAGCTCATTTATTTAACCAAACTATATTCTGCAAACTCAGTTTAATTTTACAAGAATATGTTTATTAATTACTTTACCCTAACTGCTTTCTGCGCTACTTGGAATGGAGGTCAAAAAGTTTGCAAAAACCAACAGGCCAACTGTTATCAGCCATGCAAGTCAATCTCTATAAACTGTATACTACGTATACCTTGTAAATTATATGTTTGCTCTACTAAATAATCTGAAACTAAAAATACATGAGTGCAATCATCATTTCATTGCTTTTCATAGCAGCACCAATGTTTTTACAGTTGCACTAAAGTTACACTAAACATGGTGTCTTTCCCTACACTCAACGAACTTTTATAAGAGAAGAACCTGTTTTGATTCTAAGTAAAAATGACACAGGTAAAAGTTGCACACTGGTGTTGAAATTTTTCCAAAACCCAAATCTCCAAACTCATAACTCCCAGCCTATGCAAATCTTCAATCTTAATATTGAAAATGTGCCATTTTTACCTAATTTTCCATTTGTGCCATATTACTTGTGCCAATTTTATCGGACACTACCTGTTCCAGATCATTTTTGAGAAAAAAAATTCTGGGCATCTCTCTCTACTCTTGATGAAGCTTTAACGGTATTTCCCTGAGCTACCCCCTCAAAAAGAAAGAGCTAGATTCTTAACTTGAGATGTGACCCATTGCAACGCTTTGTTGAAAAAATTTCAGAGGAATTACAGGAGGATTCCGTTAAATTGGTTCACAATTTAGCAATGAAGAGTGGTTTGAAATTTTTTCCAATTGATGTAAATTGTGGGTGGTGTCCAGTAAAAATGGCACAAGTAATAATGGCACAGATGAAAATGCAGGCAAAAGTGGCACATTTTAAATATTGGGTTGGGGGTTTGGAGTTTGGATATGGGGTTTGAGGTGAGGATTATGGGTTTTTATTTTGAGTATGGGGTTTGGGGTTTGGTATTTAAGGGGGGGGTGGTTTGAGTTAGGAGGTGGGGTTTTAGGGTGCAAGAGTTGGGAGTTTGAGGTGAAGAGTTTGGGGTTTGAGTTTGGGAAAATTTTACATTAGCGTGCCATTTCTACCTAAAATCATTCTGGGTTGCAACAAGTGACCCACACATAGCTGACAAAGCAGAGTTTTGATGCCATCCAACACCACCTATATGTGTGAGGTAGGATTCTCATCAATTCAATGTAAAAAGAAACTGCCTTAACCCACAGGGTGCCTTAAAATGGGCCTGGTCAGAAACAGAGCCAGGTCTAAGCAAGCTTGCACAAAATAATCAACTGCAGCCATAACATTAATCACTGAACTACTCTGTGTTTTATAACATAGTAATAAATATATCATAAATAGTAAAATAATTATGTTATATGCAAATATAATATAACAAAATACATTGCATTGTATCATATATAATTATCATTATTTCAGTCATACAATTTTTTTGGTTTTCGAAAGGCGGAATCAATAGTCAACATTTACAAAGAAGGGGGAATAGTATGAAAAAGGTTGAGAACCACTGCACTATATCCCCCTGTTCACACATTGCCGCGCGTAGCCGTAACAGCATAAACAAAATGGCGCAGCTGTTATGTTTTGTCAACAGGCGTTCACGCACTATAGTTGCGTTTATACCTCTGCTGAAAAAAGTAGCGAGTTTAAGTTAATAATGCTTGTCCGGGTACCCCTTTATAGTCAAACTGAAACTCGTTGAAATCATATTGATGCGGTTGCTCACTTTCTGAAATTGAAATTTGACTCGCATAATAGCTATTTGATGCCCTTTGTAAACGTCGTGAATTAGTGAATCAGATAGCATAAAGGCGATAATTGAGAAGGCGTAGGCTATATAATTATAACCGTATAAGTACGTTGTCTAATCGCCAAAGTAATAACTAAATAACGATGTTTACAAGGAGTTATTACTCCTATTCTAAAATTGGCCGATTAAGTTATCACAGTACAAAAATTTCAACGGGTGGCTTTTACAATGCAATGCAACTCGGAGAAATTTCAACCCGGCCAAATTGAAATTTTGACCGGAAATCGTAAAGGTATAAACGCAACTTAACAAAAAGGACAACGCATAACGTTGAGCTGTGACCAATCATAATAAGGCTAACTTCTGTCTGTGGTGACTTAAACGCCTTTGGATATTATTCACAAATTTGTTGCAACATTCTTCTCAAAAGATATGATAGCAATGTCATTGACTAGATAAAAGCAATTAAAAGAAGAACGCTTTCTTTTAAGTATATGTGTCCATAAAATAATTGTGCAAAATAATTGATAAAGATTTTTTAACCTTTTAAAACTTTTGAATTGGTTAAATTAAATCAACAATAAGCGATTAAAATAAACTAGCAAAATGTTCTTTAAATTTTAGTGCCAGATCAACTCTACCCAATGTAATTTTTTGAATCAAGCACTGCTTGATCAACAGCGTATACCGGGTACAATTCAGCCCGCATGTTATCAAAGATGGTGGGCATTTTCTGTTACGTTGCACGGTATGGCAATGTGTGAAAAAGGGGTTTAGACTAATAACCCCCAGTCTTTGTTGTTATATTCAATATTTCAATCAGAATTTTAGTGACAGTAAGTACTTGATTTAATGATTGACATTATTACAAGTCAACCTGCAGGGTCTATAAAAATATAGGTAATTATTTATCTAGTTTTCAATTCTCAAACCATTTCTGGAGATACTAGAATGTTCACTCACCCATGATTAATTGAAATGCCATCTTGGGTCAGGGTATATAAACTATAAAAATACCACTTCTCTTTTCAGATGATGAACGACACAAGTGTAAGCCAATTACAGATGTCGTTAGTAGTTGCTGCAGAGGTGAAAGATAAGAAAGCTGAAGATGCAGGTAAACAGGTAAGTCATGTTCTCACACATACTAGTAAAGTAGCTGCTACCACCACTAGTACTGTACATCATATATACTAGTTCCAACTCACACTTAGTATGTGTTATTCTATTAGCGCCACATCTCATTCAACTTGTTATAATACTGAACACATAGCTGCAGTTTTAAACATGCTTTCTGATACACAGTGTAGACTAGTAAATTAACACTTTTGTGGAATAGGTGGGCTTATTGTTTGAGTCCCATAGGATAGATACACAATGAACACTAATACAGAACTGTAGAATTATTTCTTCAGTCACCCAGCTTTGATGCAAATCGAGATTGAAATGTGTGGTATAGGGTTGGGGTGTAGAATCCAAGAAATTTCACAAGCATGCATGCTACAAATATCAGCTACAACCTGTGCTATTGGAAACAAACTGCAACTCCGGGGTTGGTGCAGTACTGAAAAAAAATGAGAAAGCCTGTGTTCTAGATTAATAGTAGACATGATTCCATGTTCTTGTTACTTGTATCCTCTACTAGTATGAATGTAGGGATATATAGCCTGTATATTATGATCTACTATAATGTCAACATGCGTTGTATGCAGGCAGATTTGGAAAATGACAATGAAGGCAGTATGAAAAGCGCCAATAAAGTAAGTACTTGGAATTTGTTTTCACCATCAGATGTAGACATACTCTAATTATCATCATAAAAAAATTTACTGGGTATAATTAGTTGTGAATTTGTGACAATTGCAATCACCAGCATTCACTCCAATTCGGTTTTTACTTTTCTGATAAATTTGGACTGGGGTCATTGAAGTATTTCCATCTCCATTATATTCTGTTCACTTATGAAGTAAACCAAAATACATATCAAATTAAGTAAGAATTTAAGCCCAACGACCAGTATTTCGTCAACAATAATTATGACCCTTTTAGGGCAGCTCAGACGAGTCCAAGCAACTGGAGATGGCCGACGAATCATCTGCAACTGAGTCTTACAGATATGATGTGGTACTCTGGCTGTTTGGAATGTTATTCTTCAGCCTTCTTGTCTCACTGATGTTTGGAATTGGTAAGTAGGCAGGTGTGGTGTGATCAAGTAGGCTGTACTTTAACTCACTCTGTCATATTATTATGAACATTCTTTGATTAAAGAAACATAATAGATAATGGCCAAACAAAGCCGTGATAGAGAGCACTTTTATTAACTATGTGAATAGGAGCGATACTTGTGCGCATACTGGTTCTATTCATAATTATTGCGCATTGAACTAACTAATGGTTATGAAAAGATTGGGGTTGTATAACAATGCTGCAGGAGTGTAATGGGTCGCCTTGATTGATCATATAACAAGTTAGCTGAATGCATGTGTTATGTTTACCCAGGGTCAACGTCCTATAACCATTAATGTTTTATGCTCAGCTTTTTAGTGTTGAAAGGGTCAGAATATCTGTGCAGTTATAAAATAGTGTAGTCTACCATTAATCATTATTTTAGCGGATGAATTAATATGAGGCCAGTAACTAGAACTTAGCATTAACTAGAGATAAGATCATACAGTAATATAATTTGACATTACTCTAATAACAGGATGTGTTGATCATAAGCTATGGTGGGTGTGGCAACACAGGTCAAGGTCAAATAGAGCACTTGAGTTTAATCTGGTTTTCATAGTTCTAGTTAAGTGGCTTTAAGCTGTAGCTATAAATGTTAATATATCATGTAGTGAGTGTTGGTGTTGTATATGATTATATATTTGTTATACAAGATTATATAATATGTCATATAATATATGTAATATCATTTAATATGTTGCATAATATTCACAGTATATATAACAGGTGGTAATATGTTTTCTTCTAACAGTCAGTATAAATGTTGTTTTAATCCACATTAATAAATCTCCGTCATTTTGCTTTTTCAAAGATCGTCTTTTAAACTTAATTTATTGGTTTATGCTTATGTTACATATTACTTCCTTTGGCGCTAAAGTTGTCCATATAATGCTCTCTTTTACCACCGCAAGTAACTTATGTAGATAAAGTTGAACAGGCTCATACTAATATATCACATTGCCATTGAGTAAGCCCTTCATAGCCTACTAAACTTCACTGTTGCAGGGTCAATCAGAGGGTGGGATGCAGACTCAGCCTACAATCATAACATGTCAAACTCTTCTATGGAGAGATTTCTGCCAGAGCCATATACACCAGAACCTGGTGTCTACAAGCGGTAAGAAATCTGTCACTTTCTGTTAGTACCACAATGCAATGCAATAGTTTTCATGGTGCAATGATGTCTTGGTCAATCCGTAACCATGGTTATTATAAAAAAAGATAAGAAACTGCATGTAGTCTGTAGTGACTTCAACTCTCAGAAAAAAGAGGATGACTCTAAATATGCATAACCCATGTTGATGAATAAGTGTTATATGGTTTTATAACTTTTTTACAATCATAGTTCATGATTTTAGATAAATTTCCAGGCTAATGATAAGTGAAATAGTGAGATTGACAATGCTGTGTATGCTGATTTATTATGTGTACCTGCGTTTGCCTTAGTCTTAGCTATAGTGCTAAGTGCTATAGTGCTAATAGTAGTTTATAGTCACAGTCATGTTAGCTGAAGGACATTAGAGTGACTATAAGTGCTTGTGGTATAAGATTCAGTTTTTTCTTCAGTTCGAGACTGAGTTGATACTGTTCTAGCAATATACTACTGCATTGTAATACAACTTTGTAAAGTAATGGGCTCCAAGTTAGATTTACATCTGCACTAATAGCCTTATGAACCTCAACCAATATAAATATACCTTTCTGGGTGTTTAGAAGGTTGACCCTGTGTTTACAAAATAAGATTTCAGCTTAGTTTATGATGCTTAACAGCATTATAAGCTATATTTATTTTAGTTGAGTGCAAAAGTTAGCTCATAATGTATATGTAATCATTATTATTATGAAGTGAAAATTATAATTGATGAATTTAATTCCTTTTTGATTACCTACAAGTATAATGACTGCTATAGCCAGAGATGTTGTGTACAAGTATGCTTATGTTTGTGCATATTATGTGTATACACTGATTGTACATCATTATACATACATGTATTTCAGATGCCACACTTATTGCTGCTACTTGAAACATTTCATCATTCTCTAAAAATGAAATTGATATTTATTGTTCTGATATATTGATATAATAATATTATGACATATTGATATACTATTATGATATATTGATATATAATTTTTACCTGCAGATCAGATAAAGAGGCTTCCAGTAGATGGTATTACTGGAAGTTGAAGCCTGAGGATGTGACTCCAGGCACAAAATTGTTTGTGTGGTTCAGCTACTGTCTCCATAACCTGTCAGTCTGGCTGGTGCTCTATCTCCAGCATAAGCAGAAGGTTTGTCACAGAAGTAGCTACATTGGGAAGATAACTTCCATATAACTGTACAAAACGTGTTATACAAAATACAAGTGCAGGTCAAAATCAATGCACTTAGTCATATCTACTGACATGTAGAAAGCAATAAATCAGACTTGAGACTCCTTAAACATTAAAACACGCTGAATTAACTAATGCAGTTTAGTTAACTTCTGCTATTATAGGTTTGGATGGGTAATCTTTACTTTAGTTTGATTTTAGTTGGTTCTAATTGTTGTCATTTCAAATGTTCAAGGGGATCTATCTAATTCAATCATCATATATTCAAGCTGGTTTCAAACCCAAAATATTATTTTTAAACTTTTCCTATTTTAATGATAGCCTAGGTTTCTTGTAGCATAATTTGATGAGCGATGTTTGCATTTTAGAGCTTTCCTGACGTAAACGGAAAATATGAGAAGAAATATTCTAATACACCAGATAAATATAATCTAATACTCTTTGGTTTAAACATCTTCTTTCATCTCCTGCATCTGCTGAACACTCACACCACGTACGATGGTACGGCTGGTGACGCTAGCGAGGCCAGTTCTCAAAGTGAGTCAGTTTTTTCATTCTCAAAATGGGTCATTCAAGAATGTTTTACAATTATTATTATTCTTTTAAAGATATTTCTGTACAAATTGTTATGGAATATAGTGAGCTTATAGCTCTAACACCTAGATGAGTTTATTCCATTAATAAAAACCTCTTGCTTGGCCTTTTGAAATCATATATTGTTTGACAACGGGTAACATTTCTGGTCATACAATTTTCAGGTGTTGGAATCACATTAGTTTTTGGAGTAATGATAAGATTTACAGCCTTTGTGCCTTTCAGCAAAAAGCTAGCTTGCTTCTGGATGTTTGATACACTTTTTGATTTCATTTTCTAACAGATTACTTTGTTGTGATAGATTACTTAGCTTGTGATAGATTGATGCTATCAGAAATATTCTTAAAAAAGTTATGAGCATTTGTTTGAAATGCAGTTGTGGGCATTTGTCACATAAGTGTATTTATTATCTGTGCTCTAAGTCTGTGACTTGCAATCACAGCAGACTCACTATTTTCATTTTCGATGTAATTGATGTTCATACTTACAAATAAGCCTTGATAGCTTAATATTTCTGTCATATAAAACTATATTATGCAATATGTTGCTAAATATTATATATAATATTAAAGTGCTTAATAAATCTTTTTTTTTTGTAGGTTGTATGATTGTAGCGCTAATAATTATGCTCTTTATTGAGTTTAAAGACAGAGGGGTGGTATTTGGTTACCCGTCCCCTTACCAGCTAAGAAAATATCAAGATTCTGTTTGGATGAGCCCAGTATATATTTTGAGAAAGTACCATGGATATTTCATCTACTGGGCTGTCATATTTACTTTCTGGTACCACCCAATGGAGAATACCTTCGGGCATGCATTTGGCTTCGCACATACTTGGTTTTTGATGCTGCAGGGTAAGTTATGGCTTACAGTTTTGTTTTGATTACTAAATAATTAAAACTAATTTTCAAAAGAAAATATTAGCCGATTCCTCGATCATTATTGTAAATTCAATTGAAAATAAAAACTAACACTAATTACTTTATGATACCTGTCAGTTGAACTGAAGTAATTCAGAATAAATCTATGATCTATTATAACAAATTATCTCTATAAATGGTTATTTTATATAGGATATAGCATAATATAATACAATTACATATAATATCTTATTATAACATAATATTTATATATAACTTCATACTATAATGCAGGCAGCCTAACGTTCACCAACCTACATCTGAACAAGTACTGGAGGTTCACACTGGAGGTTTGGGTCACCATACACTCTGGAGTGGTGGCGGTACAAACTGTGCCCAATATCATGGGTAAAGAAATCTGGCCTATGTTTGTCTTTGGCTTTTCTATGGCTATCATCCTCACACAGGTATGTGGAGAACATAACTTCTCGTACATTACGTTGATATTCAACTGCTACTAGTAATGCATTGAAATGTCAAATATGTTGCATTAATTTACGATTATTATTATAATCATACTTTGGAGTTATGTTAACATATGAGTTTTGTAGTGAACCAAATAAAACTTCACTTCCTGTTAAACAAAACAACAAAATACAACATATTATACTAAATGTTTGACTTCAAATTTTGTTTCATCTTTTGACTAGAACATTTTCATAATAATAAATACGCACAAACTACTCTCTGAAATGATCCAATTGAAGTCGAGTAAAGAATCGACGTTTTTGCATTTGGCATTTTAATTTGTTTCTACTAACTTTGTGTGCTGCAGCTAACTTAACTTACGTCTACTTTATTATGATATAACTAATCGGGCTTAAAAACTGTTTGTCTATCAAATACTTGCTAACAAGTGCCTTAATAAGATTTTTATGTGCTACAACTTGTATCAATGGTTTGTTTGTGCTCAACCTTATAACAAAAAATTTGACCAATCCTCCTAGTTCACAAGCTATTCTTTTCAGTGTTGTGCTGAAACTTCATGTTTATATGTTGTGATATGTTTTAGCTATATGGGCTGCCATTTTGGAAGAATATCCCATCCTGGACTAGAGCGATCCCAGTTGCCGTATACACCATAATTGTAGTCACATCCTACAGTTTCATACGAGACGCACAAGGAAGGCCATTTACCAGACTCCAGGAAATAATTAGAATTCCCGGAATATACTATTTGATTCTCCTCATTGGCTGGTTGATAATTGTTGCAATTGCTAAGCTACAAAGAATATATGCTGCTAAGAGCATCTCTAGCTCAAAGGCGGGAATCAACAAGCAAGAGAGCAAGGAAGGGGCGCCGGCTCCCCTTCCCCGCTGGAAAGAAGTGTTGGTTTTGCTGGCTACTGTGACAACTTACGCAGTTTCAGTGTTTCTATCTTGGATCTTTGAGTATATTGACTTTAAAATCAACTTGGTCGCTTTGTCAATGCTTTACTGTTTTGGCTTCACTCTTATCTCTGCTGTTTTTGGCTCATTCCTCCTCAAAATGGTAATTCCTCTTCAAAGGGCTCGGCCATCTTCAAGTTAAAACATTATTTTAATTCCACTCAAGCTATCTAAATACTATAGTTCTATTATAATGTATATAATATATATTTCGTATACTTTTTATTGTGATACATAATTGCCTTTCATTTTGTTGGCATTGCCAAACATTTTCTCATTTATATAGATATCACTTTGTGAGTTATTCTTACATAACAATTAGTTAACATTTTTTAAAATTTCTCTGGTAAAAAAATAAGTTTACTGTGCATGTTATACTTATTTTATTTTTCTAGACACTTACTTTAGTCTATAATATGTGTGATAATCAAGTAAATGTTATACACAATGTCAAGCAAGAAAATGTAATGATCAACTTTGCTCAATCACGTGGTGTGAACTATTAAATAATATACTTTCACTTTATATTGTAATAAAAAAAACTAAATATATAACCTAATTCTTTGAACACCTCCCTTCTTTTATCATGTATACCAAAGCTTAAATCAGCACAAAAAGCCCGATGATTCATTTTCTGAAGACTCTGTGATGGCTGTGTTTTTGCAAAGTCTTCAATGTATATTTCCTGTAATAAATTTGAAAACTTGTCACTTAAAATGGGCATGCAACTGATAATATATAAAATATTGGTTGATGCTATCCTCTTTCAAAATCGGCGAATGCAGTACAACATGAACAAGTAGATCATATGCTACAGAAAGTCCATGCAGTACGTACTGTATAAGCAAGTCAATATGGTGAATTTGTTTATACTTCCTAATATAGCTTTTATATGATGATAATGCACTGATTATCTATTATTGATGCTTTGCAGGCTGGTTGTATTACCTACTGTTTATTATATACTCTACTAAATGCGCATTGTCTTTTAACATTCTTTATAAATGTTTTATAGTAGAAGTTGTTTCCCCTTAAATACTACCATTACTGCAGGACTGCTTATAATGGATGGTATAGAGTAACTTTTCTTTTGCATAAATTATATCATGGAATAGTGTATTATGTAATTAATTTGCTCAGCTAGAAGAAGGACAACTCCAAATGTACTGGCTGACCCATGACGTAGTCATTAGCGAAGTAGGTAGTTAACAATGCAAAGCCATCCGTAGTCCGAAGTATCATTAATTATCAGTTGGTGCTAGATAAAGGCATGTCAACACCTTCATAAAGCTGCACGGTTCTGTTAGTATTGATAGCTGCAGTGCATTTGACTAGTACTGTAAGTGTAAGTAATTTGGTAAAGTAAGTATCTAGTAAATATGATACTATTCATAGCTTAGTGCAGCTAAAAATAACTGTAAACTTGCATCGTATTTTCTTACAGTAATCTTGTTGCACAAAAGGAGTAAACAATTAGATTTGAGTGCAGGTTATATTTACAATAGAAGCTGTGAGCTATTGCTCTAGCTATGATACTTGTTACAAGGCAATTAATATACTGAGTATTATAATAGTAGTAGTTGTATTGAAAGTAGCTGTGGTAGCTGCAGTAGTAGTAGAGCACTAGTCGTAATATAGCATCCTGTGTCAGTAGTTGCTCGACTGTAACTAGCAGAACAGTCAAGGGTGAAGTTAAGGACTGGTAGCAGCATTGGCAATCTCAGTGCAGGTGCTTCATTGCAGATATCAGATTAGTGTCTCTTGGCTTAGCTACAGGTTGGCCATACCAATTCTAATAATACTGAATATATCAAATGAGTGGAGTGTTAGATAGGTTAGGTACTCTCTAAACTCGAACATGTAGCAACAGGTCCAGTTAGCTACTGGCCCAGGTAGCTACTGGCCCAGGTAGCTACTGGCCCAGGTAGCTACTGGCCCAGGTAGCTACTGGCCCAGGTAGCTACTGGCCCAGGTAGCTACTGGCCCAGGTAGCTACTGGCCCAGGTAGCTACTGGCCCAGGTAGCTACTGGCCCAGGTAGCTACTGGCCCAGGTAGCTACTGGCCCAGGTAGCTACTGGCTCATGCAACTGTGAAATTTTGAGTAGAAAGGATGGGAATATGTAGTTCTGTTAGGCACAACTAATATAAAGGGCAAACAATTATGTTATTAGTTAGTAATTTTGACTACATTGTTATCAACAGCATAATTATATTATATAATATGCATATTATATAAGTGAATGTGACATAATAATGTTGTTGCAGAACACACAAACACCATGAAAAAGATAATCTTCTCCAGCATTCAGCAGTCAGTGAAATCGAGAGTTGTTACCACTATACGCCAAGCTAGCTCTCTGGTAGGCTGATATTATTTTGCATGCGCCATTTTGAATGATAGCAGAAAAGATTGCATTTTGCCATAATTGCTTATAAGACTGATTCTTCACAATCATCTTACTTGTAATCTTACCTGGTACCTACTCATTATACCAGTTGAATTTACTATGATGCATACATTTTACTAAACTAAAAACTGTTTTAGCCTGCTGGTCTAAACCCTAGAGGAAGCATCGCTGCTCCATTTACCCCCTTTAAAGACAATGGGTGAGTAAGCAATGTTTTCTACTAACAATTTCAAACACCTCTTGGATCCAAACTATAAATATTTGGCATTGCTAGTAATCAATGCGCAGTGTTTACTACATGACCAAAAACCAATGTGTATATTAAATAGTATAGAAGCTAAGCTGCTTAGTGACTGCCTCCTCGGGACACATGCACTTTTATATAATATAGACTACATGTGTTGTTGGTGCATACTAACAAATTCTAGAAGTAAACTTTTGATCAGCATATACTTGTTTGTGTGGCCTATAATGTATGCAGGCTTAACTAGTATTAAACAACACACAGTTTTTAAAGCTTACAACAGATTCTTATATTAGCTTGTGTTGTAGATATCTTGTTGTTTTTTGTACCTTCAATAGTTTGCTACTGGGCTGTATATTTTTTGCTAGACTACATGTTATAATGAACAAAGGGTACTATTACCTATACTAATAATCATTATAATATATACATACTAAACTTTTCTATATATTAGATGGTAAATCAAATACAATTCCAAACACCTTGGTCCAGAATGTAGATAGTAGTGCATATTGCTACATCAGGTTGACTTACAATTTCTTACCGCTTATAAAGATAATTAAATCGAATAATGAAGAGTTATTCAAACTTAAATTCTTTACCGTATTAGTTCCTCATCTTAGCTGATATTTTGTGTGATAGATGGTAGGCTATTGTAATTACTTATAGTATGTTCTCCCCTGTGTTACAGTGATATGGACTTCAGTCTAATACCAACACATGTAGAATATCTGAAAAGATTAAGTGTCCCTAGCTTATTTGGTAAGTTGCAATAACAACCATTAAATTATTGTATTATTATAACTGTCATATTTAACTTAAAAATGAAAAAGTAAGTAGCAAAATTATACATTCCAAAGAATTGGTAGAATGTTTACATAAATTAAACATAGCAGTTGTTATGAATCTGCCACATAAAGTGACTTCCCTGTTGACCACATTGAACAAATGGCAACTGAAAGTGTGTGGAAACTTCATAAGCTTAACCTACAATACTGAATAAATCTTACGTGAAAAGTTCCTATAGGATTTAATTGACTAACTGCAGTTTAGATATTCCAATTTCTTTGTTTTTGTTTTGCAGCTGTATTAATTTATTTCAATTGCACACTATTAAAAAATATAATACTATTATTATTTCAAGCTCAAAAAACAGTAAAGTTGAACGTAAACATAGTTATTAATTATTAATTGTTTGCTCAGTTTTCATTTTTTACCCACACAACTCCTGTAGATATTTTTTATCTGAAATTTGGGTCAACAGAGGCAGATGTATTTCGAACAGCTTTATATGTTTTACAATCTCTTGCAATCTTTATTTTGCTGTTTTCTTAGTAAATGGAACCACTGGAGAAGGCTTGTCATTGACTACACAAGAAAGAAAGAAAATAACAGAAGCATGGCTTGACAACAAAGCGCAGTTTGAACACATGATTTTTCATATAGGTGCAGGCAATCTGAGAGACAGTCAGGAACTGGTAAAAAAGAATAATTCCAACACCATAAATTATACTCACTAGCACAGATTATAATATGCTAAAAATATATATTTCTTTTAAGTTACAATATTATATTATAGGTTTACTAATGTCTTAAGAATATAATTTATAATGAAAGAAAAAATTGCATGCTATATTTCTTGCTTTAAAGTATCAAAATTACTTTTAACTTTTTCACCTGATGTTATGTTTTTAGGCAGCACATAGCGAGAGTGTGAACGTAGATGCTATTGCCTGCATCTCTCCTAGCTATTTCAAGCCACAGAGAGTAGAGGACCTAGTAGAATACATGAGACAAGTAGCGGAGGCGGCTCCAAACACCCCCTTCTATCTTTATGATATCAACTTTATGACTCAAGTCTATTGTGAGTTCTTACTTATTGCTAGGCTTTAATAAAAGAATGAATGTTTCAACTAAATATATTTAAAGTTTTATACATTACTGCCGTAAAAAATGGAAATCATCATTGTATAACAGAAGAGTTGTCTTCCTTTTTGACATGTTGACAAAATATCAAACACCTGGAAAAAGCAGATGACTCCTATTTTATTACAGTAATTGGAATGTTGCTAAACAAATGTCTTTATGACAAAATCAGTACTTCTGTGCTGCTTTGAAGCAATGATTTTAGATAAAAAAGTTTTTAGTCAACGTGGTTTCTCTTTGAAATCAGTCTCAATCAACTGCAGACTATTAATCTACGGTATATTATGTACTTACAGTGAGTAACCCAGAATTCTTAGAATTGGCCCAGAGTAAGATACCGACACTAGTAGGTATCAAACATTCTTCCCCAGAACTGAACAGTCTAATGAGATGTCATGTAATGGGCAATGAAAAGTACCAAATACTACTGGGTAGTGATGATGTAAGTGCAAGAATAAAATAATTGATGTATAATTTACTCATAATGTGTAACTAATCAAATTGTTATCAGTTTTTCTCATACAAAAATATTTTATTTTACTTCGGCATACGTAGCATTAAATAAGAAACACTCTATATTGACTAACGCAAATGATAAAATTTCAATTTTGAAGTTTGAGACGTTGAATAGAAATTATCTACTCTCTAAAGATGGATGACAATTGAAATGTAAAATACACCTGTTCTTATTAGAAAAGTTCATTTTTTAAACTCTTTAACTACAAGAGAAAGATACTAAATGCATGCATGTTTTCTGGCAGCAAGTAGGTTTAAAATACTTGGTAGGGTAAGATTTTTCAAAATAACACAACAGTTGCTGAATACTTGCAGACAATGTTGCCAGCCTTATCTATGGGAATAACTAACTCAGTACCAAGCTGTTTCATGACTCCTTTACACAACAAAATAAGAGAGGCGTTTAGTAAAGGTGATATGGAAACTGCTCAACACACTCAGGTAGGAGAAGGCAACTTCTAGTAGGAGCAGTTGTAATATTAGCCAATTGGCAAAATGCCACATCATATGAAATGGTAGTTATTATATTTGTGTGTAATGTGTTTATGTATATCAAGCTGTCTTGACTTTTGCTTTCCTCTTCTGATTACCAAATCAGTACGAAACTGAGACTCTTACAAGATGATTCATAAGCTGGTATTGTGCAGTGAATTTCTTGATTTGCTCCACTCTGATCAAATTATTTGCTAGGTATATAGTATGTATAGAAAACTCAGAACAAAAATATGCAAGTGTAAAAGTGTATTTAAAATTTTATCAGCAAGTCACTTATTTGAAAATTAAACAACAAACTTGTTGAAAACTAAATACTACTTTAAACTGTACCCGGTTATTGAACAGTTCATGTAATTTTTTAGCTGCAATGTATGGAGATAGCTGCTACAAGAGCTAAGTACGCAAGTGGTGCAGGATTGTTTGTGGCATCACGGGCTATGATGAAGATGTTGGGGTGCGATCTAGGCCCCCCTAGGCTGCCCCTCGTACCTATGGAACCGTCCAAATACCAGTCATTGGAAACTGAGCTGAGGCAATGTGGATTTTTTGACATACTGTCTTAGCTGTCGGATATTTTAAACCCAACTTTACATAAAGAAAACAATTTATGGCTACACTTAAATAATATTATATTCCAGCAAGCTACGCCCATTAATTTGTAGTAATGATGAATTTACTATATAAGCTAACGCAGCAGAGTACTGAAATATATATGCACGCATACACATGTTACCCGCAAGGGTTAAAACGGTTACGGTGAGAAACGGTGAGAATACACATGTAGGGGAAACGCTTTTTACATAATAACAAATAATGCTTACAATAAACTTGACAAATTTTTGCTTGTAAAGTTTAAACCACATGTATTTAATAAAAATATCATTTTCAATATAAGCACACAAAAAGAGTTAGAACTTAAATTTGAAAAATGAAAAAAATTTAATATTTTTTATTAAAAATTGAAGCTAGTATGTATCTTCACTATCACTAATAGCTGCTCCTGGCAATTGCATTGTATCATTGCCAGCAAACTTCCTTTGATTAGTTAACATTGTCGTAACTTGAGAATCAAGAGTATCGGCTAGTAAGAGATCAATGTTATCACGTGATCTGATCTCTTGAGTCCTGCCGGCCTCCACATTTCTCCACATATCAGGGCTTTCAGGATTTGACATCTTGAGTGGTGCCAAAATAGAGTCGTCAGGATTCAAAATGTTTTCTGTATTTTTACTATCTTCTGATATTTTAGTTCCTTCATCTTCACTTACAGTAAACTCTGTTTTATTGCCATCCTCATTGGCTAATGAATCTATGGCACATTTCTTAAAACCTAAAGCAGTCGGCTTTGATAACTGAAAAGACTTCCCCCTGTAAACCATTTCAGCGACAAAACTACCATTTCTAGACAGAGATCCACTGTCACGCTTAGAATAAAGAGACGGTTGCATCTGTTTGGTGACTTTAGAATTGAAGTATTTGGAATTTCGAGCTGTTGAAAGCTTTGGAGTCCTTACCAAGTCCTCATTGATGGTTTCCTCATTATTACTGGCGACGTTTGGTTCTTTACCAGTAGGATATTCATTCGCTTGTTCTGCAGTAGCTTGCAGACTATTTTCTACACCTGATGGCACAGCAGCACGCTCATCTCCAGGTTCATGAAAGATTTTTTGCTCATTTGATTGCACACTATTCTGGACCTTTGAATTGCTTTCCGAATCTAAGTTTTGTGCCTCGTGCATTTCATTAGATACATTCTGCTGCTGATCAGTGCCGACCTCAAGACCTTCGTGTGCTGCGCTACCCTTTTTGTCACTTGATGAGCCGAGACTTACTTCAGCATTAGTAACATCGTCTATCACGTCTGCTAACGCAGAAGAATCTCCCACTGCACTACTTTCCTTAATTTCCTTAAGGCCATCTTCAAAGTTTTCTTCAACATTGTTCTGTAATTGAAGAGCCTCTTTTTGAGATTCAGACTGGGGAATATCTGACAAAATGCCAGTTGGTTGTCCAAAATTTTCTTCTGTGTTGTTGGTAAAACTAACGTGTCTTTTTTCAACGGTTTTATGACCTGGCTCTCTTAAAAACTCAGCAAAATTATCCTGTTTCATAGTAGAATTAATTGCAGAGGCCTCTTTCAGGTTCTCCTTTGTTAGCACATTTTCTGTGTCACTCTTCAGCCCCGTAGTTCCCACCCTTTTCATTTCCGTATCAGTTGGCACATCACTCACGGAATTATCTCCTTTTTTCTGCGGTGAATAATGTCCAAGCGCACTTTGTAAAGCCGTTCCAGCTTCTTGGAGAGTTGAGAACACCTTATCAGCAGCATTCAAAGTGTCAAGGTTTTGTCCTTTACTGTAAGTTGAATCGGTGATGGTCTGAGTAGTGTCCTTGTGCACATCATCTTTGGGTTTGGAGTTGTCTGATGACTTTGAGATGGCATTGTTGAGGTTTGTATTCTGAACTGTGGAGGTAGTGTTTTCTCTAGATGTAGTTGGTGGAATAGGGGTGTGAGCTACACTCGGTAATTTGTCTTGGGGCGCTTCGGGGGTGTCCTGGATACAGTACAGATCCTCTATTTTATACGCCAGGTCAATACGCCCACAATTCATCAGGGCATAGTACAACTTTGGCAGCTGTTCAAAAATAACAATACTTGTATTAATAATGTGAAGTCTCGTTATAACAGAATAACAAAAGTAATTTATTAAAAGTTTTTTGATCAGAAAAACTACAGGATACACATTTGATAGTTTGTATCAAAGTCTTACAAAAACACTGAATTGAATATATAATATAATTGGGACAGCCCACAATTATTTATCAAGTTATCAATAATTGATTTGCAATCTACATAACATAGACTCAACAAACACACATTTTTCATATTCATGTATTTCAATGGGAATATTTTTTAGAGATTATTGATCCTTTGTCTCACAAAATTATTTTCACAGTGACCATAAATATATTCTAGGGTTTAAGTATTCAACAAAAACTCGAGTTGTTAAAATTGCTTAAAGGAGAAGCACTTCAATCACTGTGCAGTTCATAAATTTACATAATGATGGTAAATTAAAGACACCAGTTTATGCCTACCCTCTCAGCAGTATGGGGTTGCCGTTTTATCCACGTATATAACATGTCTTCCTTTAAGCGTTCAGGGGTAAGTTTGTTGCGTGTTTTCAGTGCCTGTATTCGACCTGAAGTAAGTCCCAGATTCTTAGCCAGTACTTCCCATTCTTTACCTACGAATTTGCATGACGTATCAACAAATACCTATACATACTGATGGAGCTTTAGAAACTACTTTTGAACCTACGTTATCAATGAAAGCTTTTATCTGTATCTTGAAATACATCAAAACATTTGTACAACACATTTTGTTAGACTTTCAACAGAAAATTCAGAAAAATTAAACTCTGAATATATTCTGAAAAACTGCTTTAATGATTTTCATGTCAATTTGGTGCAAATTGACAAAACTTGCAAAATCTCACTAAAAATTGTAAAAGACTTACAAAACTATAACAGATATTTAAGAGCACCTGCTATAGCATGTCACCTCATGAGTAATGCAAACTCAACAGCACCTTTAAAAAGCTAATTTTCATTTTACACACAATTGAGAAAACCAAAGTTTTCAACTCCTGCAAATCCCTTGGTTATTATTATTTGAATCTTTTTTTGATCATAGACAAATACCTTTAGCACACTGAATGAACCATTTACCAAGTTTAGAAGAGAGTATATCTATGGCCTCAACATAAATAGGATATAGCTTGATGGGGAGTGTTCCAGCTGCAGGGGTTTGTGGTCCAATTTCATATCCCTGAAACACAAACATTGTAACAAATTTACTAAATACTGCAATGAAAAAAATTGACACCAACAAACAATAGGTAGAAAAATATTGTATAATAGTTTCGACAATTATACTTTTGAATGCACTATATATACTCTACTTTGAATTTAATTAATTAATTAATTTTAATTTGCTTATTGGCGAGAGTTAAGAAACCACGACAGGTTGCTATAGCACGTTATTTAAAATGAGTTATTCTCCAATGAATTTTAGTGCCCTTTTATCTAGTAATAGATAATAGTATTGAATTGATAGAAGTATTGACCAGCATCGTTTCACAAGGTGAAATAAAGGTCACAGAGTTTGACCTCTATTATATAAAGTTGATGTAACCTTAGTGAGTTGTAGCATTAGCTCACAGAGCACACGCTTTCTCTCGGGAAGTTGGTGCAAAGTTGACTTTTTATTCTGATCTAAGTTTATCATGCCTGAGCTGGATTTCATAGAACTAATAGCAGGAAAGTGAGAGACGTCATTGTTGAATGGCTTCTCCACATGTTGGATCATACACAACCCCTAAACACAAACATAAATACCAGTCATAACAATTATAGAATAACATGATTATAATCTTAGTTACACTGACGTTGCAAATATCGCAGTTTATATCATGATAAAGAGTTTACTATTTTAAATAACTAAACAGCTTAATTTCAATAACTAAAACATTTTCCCGATAAAATTTCAAACAGCAATTGCAATCGACGGACAATAAAAATTATACAAAGAAAATTTTAATTGAAATAAAGAATTTTGAAACAATGTAAAGGTAAAATAAAATCTTGACTATAATTACAGAAAAATAGAGTAAGAGATATTTACTAGCAGCAAGTAGAATTACCACGTTAGAAGTTACCGGAAGTGGATGGTGAGTTTAAATGGAGAAGCCGCCGTTAGATTTTGTAAGGCAGCGACATATAAACCTCAACAAAGCCGAATATCCATTAGTCCACATGAAGTCATTTAATAATATATAACTGTTATTACTTTTATTATGTTCACGCTCAAACCCCAAACTCCTAAAAAAAATTCTGCCAAATGAGTGTGTGCATACGTACTAGGCAAATAGTTTCGAACCAATGGATATTCAGCCCTACTGGCTTTCGTCCCTGATCAACAAACAAAGCCAAGAATCAACACACTGTGTCACTAACAATATGTAAGGAAGATATGATATTTCAACATGATGTTGCAATACCTTATAGAAATCATAATTCTTCTGCAGATGCCTGTCCTGCTCGGTTATACTAAAGTTGACGTGGCACGGAAGTTGGGAGTTGTAGTGCATCAAAACTTTCTTCCCTCCTTTATGGAACTTCTCATCCAGCTTGACGTTTCCTCTAAAACCCACGTCAAACACAGCTCCTGTAAGAAATCGTACAGCCTGCATACAAATTCACATAACTGTACATAAGTTTACATAACTGTATAAAAATTCGCAGAGTTGTATAAAAGCAACCAGAACTGATGTCTGTGAAATCCCAACTTGAAAATTCTCAAAAGATTTATAATGGAAAAGAGTTTGCAATTGAATAGCCAAACGCATTGTGTACAGAGATTATCTATCAAAGCTGGCCAAGTATCATATTGAATGGACTTTAACAAATCTTGTAACACTTCAAAACAATAAAACACAGCATAGCAGACAAAATAAAGAAAGCCAATGAAAATCCTCTGTAGAATGGTTTATGAACTTTTAACTTAAACATATTATTGCACATCCTATAGTGTCAATACTTTACTCTTGATAACATTAGAAAAACATTTATTTTCAAATCACAAACAATGGAAACACATTCATTTTTGACAAACATAACAAAACTTGGAAACTAACTAACTAGTTAAAGTTATAATAAATATTGCCATTATTTCACTTTAATGATCTAAAATGATATAAAAAAAATATTGCATTTACCTTCTTTAATCATCATTTCTTTAGATTTGGGAGGTCCACTGCTCCCATGAAAGCCCCAACCCTTGTTATACAGCTCCTCGTATTGCCCCTCAAACTTACTCGCATGTACACAATGTACTGTCACATCAGAGTGATCCTTCGGGCTACAAAAGAGTAATTCACTCATTCCACCATTTGATAATCCAAGATTTCACTTTCACTTGACCAGTTTGAAACTACTACAATCTGCCAGGTGTACACAGATGCTGTTAAGTAATGGTGGAAACTGAATGATATATTGCCTAGCAGCTTTCAAAACACTTAGCTTTTACACACAATATTCAAAACACCATCCTTCCTCATGTCTAGTAATGGGTCAAGTTTTACTTAAGTTAGTACACACTCGAAATCTCCCGTTTTTACCTATTTTTCACAATTTAGCTGCTAATGTTTATGCTTTTCTTGCTCAAAAGTAATAAAATATCTATAAGTACAACTAAATAATCAAGGTTCTTTTTAATTTTGCTCAATTCCCCATGTTTAGCTAATTTTGATTAGCAGACCGCCACGATGACCTTGACATGTCACCACTCTGATTGAGTGAACTCTAAACAGTAGTATACCCATTAGATCTACTTTAAGGTACAAAAATTGCTTTTTGTGTGCCTTGAGTTTTTTTAAACATGCGAGTTTAGCTTGAATTGAACTGCTGAAAGTTAAAAATGAAGATTTGGAAACTTATTTTAAAACAGTTGGCTAAATAATTAAACAAGACTACTGGCCTGGCCTCACCTCTGAATTAAGATAAACCTGACTGGAGAGAGTGACAGCTGGTCATCCAAGGCACAAACCAACTTCCTGGCATCTGCCGGGGCTACACCCTGTCGACAGCGTAATGCCACAAACCTGTGGAAGTAACATTTACAATATATCGTCTGTATATAACAGCACATAACTCGCAATTCACACTTTAGATATAAAGGCATGAAACCTGTGCAGTGGGCGTGTCATTTGAAAGGAAATCAGATCTTTTCTACTCTCCACTGGTTGCGAGTCAGTGTACTGAACCCACGAGTCAGCTGACACATCATATGTGAATATAAGAAGTGAGTCATTCTCGTCTTCTACAGACGACAGAGAAAAATGTCAACTTATAAACTGTACCAACATGATTGTTCGCAACACATTGGGCAATGTGCATTGTAACTTTTATCACACTACCACTGTATTATTCAATTTGGTCAGAAGCCCTTATATCCGAGTAGATCGAAAATCAAATTAATTTTTATTACCGTAGACTGACTTGAAAAAACACGAATAAATTAACATTCAAGATGGCTTAATGTATACGTTAGTCCTACAGGAAAAATAATCTAGTGTACGACGTACAATACACTGAGTGGTACATACAACTCAGACTTCTGTATGTAATAACATAGTTATCTACCTCCATAGACCCCCATATACCACTTTGCCGGTTTCTCTTCATTGTTTGTTTCTTGTCTCCGTTTCTTGTCTCTTTCATTGGCCGATTCAGTCTTTGCTGACTCAGCTTTAGCTAGCTTCTTAGCTTTGGCCGGATTTGTTGGAATTGGTAGGTTGACCTGCAGAATCAATACACATACTATGTGAATACAAGAATTGCCAGGAGCGGACAATCCCTCTTTTATTCAACGCAGTTTTGTTCATATTGGTACAAGGCTGTTTGAAGTGTATTAAGTAGGCATACAAGCATCTGATACTGTAATGTATTATACACTATTAATATATTGCACTGTTTATGTTGGGTGAACGTTGTGTTTTATAAGGTCAAGGTTATTACAGTTCAATAAAGTTATCAGCATATAAACTACTACTAGCTCATGTTCACTCTTGCAACGAATATTTATCCATCACATCTGTAGTCATATTACATCATAGACTGAAGATCATAGTGAATTGGAAGACCTAAACTTTATGCCACACAAATATAACTAAAAAGCTGATTTAATTATCCTATGCAAGATTTTACCAGGAAAATATTTCTAAAATCAAGAGAAAAAATTTCAATACGCATTTCATACCTGGATTCAGGTAATTTCAGACCCAAGAGCTGGCGCACTAGTGGTAATAAAATTAATGTGACAGGAAAAAAATTTGTTTCTTGAATCATAAATTTTTTGATTTAAGCATCTCGACATTTTTGAAAACCATATATGCAAAATTCAAATTTAAATAGAAAGAAAATAATTTTTTAATTATTTTCAAGTCATAAGTATGAGAGGTAGTGCAAGAAAAATACGAACAGTTATAGATTTTTTGAAGTTGTGTTCTCCCCAGTTGATAGACACAATATTGCTGGAACACATGAGCATCAGACCATCAGGTACGTTATTCTGTATCCTAGTGACTGCTTGAGTATCTACTGGCTGCACCTAAGATTATTATTAATATTATAACATATATTTATTATTTTTAATATTATAATATATTATTATTATTATAAATGTCATTATATAATACTATTTATCACTAATATTTTAATAAATGTTAATATTACAATAATTATTATTGTAAATATAAAAATAGTGTCAACTGGAGATAGTAAATGTTACCCAAGGTTATTGGTGCCACTATTTCATGTAAATGCCGTATCTAGCTCATCGGCTTTACAAATGAATTGTTTTCATAAATTTAGCAAATTTCATGCTAATTTTCAGTACAAAATAAACTTGGAAATAGTTTCAATAAAAATTACCTCAATCGCAAAATATCGATCTTGGATTGGTTTGATGAAACTTATCAACATATTATCATTATGCAAATCTCCTTACAAAAAGGACACATCAACCTAAAACCATGTATTATGAACATTATACCATAAGAGCTTTAAAATAGAATACATACTTGCATCGGAAAACTAACACGACTTCGGAAGCAGCCGTGTTCACACTTGAGACAGAGTCGCTGGTCTACTGACCACGCATTCCTGCAAGGCTTCTTGTTAAACTTAAGAATGTCCTGTTTAAGTCTGGAGACAACACACGCGTGGCTGGGAACTTTTCCAGTAAACGTTGCCTCTACGAATCTAACATCCTACAGCAGTAGATCACAGTCTTTTAGCTCAGGTTTTGCAATATCTCAAGTTATATACATGTAAAACATTATACTGGTAAAAGCAGTTTTTAAAGCCCTTGATGAAATAATTGCTGCATAGTTTAGACTTGGGCTAAATATAAAGCAAGCTATTCATGGCTGTATAATACTTAGTTTACATAAAAAAACACAAATGTATGTAGTGGTTTATTGACATGAATTTATGCAGGTTGGAATAACATATACAGACACAACATAAACAAATTAGTATAAAATCTGACTCATTGGAGCACAATTGGAGCTAAATTCAATGCCACTACAACACCTTACATTGTCATGGTCAGTAAACTAGAGTTATCCTACCTTGTATTCTTCAACAACGACCTCTTCGGTTTGGAGAGTTACCCAACTGTTATTGTATCTAACTTTAATCACCGGCTCTCGGTAGAGGGCATTGCTCCGTGACAGGCAGTGTGGTAGAATTATTGTTACATCAACATCCCCCTGAAGTAAATAACTACTAGGATAAAAGTAAACCATTGATACAAAGAGAAACCAACACAGCAAACAGAAACTACTACGCAAAGAGAAACTACCTGTAGATATTATACAAAGAGAAACTACCTTTAGAAATACTATACAAAGAAAAACTACCTTTATATATTATACAAAGAGAAACTATTTTTAAAGATGCTGCGCAAAGAGAAACTATTTTTAAAGATGCTACGCAAAGAGAAACTATTTTTACCGAAAGAAACTTACAAAAACATTCTCGTCTCCAGTATATTTGAAGTTAACGAACTTGCTAATGAGTTCATCATGCCTCTCATAGTTATAAAAAGAGTTGATTTGAGAGGAATTGATGCATTTGAATAGCTTGTTACCAGTTTTATCCAGTAGGACATTAGTCGGCCCTTGCAAAGCACAGCACACACCTTGAGTGAAATCACCCTTCTGAGAGTATATATCATGTGCCTCATAACTACAAGTATTTAAAATAAAACAGCTCATTGTAATAGACCTTTGCAACCATAATATTACATTTTTCTATTATATAATTACAGCTTGTTTGTCGATTATTACAATGTATGATAGACGCATTGAAACAAAGTTTGTTTATAAAACTGTTGCACATTACTCTGAACACCTGGTTGGTTTTTTGCATAAACAATGTAAATTATAAATTAAAATATATCACAATGATTAGACATGTAAGGACAAAATTTAGAGTCTATAGTGTGTTGAACATACAAGACTCTTTCTATACTCCTTTGTAACTGGTCGCCCGATGGTTTCAGAATCAGAGAGGTTGCACGGCTGGCAGGAATGGCCATTTTCTAAATACAAAAACTTTTTCATAAAAATAAAGAGAGAAAATATAAGATAAACAAAAATTACAAATATGTGATGGCCTCACTATAAAAGTTGGTTGAAATCTAAGGCATTCAAAAGTGGAAGCTGATATTCACCGAGAATTATTACTAAAGCCTATAAGAGTTTTCTTACAATAAACTGCTTAATTACCAAATTTCTATAGCAAATGATGAAGTGCAAGATGCAGAGTATATAAAAACACACATTTAACTTTTTCATAGCACCTACCGGCTTTTTAAAACCTATAATGCCGCAAAACAAGCAATAAAATCGCAGTGTTTATGTTGGACAAATTGTAGGGTTAGTCATGCCCATGCAGGATCACTATTTCTCAGAACACATTCACTAAATCAATTAATTTGAGAAAATTTTGTATGAAGAAAAACTGTACCCACTTAGTAGAATAAGTGTAACACCTACAGCACACACTTACCATGTATGAAGGACTAGGAGACATCAATGATGGAATATACTATCTGAAGCACTCCACTACACATCATTGAACATCAGATGTACTAGTTTGAACCAATATACCACTACTTTACAATTTAATGTATGTCTTGAACTACACTAAGATAAAGGTAGATGCAAGTGCAGGCTACTATAATGAGCGAATACAACCAACACAAACCGAAGAGGTTAAAGATGTACAGTTCCACTAACAACTTTCAGTAACAAAAGCAATAATTTAGAGTAGCATCACGTATCTTTAATTCATTTCAATATTAAAAACTAAAACATCATCATTATGTACAAACCACATTTGATTTTAACATAAAAATAAATGCACCGATCTGTATATACAGCTAAAACAAAGTCTTATATTAATGGTATCAGAAGTAATATATAGAAAATATTGCAATACCAAAAAATGGCCAGATCTAGTATATACTACAGTTTGGTATGTGAAAAGGTGTTTAATAAAGACAGTGAAGGCAGGTGACAATGAGCCTGGGACAGTATTGTATGAGAATAGAGTGTGCAGAGACATAACACAACCTACCAACTACTTGTTAGCTAATCTAGTTCATAAAATAAATAAATAACAACTCATCTACCTATATGTACAAGGAATATTTTACAAAAAATATTAAAGACATCATAGAACCAGTCATATTGATTGCATAGCAATAATTATACTAAAGGTAGGCTGTGCATATGACTGCCATCATCTGGTTAAAGAATCATTAGCTATAATATGGCAACGAATACTGACAAATCCGCAGGTAATAATTCTGCAGACATACTACCTGCGGATAATATATTTCATTGTATAACTTCCTATAAGTGTCAGTCAATAGGGTGCATGTCGTATGGAGTACTTGCCACGCTGCATCTGAGCTATTAGCAGTTTTACCTTGTTACCATCAGACTTGGTTATGTACACATTCTCATCCTCAATACCAGTGATTCTACCACTGTAATAAATAAAATATAAATTATATATAAATATATATATTATACATAATGTTATAATATAATATATATATAATAATATAATATTCATACATAAATATATATTTAAACATTATATATAAATAAATAAATATATATAAACATTATATATATAAATATATATCTATATATATATATATATAAACATTATATATATAACACAGCTTAAACAGGTAGACGATACACTACTTTATAGTAATAATGTATATATTCAACAAATATTGCAGTTCATCATATTGAACATCAGTTAGAACCTAGTAGTACCATAGCCGTGAACACAGTTACTGTGTAGAAACTACAGCTACAACACTGCTACAGTAGATACTCACTGAACAGGGGAGTTGTCCTGGTAGTCTATAATAATCCTATGACCTTTACTATAATTTTCACCTTTATACAGCAACCTTCCACCTCTGTACTTTATTATTTTGTCCTTTGCTGTAGAAACTGTTTGCAAATTAAAGTATATTTATCACATGTTGGAAAGTTCAACTAAAAGACTAAACTTTACTTTTGACCAGACAATTAAAGCAGTGCAAAAAATATCCAACCATTTTCAAGAGACTTTTGTTTGCTCAGCAACTTAATATGTATATATTGTTGACGTTGCAAACAGAAACTCTGATTCAAATCTTCTACTATAGAATAATTCAATATACCTGAGCGAATTACGTGGCCTCTACGCTGAAACTGTTGTTTCTGCTTCACCGCTTTCTTAATCATAGTCCAGTCTTCAATGATGTCTGTCTCCTCCAGCATATATATCAATACTGGACGTGCTCAGACGTCAAGGAAACATTGTGGTATATATTAGAATGACAAAGCTTTAACACCAGACTATTACTATTGCAATTCATGCAAATTCTGAAATGTCATCTAACAACAATATTTTCAAAATATTATAAACTATGTGCCGCCCTTGTTCATCAACAAACAATGAGGTAAAAAGGTGATGGAGATAGTGAATATTACGAGTTAAGAAATGCTGAAAAATAAAAGCAAAAAGTGGAAAAGGATATCTGAAATAGGGGTTAGCTTTGGACGACGAGGCTTTGCAGGAGTCGTTCTTCCTCTCCTTATTTGTGTCTTCTTGGGGAATGCTTGGGATTCCCATAAATCTAAAAATTGCACAACCCAATGACATTGTAATCAATGTGAAAATATCAGTCTCAGTTTCTTTAACAATAGTTTTACTAAAACAAGTCAGTTATGACAGAAATTATGAAGAAAAGGCAAGTTGAGTGAATGAGCTATGGTAAAAAGCACGTGAAATGCATGCATAGCGGCAAGGCAGGCTTAAATGAAAAATACCGGAATGTATGTCCACGTTATGACGATCTTCTTCCAGTCTTCGAATTTTCTCTTCTAGTTCTGCTCTGACAGAATCATAGAGTAGTCTTTTCTCATTCTCAGTATTCTGATGGGCAGCCAACACTTCACTGTCATATTGTACCTGCAGTCACCAGTCAGGGACTATTAGCTACATCAACTCTAGTTACATTTACTCTAGTACCATCAACTCTAGTTATATTTACTCTAGTACCATCAACTCTAGTTATATTTACTCTAGTACCATCAACTCTAGTTACATTTACTCTAGTACCATCTACTCTAGTTACATTTACTGTAGTTACATCTACTCTAGTTACATTTAGGGTAGATGTCCTTTATTCTACTGACATCTATTTAGATTCTTAAACAGCAAAATATTGAAGCACACATAATCCTATATTTTTCTGACATTTAAATTTTAATAGCACAAAAAAACTGAATATCACTAAAGATGCGTGTAGCAAATTTTTTTTTAAATTTATGAGAAACTTTTAACTAATCATTTTTTCACCATTTACTTTTGAGGATCTATATCAAAGAAAGCAAAAAGTTTCAGAGTTGAATAGGCATCGACATGAAGAGTATCAAACAACAAAATTAGTTTAAAAGATAAAATATTTTCAAAACAAAGACTTTGTGAAATCATTTAAAAGTTTAAACTATTTGGTTGTAATTAGGGTATGTTGAGTGAAGATGGGTACAGACTGTTTATATTAACTTCAGTGAGAAACTTGAGCCTAGATATACAATAAAAAATTCAACAAGTTTTAAATTTAGAGTTTTGTCAGATTAGCCTCTGCGAAGACAGCTAACTGCAACAACTAGTTAAAATTTCTAACCAGACCAAATTTGCTATAAATTTAACAGACAGTAGCCGAACCTCTACAAGTTTTAGCCTGAGATCTTTGAGAATATCACAAATTTTTAAAGCTTGCTTGTAATCTTCATTGAGTTGTTTGATTGGTTGAAGGTACTCCTGAGCCGTTTCCTCTTTTAGTGCGTCAAGCTTATTATCTATTTTTTTCATTTTCTCCTCATACAGCCTAAAATTTCACGTTAAAAACTTTATAATGTCCACTACTTACTGCATTGACTGACTTTAGATGAAATGCGATGTTTTAATAACACTTATATATATATAGTTATAGCTTTAAAGACATATTGAATAAATTTTTTACTATTTTATCTTTATAAAAAAAATATACTAAACTTCAAGCAGTTTATGAACACAAACTGCTTATAACGAACAACATAAATGTACAATTACTGTAATGTAACTTACAAATTTTTGACGAGTTGAAAAGCTTGCTCTAATTCCTGCCCATCAGCAATACACTCGCTCTTTCTGTGTTCTATTGTAAACTCGTCAACTTCTACATTGAAACAAACAAGGGCTCAAAATTGTAGTAAGTTATATCACAGAGAAACCCAAAATTTATTTATACTATAAAATACAAAAGGCAACACAGGGTTTAGTTGAAAGCATACCTCATCAAGTTACTAGCTAATATGCTGATCTTAATAACCATTTAATCAATTTTATCTAAAAGACTGAAATGAAGTATTTTACATTGGTGTTTACTTTTTTTGTATGTGCAAACCATTCTTTACACCTGTTAAATAAATATATGCGGCATATATTATATCTCTTTGAGAGACTTAATATTTTGCTTTGATCAAATAATTTTAAATTCCTAAAATATGTGATTATTTAATAGAAGTATTTATTAAAATGAAACACAATTGCATCATTTTACTTTAAAAATATACTGAGATTCCATATTTTATTAATGGCGACTGTAATTGAGGTATTTTATTTTCCGTTTAATGAACAGAACACTACCAAACTTAACCTAATCCATTACAACTTAATAAGCATTGACTTTGATTTTGACACTAAAAACTGCCGATTAATGCTTATAATATAAATATTTTCTATACTAGTTGCTAACAACTAGTAGAGTTACTGTCATTTCATACACAGCATGAATAATAAATTAATCCACAAATATATTGATATTCATCAACTATGTGCTGCCATCTACTGATAACAATATTTAAACCAAAAAAGCAGCTATCCGTAACATCTACATATACCAATAAATGAAGAATAAGCATGTGGTAAAATGAAATGTGCAAGTTACTCATGAGCAGTACTGTATGACTCGCACATCAAATAATAAATAAATATAAAAAATGTATCTTAGTTAATTTATATTGATGTGTACGAAATGACTTGAAAAAGTGGATACAAAATGACTTGTGTACGAAATAACCTGCATCAAACTAGTATAGTTACTTGTAAATATGATGGAATAACTGAAATTGTATTTTACTATCTAACTTATTACGAAATATATTTCGTTAATATTCCAAATTCAAATTTAGAAATGTGAGTTAATAATTACTAAGCAATTAATTCCAACTAAAACTAATATAAATATCACCAGTGGCAGAATCACTAGCAGTATGAGTATGAATATTACATTTAGTTTTACTAGTATTACTACTACTACTAGTACTACCAGTACTAACAGTGGGTATAATTACTGGTTTATAATATAAATACATTATTCAGTATTAGTATTACTATTAGCACGAGTACCAGCGAACACATCTAAGTTATTACTATCAGTCAATCATTGATAATTGATGTTTAACTTTAAGTTTATGCTGATCATCATTATGATAATCGGTGTGCATCTCTATCAGAATTGGATTTAGTCATTTACATTGTCACAATGACAATTTTTATTTGTTACAACTCGTATAATTACATATACACAGATAACAATAACAAAACATTAACAAAAAATATTAAACGGGCAAACTACTAAATAAAATTTGGTACTTGCATTTACCTGAGCTTTCCGTTTCTGAAGCTGAGGAGCGGTCAGAGTCTTCAATTTCACTTTCTTCATCGCAATTAGGACTTTCTTGATCAGCGCCTTCTTCTTCTGTGTCCATTCTTTCTTCAGCCGACATACTGTAGACTAAGTTATATTACAAATTTATATATTCTGTGTATGTAGATTAATATGGTTGAGTTGATGAGTGCATACAATCAAATTTAGCTCAACTCTGAGTACTAGGTAAAACTAAAAGTTCTAAATTCGAGTGCGGCAAGCAAAAAGCTAAAGCGAAACCTCACAGCTTGAAACACGCAAGCGTCAACGTTATTTTTAATTCTATAGTCGCTTTTGATTACGAATCTCTACGACTTTACTCCGTCATATTAAACGGTCAAAGATTACTAGATATTACCATAACGTTTCTTTTATATAGAGTAGGACAACTCTATTTAACCCTGTTGGAGCCCAGTGTAGCATATATCCTTTCGGAATAGAAAGTAGTATAACAGTGTAGTGCTTTGCCAGGTGAACATCTCTTTAACTTAAACCAGTGGCCATCATTCACGGAAAAAACCTTTTCTACTGCAGAAACTATTGGTTTTCAATACAAGTTTATAGATATGCTAAAATGTTTAGTAAATCTTATGTTACCAACTAAATCATGATATCAAATTGCTTAAAGACAGCCAGATAGCTAACACACTTGATTCAAGACATAAAATTAGGAGTTATCTATCAAAATTCATATATGGGAACTTCACTATAATGTAAAATTTCTACACAGGAGAACAAAAGAGCATAATTTTTTACATATTATATAAGGATATACAAGCTATAATGGATTATGCTTGGTTTATTTTTATATTTAATGCTCATTGTGTTATTGGAAAACATCAACAATTTCATTTGTTTGATTGTTATAGATACTATCCTTATCTTCTCTCTGCTATACAACACCTATTTGTAGGAGTTTGGAAATACCATACACTAAATTTAAAGACAATATATTCAATTTCAGTAATGCTACAATATATACTTCATGTACGGTATTTCATATTATTTATACTGCGCAGATCAGTTAGAAAGACAACTCCAAATCAATTTTCATCATATTATTATTATGGACCAATATAACATCAAGGATAACTCCACACGCTGGATGAAATCATCTACAATTTACACACATCAGCAAACAAAAAATAAACAAAAGTCAAAGCAAAGTGGGAAATTTCATATGGTTTTATAAAATCTATTGTTATTTCACTAAATAAAATGATACATTATTATGTTTATATGAAATAAGCATACAAAATAGTAATAGTGATAACTCCTGTAGTATAGTTATATGGTACAGAACTAACTTCTACATATTATATATTAATTATGGTATGTACAAGTTTTGTGTCAAGGTGAACTTAAAATTAAGCAAAACGAAGAAATGTAATAGAAAAATATACATTCTAAAATTTTACAAAAATATATAACACAGCAACTACATTATTTACAATAAAGTGACGCTGGATGTTGATTTCACAATATTTGTTACATAAAAAGGACTACTAGTTGGTTAATTTAGATAGCTCTCTTTCTAGTTTCATTTGAGCATCACTGGGTAGAGACGCACCAATGCTTTGGTACAGCGACTTTAGCAACTTCATTTCTTTTATAACCACATCTAGTCTGTTTTGCAGTTTAGAGTTCTCATCTGTTAGTTCTTGCACCCTCACTTCATTTTCAATCTCCCTTTGCTTCTTCTTTTCGCGACTTCGACGAACAGCAATATTGTTACGCTCCCTTTTGGCTCGATAGGTTTCTGAATTCTTATCCATGCGTTTAAGATTGTGCATGTCGGAAGCGTAACCACCTACGTACCCGCTCATATCCAAGTTGGTGTCTGCATAGCGGCCAAACACGGTGTTCAAATATGGGTGAACGGGGGAACAGCTGTTAGATCGAGAATGAGGCGACATAGCTGCCGGATTTCTCGGACTGACTGGGCTGATTTGACTGTGGGGAGAATATGGAGAATGCGGGGCAGACGGTTGCATTTGCCTGTGAGGTGACATAGGAGAAGCTGAGGACCGTTGCATACCGTTGTTGCTGTAGTTGAACACAGTATTGTTGGCGTGGTACGGGGATGGATGTGGACTGGCACTCGACGCCCTGTACTGCTGCTCCATCTCCTGACAGCTTCTTGGTTCAAATTTTACAGCAGATCTTGTCAAATCTAAGACACCTGGTCTACGAGAATTGCCATTAAATGTGGGCACTTGATGATCAGCTTGGGACTGGAGAATAGCCTCAATGTCACCATTTTCCTCTCCTTTCCATCCCGTCAGAAGTGTTGCTACAGATGAGTCATCTGCTAGCATTTGACCTTTTAGCTGTTGGTTGTCGTTGTCATAGAATGGCATCTCGTAGCTCATCATCACACTACCTAGTACCAGCAGGTGCTTGCTTTTATTTCACACTGCAATTCACAAAAAATATCTTACACTTATACTAAAAATATATGTAGCATCATGAATATGTGTTCAACCTACTTGAGATATTTTTTAAAAAAGCAATGTTTAAAATATTAGATAAAGTTGATGGACGAACAACAGCTTAAATTAGACCCAAACTAAACCTTTTGAACAATAATGACATTAATAGATAATTGAGTAAAATATAGCAAATTATGCTAATTTCAGAAATAATTTCAATACGCAGGTTAATATTATGTGCGATGCTGATTCAGCAATCAAAACTCCCAGTATAAAAGTATTAGGGCATGCTAAAACATGTGTACAACATTTGGAGTTTACTTTATGTTGATTTAAACTTGAACAGCAATATGAAATGAACAGCCTAATCATGATAAATAATTCTTATAGAGAGGCGAGTATTAAACCTTTTCTGTAGAAATCTCTGCAATTGCTCCATAGTTGAGCTTAATCTCATTTTACATACTTATCTATTTAACTTAAAGTAATAGTAATAGTAATACTATTAGAATTAGCTACTGCTAGCGTTACTACTATTAGTATTTAGACATTTTTTCAAAATAAAACGTCAATAAAACTGAAGTTGAATAGTAAAATAAATCAACTAAACAAATAAATTTAACACATTTACAATTTGACTATTTCAGGTTTACTTTTCATTTATCTTCACGTTTAACAGTAACAGCATTGCCATCAGTATGAATATTGAATATGGGAATTATCATTAAAATCATCATCAAGATGAGCACATAATAATAATAATTCTTATAGCTAGACTCAAAGTATAAGTATAGGACTACGTATTGCATTTAATTTTAGTCATTCTATGAATTTGAAACAAAACTGAAAGTGCCAATAATCATAATGAATAACTTGAATAACAGCAACTACAAGAATATAATTAGATATATTTATAATTCTAAATGGCAATCTTCACTTCTGCGTACAGTTACACACTATTTTGTACGTAATAATTTACCTACCTTGCAAGCGAAGGAAATTTAATTTAGTGAATGAGTTCGCTTAAAAAGATGTATAGTTATAGTTTTTCAAACGTATGAATCACTGACCCTTACAACGCGACAAGCTACTAGCAACTGTTGGGGAAGCCCTCTTGGCATGCCTATTTCAACATAGGAAAAACCCTTGTATCAATTCGCAAGAACTCAGTATGTTGTATTTTAAAATCAGAAAAATTTATTGCAGACTAATATTGTTTTTACAAAATTCTATTTAATAAAGTTATGTTTAAATTTATTTTTATTTATTATGTTAAACATTTGTTTGCAAATGATCCTTCTATTTTCTACGCGGAGTATTTACCTTTCATTGGTCACGTATGCTCGAAGCTAAAAATAGAATTGCGTAATTATCTATATTTATTCGCCGCACGACTTTTGCACGAAAATTAGTATTATTAGGAGGACAACTCCTAAAATATCCTCCATGCTAAGTCCGGGCAATACACTAAGCTTGTGTGACCACTTGCATAAATCTATAGACATGATAATATGAATTTTCTAGTTTTTATTTATATCTTTTGTAACTTTTGGTTGAAGTGTGAATACTTTTCTGTAGTTTAGCATTTGCATATATAGATGCTGTATACAATATGTCAGCCATTATTTATTCATGCACAAGGTCATCTACTTATTGTTTGAAACATTTCACGTACACAAAGCATTTTTTCATTGAATTTGGTATCAAAAAATTACAGTTAAATTGAAATAGTATTGAATTACCATTTTTGTATTATAAAATATGTATGAATTGAAGAGTTTTTTTCACACAATCTACAACGCTCTACATTGCTTTAATGAAGAAACACGCAAAGTAAAAACATATATTAATGTGATAGGTTGCAAAAGTTCAAGTGAAATATGTATTTTATTTTATATGATTGTAGAGTCTTACATGTCTAAACAGTAAAACATTAATAAGCTAGATAGGCCATTTAACATATTATACTGCAACTATAACTTTATTTACCTTTTTTGCTGCATATTATACGTCATTCTACATTTCTATGAGACAAGAAAAAGCTTTGTATAGTACACACTTTAAAGTAATACATAAACAGTATGATTATGTTGTAAAGTTACATATTCCATTGTTTTAGATTGTCGGCAGGAATAGCCTCATAGCCACCACCTTGAGCCCATGCGTTATAAGGGCCGGAATTAACAGGGGAGTAGCCAGGCATCACCAAGGGGGTATACGCATGACTTTGCACGGCAGGATATTGTCCAAATGCTAACTCTACACCCATTCTCTCACTCATCCTCGTCATATCTCTTCTAACACCTTCTCTTGCCTCCTAAACATTTACATTTCTTAACAATTTCTATTGCCATAAGTCAAATTACATTTAGGAGCAGTAGTGGAGAACTGCTGTATTAGATTGACAAAGGAGGAATACTTTATTTAGGGCCATCCCACATCTTTTTCTGCGTAGAAGAGAGAGGTATTAAATAAGACTTGTCAAAGTTATGCAGCTATATAGCTTACTGTATTTAAAAAAACTTGTATCTAAACATATCTCCTCCGTAATTAAATTAAATTAGCTGATTTCTATCATAAATCTATGAATGATAGAATAGGAACTTACTTCCTGTATTTTCACCAGGGCCTGTTTGGTCACACAGTATCGAATACACACGCCAATCACGACAAGCAGTGCAATTCCTATCACTCCTCCGCTGGAGACAATCACAATTATACCATATTTCAGCCAAAATGTTTGAATTTCTAAGAAAAATATAACATGATATTATATTAAGAATTTGCCTATTCATGCAGGATAAAGTTTATATGAATTTGATATAATATATTCTAGAGAATAATAAACAACTCTATCTATATAGGATCTAGATAACTTGCATTTTTGCTCAGTGCATTCAATGCTATAAACTAACCATGATTTTCAGTAGTAATTTAATTAAAAAAACACAAAATCAAGTTTGTTAACCTATCATATGCAGGGTGTAATAAATTTGTTTTTTATTGACTGTACTTGGAAAAAAGAGCTAGGGTGCAATTTAAAAGATGGTCAAGCGCCTACACAGGAATGCATTAGAAACAGTGAGTGTATAACTCCTCGATTGCCTGGTAAAATTTACAAAAAACTGGTAAACTGATTTAAAGAAGAGAAACAATCTCAGCAAGCTAAACAACTAAAGCTTCATTTGTTAATTTTTTTCACAGACACAGTTGAAACCAGGATGTAAATTTGCAAAAAGGAAGTATTTTCATGAGCTCTGTGTGTACCCTTTCATGTATTACTCATTCATTTATTATGTTTTACTGGAGGGAAAACAAGTTTTGCCCCACGCAAGTCACCCCATTGGCTATAGAACACTATACATTGAGCAATCATTTGCTACGTGCTCTAATTTTAGCACATAACTCTGAAAGGATACATTTTACCTTTTCATATAGCTTATTTACATTGTATACAAATACTAACACCAATGCTTTTGTCACCTTGCTAAAGCTTTAAATGCCATGAATATAGTCTCTAGCCTATTGCATACAAATGCTTAGTGGTAATGGCAATCGGGTTTTTATCCATGAATTTTTATAGAAGTTTACAAAATTTTAGAATTCAGATTACACCAGGTAACAGAATGCTCAACTTCCATTTAGGTTTAAGACATCCTTTAGCAAAATACCCGTTTTTGACATCAACTTTGCTCATCAAAAATTATGAGTCCTTCTTATGCACTCAGTGGATAAGCAACTGAGTGCATAGTATTAATCACGCATTAGTAAATTATATCATTGAAGATTATCTCTCATTACTACTGATTATCAACAGTCATTTTGATAAACTTTGAATGTTATTGATTTGCAGAGCTCCATACCACCACTGTGTGATTCATAAACACAAAGTTAAACCATAATTTAATGCTTCCTAAAAGATGAAGTAGAAGGAAGAATAGATATGACACGAGGAATATTACTTCCAGTATCCTGTTTGGGTTTATGCTACATGATCAACCTGTTTGTTGTCATGTGCCCTCCTAATAACAACATCAAATTTACTTACTCATGCTTATAAACAAAATTTCCTTCATGTCTTGCTACCAGTTTACACTATATTAGTTTATTCTACACTAGTTTATCTTATAATAGTTTATCAGTTTTATCATAATTATACATACTGCGCTATTACAGTATGTAGAGTTGTAAAATGATACATATTTGCTAACTCTACACAATCTATATAGGCATGTATGATGATGTGACCTAGGAGTGTAAAACACAATTATGTTCCATGAAACAATGTTAGACAAAGGCTAAACAAAATTTCTAAGCAGGTGTCTCATATATCATTAGACTAACACCTCTTTTTTTTCATAAGCATCTTCACCAAAATGCATAAGTATATATTTACCCAAAATTATTTATCAGAATGTTTTGGACACCACTAAAACGTAATTTGTTCATGCAAACATATTACGGTTGAATTAGAATACACTACACTACACTACACTACACTACACTACACTACACTACACTACACTACACTACACTACACTACACTACACTACACTATACCATACCACAGGGTGTGTGTGTGTGTGTGTGTGTGTGTGTGTGTGTGTGTGTGTGTGTGTGTGTGTGTGTGTGTGTGTGTGTGTGTGTGTGTGTGTGTGTGTGTGTGTGTGTGTGTGTGTGTGTGTGTGTGTGTGTGTGTGTGTGTGTGTGTGTGTGTGTGTGTGTGTGTGTGTGTGTGTGTGTGTGTGTGTGTGGGGTGTGTGTGTGTGTGTGTGTGTGTGTGTGTGTGTGAGAGAGAGAGAGAGAGAGAGAGAGAGAGAGAGAGAGAGAGAGAGAGAGAGAGAGAGAGAGAGAGAGAGAGAGAGAGAGAGAGAGAGAGAGAGAGAGAGAGAGAGAGAGAGAGAGAGAGAGAGAGAGAATAAGCAAGGGTTATGGTGGGTGACTAATTACCACAACCAAGGAACATGTTGTAATAATTGTAATTAACCATTCCCGCAGGTGGGAGCCAAGTAAAGAGCTAATAAATGCAAGATTTAGGGTGTAAGGTCTAAATCTTAGTGATTTATGGTAGCATAAGATGCAACCTTGTAAGTTAACAGCATCTGGTATATATAAAGTTCCAACCATGCAGTAGATTTGAAACATCAGGTTAGCAAAAATAGCACCCGTGCACATGTCAGCTAAAGGTTACGTCTGCTAATTGTACATTTGAGACAATTTGCCTTAAAAATAACACTACTTAAAGGAGATCCAGACTCTGGCAGTGACCATGGGAAGGGCTCTGGGGAACTGTTACTGCTATTAGTGATGTAATATCCTGTCTACTATAGGTGTTTGTAGATTAGGCACTGACTTGCCCTTCTGCATTACTTATTTTGGACATAAAATGAACAGAATTTTAAGCTAAATGCTGAATTACAAATTTTCACATTTCAAACCAAATGGAAATTTATGCCTCTGTGCTTTCTACCAATAATGCTATCAATTTGAAATAATGCTATTAATTTTTTGATGAGAAAGCACTTATCTAATAAAGAAATCATTTAATTAGCTGATTGCAACAATTTTTATCTAAGAATTGACGCTATCAGTATAGATAGAGTCTTCAACATAATAAATTACTATTATATACAAGTTGAAGCATTTTCATCTTAGCCGAACAAGATAGCTAGGATATATGAGCTACCTGACTGAATATGTATTCTATCCACACATTGCATAGTTGGTATTTGAGTGTAAATTCTTATATTACACTTGTGTTGTACTCATTATATTCAAGATATAACACTAGGAGCACATTGTAGTAAGCACATCAAATGAATGATTGATTTGCTATTATTGATGAGGATGAAGCAATAAGCTATGAATTGCGAAATAACTCCTCTGTGTGATAAGGTAGCATTAGTTCTAGAAGTAGACAGTAATAAAAAGGCTGTTCTAGAATATGCCCACCGTTGTTATTGTATTGAGAATAAAAAGAATAAACTAAATACCAAGAGTATTACAATACAATCCTGATCTTAATTATAATGCTATGCACTGATTGAGGCTGGAATATAAATAGATGCTAGATAAGTTCAATCTCCTGAAGCTTAGACTGAGAGTGAGTGACAGAGAGGGAGAGTGCTTCAAACGCTTCCAACAATGCAACATTGAGTGGAGTATGGCTATTCTAATACATTTGTAAGAAGGGCGTGATCAGACTATAATTCTTATAAAGTGGATAAATCTAAATTTCAAATAGTTCTTTTTCTATGCATGTGATAAAAAGACCCTCGTAATCCTAACACACTAGCCTATGTCCTACTGCACATAACGCTGCATGTTGCCACGTGTATGAAACTAAGTACCACTCTTTATATAACACCATACACATCTACACTCGTTAAAGAGGTCATGTGGAGGCTGGGTAATGGTTTTCACAATCACATAATCCACCCACGCTTCAAACCAAGAAAAAGAAATCCAAAACAAGGGATATATAGCAAAGGAATAACTTCAATAGCTCTTATTCTATATTTGCTCTTAAGAATTTTGATTTGGGGGCGTTTTGAGATTCTCACTAGGGCATTACAATTCTTTTGCTATATTTCTTGTCTAGAACACGGGCTTTTCTAATATTTCTCCATTGTTAAACCTACACTGAAATAAGTCAATGATGTAAAGCCATATATATAATATGTGTGTACAATAAGAATAATTATTTATAATTAAAATTTTGCTTTACAGGAGGATCATAAACATAAAGGTGATAACTCCAGTTTAATCTATAGTGCTTATAACTATGTTATATAATAGATTCTCTAATATGTCATTTACGAAAGTTTTAAACAGTACAATTTTACTTATATATTGCATACATGAATAAAATACCACCATGCATGTATATATACATAGGCCTGCTGTATGAGCGATTTTTATTTATTAAAAGAAATACCCAATGAAATAATATTTTCAAGCATGGATTACTTATATCTGAAAGCCAAGGATATTATATACCCTATGAATGTGTAGACTGTAGTATAACGCATTACAGTATAATATATCAATACATGCACATATACAACATATTATAGACCTACAGCTGGACAAATAATATGCCTATAGTATCAAATGATATTGTTTAGTAATTGGTTTGTGGTTTGTCTTAAAATGCAAACAGCCAGATTACTTCTTGCTGGAAGCTTTTCCCAGAAGGTATTTTGCAACTGTTCCATAATTGTAACACTTTTTATGCCAATTATTTTTATATATTGATGAGTTCACTGTATTAACAGCTGTGTTTATTTTTTTGCAACTGTATCAGTAATGACAGTGCAGAGTGGCTTTATATCACTGTGCACAGACATACGTAGCTCTGTGCAGCTGGTCAGAACTACTGTCTGCCTGTCAATCATAAATTATTGTCAATAAATTTGACTGTTGATGACGTGGAAAAGATTATTGCTTCATGTTTAGTCGGTAAGATTTTAGTAAACACAATAAGACCAATAGACCAGTATGCCACCAGCCCAGTACAGGATGTTGAATGACATCATAGCTATTCTAAACCTCAGGTGAATTCCATCATTACTAATTTCCTGCTAACTGTACTAAATGTCCTGGTACCAGCGATGCATGAATTTGGTACAAAACATTAGCAGAGCAAAGCAGGTATTGCTATAAGAAGTATATAAAAAGTGAACATAGGGGGTAAGGAATGTTGGCATATACTACAAGCTAGGTTGATACCTGAGGGAATTTACAGGAAGGTCTACGCCCTATACAACTCTATTCAGCGAGGTGTGTTTGTTTTTTAATAAACAAACGTGTACACACTACTGATTTTTTTAATTTACAAAATATGCTAATTTTACAGCATCTGATTATTATAATATTTATTAACCAGATAAAAGATGACCAATCATCTTTCCAATCCTCGCCTAGTTTCTTAGTAGTGGTCATGTCTAATACAGGCCAAGCTCTCTTCACTGAAGAAACTGCAAAACACCTTTTTTATCAAAATAGATGCGGAGGAAATATAATTCTAAGCCTGCTGATGCGTAGTAATTGACCGATATTTGTTTGTTGGTTTCAAGTCCCCACCCCCTATGAGAACCCCTGATGGTGAGATTTTTAAAGTGGGCTACGGACTAATTTTGCTATGACAATCGAGTAGATGATTGGTTGCTCTTCCTGACAACACCAACAGCTCATATTAATAACATGGAGCTTACTAGGCCAGTGCTTTTTCACTAGACTGACTGACATTGTCAATTGTGTCAAGCAGAGGTTTTATATCCTATATTGAACTGTCATTATGAGTGAAAGCACTGGATTTCTAAAAAAATCAGGCTTTCCAAGTATTTGATAATTTTCTATCCCTTGCCAAAAATATGAATTATGGCTGCGCATAATTTACCATTATTATTCATTTATCGTACAAGACATACAGTGCTCAGCTAAATTTAGATGCGTGATTCTGATAAAAACTTATCATTTTATTCAGATTACTATCTTAAAATGCACTTGCTGCTATCTTTATTGGTACTAAATCATGGCAAAGTAAAATGTACCTAGCTATGTATGGAGTACAGCCTCTATTGGCACATCTTCAATTTACTCTATAATAGCTGCTCTGTGTGACTTGCTTCGTACACTACTTGCTATTTTTAAGTTCACGTGTACTAATAATGCCCGTTAGGTGTACTGTAGATCAACTGACAAGCTCTAGCCGCTGAGCATAGCTAAGTTTATTGGGTAGTAAGAAGGGTGTAACCAAAACTATCCTACCAAAAGTATAGAAAAGCTATTGGAATGTCATTTGAAAAATAAGGAACTTTTGCCTACTTGTGTTTATTTTGCATTAAATCACTTGTTTCTGTTGAGCGATTCATACCTTGCCACGATTCATAAAATGTATACAGATGAGAGGATGTCATGACCCTATTTACTATATGTGAAACATGGGACCAAGGGCTTGCTATGTAGCTAGCAAATAACAGTTTACTCACGGTTTCAGAAGTTACAGGATATGAAAAGCAGAGTTTGCTAATGGTCAATTTGAGTTGAACTGAACATTTCAAATAGGGAGTGAATCAGAGTTTAATCAACTTGAAGTTGAATTGATAATCAAAATGAATACAGCTATTTAATTATACACAGTTTTATTGAATGCTAGGGCTTCAATCACACAGCTTTTGGCAGGTGATATTACACTTGTATGGTAGAAAACCCATTGATTAACCTACAAATTTCAACACTGAGAGATGCAAATAGTAATAATAAAGCTATGCAGTTTTAAATAAATTGATAATTACAGCATCAGAATAATCAGATAAACCCATTGGTCAGTTTTAGGATTTGTCTTTCAGCTAATGACTTGACAAATTACTGCATAAGCTGTAATGGCATCACCTATAACTAACAATGTAAGCTACATTATACATATATATATATAGACATATAAGTACAAAAGAATGAGTTTGCATCTTTCTACATAGCAGTTCAAGTATGAGACCACATATAGTTGAGTGGCCTCATGCGTGTTTTACAGTTAAATCCTATTGTAATGGATAAACAAGGGACATCCCAATTATATGCAATGAATCACCAAAACTGGCTTGTCAACAACAATAAAGATTACCAAGAATAGTAGAGAACCATAAGTTATAAAAAAGTACAGTTCGAGGCGTGTAAACATGCTTCCCATTCATCAACAAACAAGATAGCAAAAACTGGCTAGTCAAAATAACTCTACCAGGAAATATGTGCATCACATGACGATAAACAATAGCTCAATAATGGCTTGATTTCAGAAAAGGTCTTCCCATAGCATTAAAGGTATTGATTGGTATTAAAGCTTTATCCTATCCTCACCCCTGGTCTCAAAGCTTTAAGCTTGGTTGTCAATAATTCTATTAGGATGTCACATTTGGTGAGAATGCTGCCACTAACTTCAAACTAAATTGAGACTAAAAGAGTTGTATTTTTTTTTAGAAAAAATAACCCAATACGTACACCATTCTCTGTGCCCCGAATATGTTACTCATATCCAACTATTAATGCACTTAGCTTCGCATAATACAAAGTAACTGAAACACAGTGAATGTCAATATTTGTCATATTTGACAGAGCAGCACTTCAAGCTGCTTCTTGTGTATTCTCCACCCATGGTTTTGTTATTTTATCTAATTGCTATGCTCAGTAACACTCAGAATACCTCTTACGAAATGATAGTATGGGGTATAATGTTAGACTGTTGCCAAAAAGAGTAGATAGAGAATTAAAAGTGTGCAGTGCACGTGATAAACCTGAAGCTGTTACACTGTGGCAGCAGCAGCGTGGAGAACTTCCCCTAACAGGAAATAGTTCACAGCTTGAGCTGATCATGTGTAGGCGGCTACTCGCCATAGTATAATAACTAGAGTTGTGTAGTCTAGCATTTATGAAACGTGACAATACAAACTGGGAATTCGAAGCTGCATGCATCAAAACCGTTTTGTTATAAAAATGTAATTTTTATTTATATACTTACCAAAAGATAGTTACACAATACCATATAGTATATGCGATAATTGCAATATAGAGTTATCTTCCCCTCATATTCAAATTTTTTCAGCATATTAAGAAATCCTCTCTTATCACCACTGAATACAACTGTTCTTGCTATTTGCGTACTTGCAGTGCATGTCTATCTAAGTATCTTTTATGTGAGATGAAATGACTTATGGATGTTACAGGGATCTTACGTGTGGCTTATATGTTATGAGACTTAACATATTGTGCATGCTTGATTTATATACATTCACACACAACATAAAAAACTTTCCCACGTGTAAAGTCTTCATTCTTGTGAGAAACCCTGGTGGTTAAAGCTATTAAAGAGGTTAAGGTATTTGCATGTCATCACGTTGCAACATGATTTGAGGGTTTGTGTTTGTAGCATTGAAGCAATTATGACAGATACCCGGTGTGGCATTACCAATAGTCCTGCTGAGATTTGAGCACAGGACTCAGCTGAACAGCATTTATATATATATATATATATATATATATATATATATATATATATATATATATATATATATATATATTGTATAATTTTACAGTGTAAAACTGGTATCTACTGCCACAAATAGACCATGGTAGTCATTTATAATATTTTTGTAATATGTTTCAAAAAATTCTACGTACACTGCATATAATAACACGATTTATTAACGTTCATCCATCGATGTTATATTGTAGTGTTTTAAAATATAGCTTATTTAGCTAGAATAGCATTAGTATATATATCATATTTAGAGACATGCATAACCATAGTAATTTATGATAAATTCCGTAATAGCAAAATGACATAATTGTTTAGTTGATCTTATTATGCATCTCTAATGCAGCACAAATATATTATATAGAAAATGAGTTGAGAAAATGCTCAGACATTTGCATGGCAGCTTATAGCATAAAACAAATGACTTGTTTTAGTTGCTTCCATAGCGACAGCAAGCTATACTATGTATAGCTGTCATACCCCTAATAGGTTTAGTCTAGGGTTACTTCTATTGAAGTTGCTAGGAACTGTTAGTTTAATTATTTATGTGAGGTGCAGAAACTCCTAATTTGTAACCCTGGAGAGCAACTTTAATAAAATATCCAAATAATTGATAAACTATTAATAGGTTATATTGATAGCAACTTAACCATAGTATAGTGAATGTGGTTACTAAGATTCTCATATATTTGCAGCGTAGTTAATGGACAGCAATGCAGAAAGGTTGTTGAACCCATTGACTTTATGATGTTTTAACTTGCCAGCTTATAAAAAGATAAAAGTTTTAACCCGCTGAAATACCTCCGGTATTTTTAAGTTTTTGGGTTTTAAACAATTGTGAACTGTTGATTAACATTCAATAGGAATTATCTTACTACTTATACTTGTTACGGTAGAGCATCTAAAATAAATACTTCTTCCAACAGAGCATGACTATGAGTTAATGCTGACGTAAAAACTTGTGCCTGATCAATTAGTTTCTTAAATTTTGTTACAGTAGCTCAACAATAACTGTGCAAACTCATCTTCATTTAAATTTTTGCTCAACCAAATACTAAGTCAACTTCTACTAAAAACCTTAAAAATACAGTTAGCATAATTTTTTAAAATTGAAACATTGTTTGTTGGTTTTCAAGCAGCATTAGCCCCAAAACTTTGTAGCTAAACATTAACACAGCAAAAGTTATGATCAAGTCTCACATGCGTGAACCTTCAAACTATAATTTTGAAAAGATAGAAATATACTGTTTGAAAAGTTAAGCACTTGAAAATATATATCGAGAAGACAGGAAACATTAATCAACTGATCCTGTTTTATCTGCGGAATATTTTGGCAGCTTCCTCTCATTTGAGGTCATTGCTCTACGTTATACTTTTAGTTTTGATAAAAAAATTATTAATATAGTGTAATAATTTTTAAAGTAATGTAGTTTTAATTCTCCAATTCAACTAATCAAGTAGAGATTATATTTATATTCTATTTACTGTATTGAAAGGCTCCGAATGAAAAATATTCACAATTACTAAATGGCATTTGGTTTGCAGTGCATGGGTGCTTAAATAAGAGTGCAAGCTTATAGCTAGGAACTGATAGAAACAAACTCTATACTGGTTTGCTCATAAATACTCAAGTTAGATGGTTATGTGCAATAGAATAGTGATTGTAACTAAAGTAACTTATAAACTGCTTACTTTATACTATTGTAAATGCATGTGTTGAGTTTTTTCCCTCATGATTGCTATAGAAATTTTTTTAAAGCTGTTCAAAATATTTAAGCTAATTTAAATGCTGGAAAAACTTTTCTTTAATACTCATTCAAACTTATATAGATGTTCCTTCTAGCATTCATCAATATATGTTATTATTTAGTATCACGCAATAATGCTTCAAGTCTGTGCATATAGATTATAATTCATACAACATAAGATAGAAAATTAATGATTTTTTTACATCACTTACCAATATTGCATCCATCTACAAAACATTATAATATCAAGCATATTATAGCTGTATATACCATTGTACGACAAATGAATTTAGAGGACAACTCCCAAATACTAACAAACACTTCAAGATGGCTATATACTGAGGGGCTATAAATTTACCATGTCAAGATTTTCATGAATTTAGGATGCGATAAAAATTTACAAAAAATGTTCTGCTAAACGTCAGTCCTTAGCTGCACGAGTTTGGAGTAGCAAAAACAAGTTTGTCTGAAAACTAAACCATGTTGCCCATTTTTACTTCTCACATATTGCCTACCATCTATTTTATTTTTTTAGGACTTTTGCCAATTATTATGAATTTTTAAAATATATCTTTTCAACGTTTTCATATTGTGCCAAAACGTATGTTTTTGTAACAATAATAATCTATGAATTCGAAATCCTATAATATAACTTTTTTGCCCATTACTTGATTAAGTGATCAACAGACTGAATTGCTGTACATAATAAACATTAAACTCACTTGTATAAGAACATGCATTGTCAGCACTGCCCAGAGAGAAATCCAAATCTTTCTCTCCTTCTATTCGCAGCATTGAGAACTTTCGGATGCACCCTGCAAGGCCAAATCGGGAGGCCAGCGGTATTTCTTTACTCAACCTACATGCATATTTTTATTGTTCAACTGTGAAAATCGAACTAGCCTAATACTAAAGTTATTAAAGTATAAAGTTTCATTCACTTGCGTTGTTTGAATCTCATGGTATAAATTTTATGAATGCTGACAGTACATCACTATTTACTCAAGGTCATCTTATATTCTATAAGATTCTATATGCACTAATGGCTTTCATACTTTAGTTTCTATATTTATCTAAATATCTTTCTAACATTCTTACCTGGTACTTGATGTGGTATTTGGGAATACTTCATTCTTGTTGCAGGTTTCATGCTTCTCTATTAGCTTTCCGAAAACAATAGCATCTGTTGAGTCAATCAACGGCTTTGGTATGCTAACTGCAGTTTCCTTCCAGTTTAGCAGAATGGCGACTTTAGTTTTCTCTGTTATATATATATATATATATATATATATATATATATATATATATATATATATATATATATATATACCAGCAGCTTATACTATATTAATTTGTTGCATTAGAAGTATTTAAAAGTTTTACTGCATTTTCTTTTAAATAACAAACACAATTAACCATCTCCTATGCTAAAAATACCTAAATAGCATAATTTTTAAAATTGACTACCTATAAGCACAAAAGCTTATAATTTACTATCATATAATAAATTCTAATTTAGCAGACTAAAAAGTTATACAAAAGGATGTCTAGTAAAGCAGAAGCATAATTTCAGGTTCCATATTTCCAAGTTCAAATTATACGAAATGATAGACTAAAACCATAACAATGCTTCAGCATGATGTGAGTATAGAACTTACCAATTTTAAGCTGTATATTATTCCATTCCTTTTTCTTCACTAAGTTTGTTGATTCGACCGAGACTTGTATGGCGCGATTCCCTGTTGCTGATGGCACACAAGTCCTAATGGTTTAAATTACTAAATTAAATTATAGCATTGTCCACTATCTCTTACAGTATTTATTAAACTTTTGGCTCTGTTAAAAAATTAAATGAGTTAAAAGTGCTATGAACACTGCAATAATCTGAGTAATAACTTATAGTTGTAAAATAATAATTGAAATTAAAAATACTCTTTAAAAAGGGAATTATTTTATTATAATGCTCAAAAAGCTAAAATTAATGAGTTAATAAACCTATCTTAGACTATGAATAGTGTGAATAATATAAAAGGCTGTGGGGTGGAGGGGAACGCCCCTCAAACACTAAGTATAACAAAATGCACCGAGTCACATAAATCTAATAATAATTTAATTAATATAATATTTTCTAATGTCATGAGAATGAAAGCTTATGAACAAGCAAGTATTTATCATCAAATTTATTTAGTATACTATTTATAAAATCATGTTCTTTAAAGCTTTACCAATCTAATAATTATAAAGAATGTACTAAACTATGCTAACCACAGGAGCAGATGCAGCACAACCCATATACTACATTAATATACTTTTTTATTATAGAATGGTTTAAACTATATTTGCATGGTTGGTAATTTTTCTATTCTTTTACTATCAGTATTATTCTTCCTGCTAGTGATAATATTTAAGCATCAAATAACACTAATACTAGCTGCTGCTCACTACGATAAAAAAATATTTTAATTGATAACAACTTACTTTAAAAAGACCTTGCCGCTATATACATATGCAGCAAAGAAGCATGGCTCTTGACTAGCGTATTTGTGTACTTTGCTTTGGTAAAACACGAGTATGCCATGCGTATCCTTTGACTGAGTGTCTACTATTATTTCTATTTCAAATGAAAACTGTTTGTTAAGCTCTAAAAAGCCTAATCTTTCTGAGCCAATATAAGCGTAAGACACTCCTCTCGTCATCTTATAGGCAGTCTCTGTACTAAACCCTCCAAATAAACCTGAAACACAAATCAAAATAATATGAAAAATAAACTATGTCCCTTATATTGGTTGTAATTTAAATTACACACATCTTGTTTGTTGCGCTCATAAATTTGGAAAAAACATTCCATAGGATGTTAGACAAAATTATCGAAGTGTGGATAAACTTTTACAAGGTTTTTGTAACAGTGTTTTGAAACAAGCAGCATTTACCTGTCCTAATATTGCATTGATTTTACCAACCCTATAACTACATGTAGCATGGTATACAGTTTAATCAACACAAGGTTCAAGCTCACATTATTTTATTTAAACATTTGAAGCTTGCCCATGCTTTTTTTCTGTACTTTTAAACATAATATAATAAATATATATTTAAATGATGATAATATTATAATAATGAAATATTTGGCTAATTAAATTAGTATATCAATGTTAATCTATACTTTCCTTTATTATTTACAACTTAGTTAAAATGCTTCATACATTTTATAGAATGAACCGAATGCCATATACTACAAGCATTAATAATATGACTGGCAATGCTGGTATATACTTTTGATGAATTATTATATATCAAGTTACTGTCTTGTTCAATTATATTTGTAAACATTTGAGATTTCTGAAATCAATTTACTGTAAACAACAGCTTATATTATAGTCAAATGTAAAGATTGGAAATCTTAACTCCAGTCTCTACACCATAAACTTACTAACTTATTATATACTAAATTACTCACCCTGACTGGTCACTAAAGAAATAAAACCTGTACATGTCCAAAAGATTTTAAGTATACTATTAATAGATGTTTTCATTTCTTCTCTGTGATTTTTTCCCTGCTTATCATGGCTCTACTCACAGTGAGTGAGTTAGCGAGTCAGAGTGAGTGAATCAGAATCATTAAATTAGTGAGTCTCAGTGAATGAGTCACAATTATTTAATCAGTGAGTCAGAATCAATGAGCCAGTAGATATAATATGTGACACTTTATACACAAAAATGTCTGAATACACTTAAAATAGATTTAAATTGTTGTCAGCTATTAGAATGTTTCATTACTCAAAACAATTAGTTCAACAATGAAAATTATTATGTAAATTGCTACAACCTTACTCTATTTAAAACAGCAGTGTATATATAATAAGAAAAGTTCATAGTAAAAAATATTTCACTTTTCAGAGGTTTCCAGAATTTATTAGATGTTACATTTTTAAACTTTATAACGAAATTTACATAAATAATAACTCTTCATCTTCAAATACAGACGCCACTTAAGTGTGCAAGCACAAACACATCAAGGAGCCACACAATGGCTTGTCATTGTTTTACTCTTATACAATTATTTTTAAATAAAAAAAAGAAACATGTCTAAAATAATAATTCCGCATCACAATGTTCCTACTTTTGCACAATAATCAGTTTCCTCAAGTTTATAATAATTTTTCTTATAAAACATAAAGCAATAGCATTAAAAGTATGTAAAATATCACAAAATTTAACTGTCTTAACACTGCTATTGATAAATATAAAAAAACAGAAAGTATAATACAAATAGATTAATGTTGATGAATAACAAAAGTTGGCAACATGTGCAGTCAGTTAAAGAGCTATATTGGCCTTCAAATCCATCTCAAACTTTTCTATTTTGCCTTCTATATCATCTTCAACGCTGTTCCTGTTTATTTGTCTAAAATAAACAGTGATACTCAGCACCCTTCTACTTGAACCATACATAAGCTCAGAAAGAGTCAACAGACCTTAATATCAACTGGCAACTTTGCCATGAAAATCATGTCACATTATTTTGCAAACTCTCAATACTAAGTAGCGTAAAACGGGGCCATGATCATAAGGTTTTTCGAAAAGCAACAAAAAGTTTCACCCATACTTGCTTATATAAGTCAGCACGGTGTAGTATCTTGTGTATTGCATAGTAGTGTGTGTTGTGCAATAATTTGTGTATAATGTAAATGTTGTGAATGGTGTAGCAGTTTGTGTATTGTGTAGTGGTCTACGTGGTAAATCAGTTTGTGAATTGCGTAGTAATTTGTGTATTGCGTATTAGTTTGTGCGTGCTGGTAAATCAATTTGTGAATGGCGTAGTAGTTAAATGTCTGCTACTACTTGAGCTTCCATAGTAGTGAGGGGCACACTATATTATAAATTAGTAATGTTAACATAGATAAACGGTTTACTATAAAGATATAAAAAATAAAGCATACATTTATAAACACTTATTTACTATATGACATTTTTGAAACATGGCTTTATACCCCCTTTAATAGAATTTTTACTTCTAAAGATATTGTCACTGAGTAAAATCTATGCTGCAGAAATTTATCCAGTACCCATGCTACATTTTATTCCTAATTATGTTACTATACACTCTTATTTTACTTTAGTTGTCAAACTTTGTGTTTATAAATAAAATGAATATAGAAAACTATATTTGGGTGCCAAATGTTTTGAAGTTAGAATATTTTGCACGCTCATTAATCTCAAGCCTTAAAATATTACAATTTTTGTAATTAGGAGTTATCTCTCATGCATGAATTTGCTTATACTCACTTCTCAGTCATAAGCACATTGGCTTCAGCAATGTTCTCAGGTAGTTTCTGATTATTAGTATCTGGTAGAAGGTAGGCTAGAATTACGCCCACCAACATAGTTGAGCCAAATATGAGAGCCCCCAGATAGGGTCCAAAAATTGTTCGTACATATTGATACTAGAAATAAGGTATTAAAGGCCATAAATATTGCATACATATAAATGTGTTAGACAGTTATTTTTTAAGCAGATAAATTTAAATTAAAAACCCTTCTTACTAGCAAGCTAAAAAGTTTTGATATATTTTTCTACAAAATTATATAGGCTACCAAATTATATACATTTAGACATAGAAATAGTCATCTTTTGAGCCTTTACATAGAGGCTACACTCTTTAACTTGATTAGAGAATTACTCAATTAGGCAATTGAACACATTGCAGCTGTAACAAATCTTTGTCTTTCGAATCACATGCTAATAGTTCATTTCTATAGTTTTAAAAGAATATATCAATTTTATTTAGTAGAACAGTGTCCTGTTGTAGACTTTGCTCATTTTGTTTACCGAAGTTATATTAGTAAAATAAAAATCTTATCATTCAATAAAATGATTTAGACATTCAGAAAGCTGCATTTGAAATATACTGAAAATACAGTGATTAATTTGACATTCTGAAATATGTGAAAAGACTGACATCACTTGTTGAAAGTATTTTATCTTACCAAATCAACAATAATAGGAGATAAGAAAATACCAATCCTAGCAAACATGGAGCATAGTCCGACCAAAGTCGTCCTTAATGTTGTAGGAAAAACTTCAATACTCCAAAAGTAGTTAAATGACATCACTAAAGTAATGGCCAGCTTTCCACTCATGTTTATAACAACAAGAGCATATGCATAGCCTAAAATTGATAACAGTGAAATGTGAGTTTTGAAATGTGAAAAAGAATAAAATGGTGCAGTTAGCTTTACCTGAAAAATTCACCCATCCATGTTGTTGGTTGCACATTCGAAAATTCACACGTAACAACACCTTTATTTACTTATATCTAAAAAGAACTTATCTTTTTTTAAACCATTACTTTACAAATTGTCTTAAAATAGACAGTAGACTTTTACTCTTTACAACACCAAAGCAAATCAAGGATAGTGTTTACTTTTTAATCAAATCTCTATGGGCAAATGCTAAACAGATCTGAGTAGAAATACTTTGGTTTATAATTTGACATTAGGTTATTTCAGATTTTGTCTCAGGAAAAGAGCAAAAGTAGGAAAATTTGTAATAAAATGTGATATTATATATGCAATGACAAGGGCAAAAACCTGAAAACATGAAAGCATAAGGAGCTATCAGCCAAAGATCTGTGAGATATTTCACAGTATAAGGTTATTATGTAATAGTAGAAGATAAATGCTTCTTGCAACCAACTTTCTAAATGCAGCCTACACTCTGTCTTGTTGCCAGATCCAGTGACCCTCTCATAGTAGAGACACTTTTAGCTGCAGTCAAGTTGTGTTAGTATATGTAATGGTAAGATTACTCAGTGGTCCATGTGGTGTAATGGTTAGCGTACCTGCTTGCAGGCCCGAGATCTAGGGTTCGAATCCCAGTGGGGGAAAAGTTTTAGAATATAATAACTTGTAACTTGTAACTTAGAGGTTGAGGGGCAATTAAGATGAGTTATGGAGTAATTTAAATTCAGCTTTTATTAGAGGGAAAGAATAATCCAGTAATTGCATTGATTTTATAATGATAAACATTATTACATAACTCAATGACTAAGTAAATAAGAAACAACTTGCAGCAAATGATGGTTACTATTCTGAATATATCATCTCACCTGAGAAGCTCCAATATGCGTATAACAATCCATTGGTTATTAAAGCAGCTCCTCCAAGTAGTAAACATAACATGAAAGAAGGTTTCCTTCCAACCTTTGCTGAAATTACGATGATTAGAAATTGTGGAAGTTCCGCCGCCCCTGATATGATGTTATTGATGAAGACACTTCCAGTCAAGTTTCCCACATTATAGCTCAGACCAAAATATCCCAGTCCACCAATGAACCTAAAACGAGTAACCATGTCTAAGAATATTATATTGCAAGGAAAATAGTATATTTACAGTACATACATAAAATAAATTCTAAAACTCTCATCTTTTTATACTTTATCAAGTGAAAATGTGTACAAAAATTATGTTAGGATTAATGTTTTCATAGTATACAGTGAAACTGTACATTGCTTACTAATCATTATCCTCCCTTTATATGTTGTACTTTTAATTCAATTTTATCTTTTTATATGTCAAAGAGCAATGAACAAAAACCTGGTAACACAGGAATATAACAAAAATATATTGTGCTTGCTTTTAATCCCCTCTTGACCTCTATGAAAACTTGAGATCTGTAGAATTTTGTTCTAGTTTAACTCCTGCTGATAGCAGATCTCAAGGGTTTTAAAGTCAAATAGTAAAAGCTTTACCCAGATTCTCTTCCTATATTGCTGACATGAATTTGATCCATTAGCTTACCAAAACTATATATAGGTCAGACAATTAGTCAAGTGTCTATATTTACTAGATTATGGTTTGCATAATGTATTATATTCAATGCAGCTTTGAGCTAATGACACTAAGAAAGAAGTGGCTAGAGTATGAGCAATTTTTCCTGCTGGTTTACTTACCAAAAGTAAAAGAATATGGCTGCCCGTTTCATCAAAACTGGAGCCTTCAAAATGTTTCTCATTTTCTCAGTTGCATGAGTTTTTGATTCCTCTTTCAGCTCATCAAACAACTCGGTATTAAATTCTCTATTATTTATTTTAGAAATTTTTTGAAATAGAACTTTTGCTTCTTTTACTTGCCCTTTTGTTATTAGGTAATGAGGCGTTTCATTTAAAAATCTACAACATAAATAAATTGTACTCAAACAAGCAATTAATTGACATCATTAAGGCAGTCACATAATGTAAGAAACAGCAGTTTTAGCAGAGATGTGGCAGCTGAAAATTTTAAAAACAGCTGACTTTAAAACAAGAGCTTTTAAAAACAATTACTTTTGACTGCTAAAAACATATATTTGAGTAACAGTGTCAAAAATAAATAGACAGCGATGAAATAATAATTATATAGGTCATTGAAAATAAATGAAAGCTTAAAATTTGATCAAAACTAAAAAAAATAAACGATAAAATGAAACAAAGAAAAAAAATCTGATGCATGTTTTAAAAAAATTACACGAAACTTTATTGGTGAAATTGAAACAAAAATGCTGACAGTTTATTGTTCTAAAGTATGTAAAATCTTACAGAATCTCAACAACCCCTATGACCATTGGTGGGATAGAAGTTGAGAACTGGAACCAGTTCCAATCTTGGAGGTAGAAGGCAAAAAGTGAAGTGAACATGATACCACAGGACCACAATGTACCTCGGAAAGCAACAGAGTATGTTCTGGCTGTTGGACCTACAATTTCCATACCTACAAGAAATAGTGGAAAATAAAATTTAAGTGGATATAAATTTTACCATAATAGATACAACTAGCTTCCAGAGATCAATATATACAAATCTAAATTATGTTAATGTCTGAGCCAATATATACACATATGGTAGAATTTAGGTAATGTAACAGCAATGATATCTACAATTTAGATAGGTACCCAGGAAGCTTAATAAAAGCAACATAGCTTGAGATATTCATAGCTCATCCTACTATAATTAATAAGTTGTTTCTACTTTTTACTCTGTTTTACTGAAATGCTATTATTTTGATATCTTTAATTTCTCAAAATCCTATATAAGTAATATCAGCTACGATCAATTCAACAGAATGGCTACAGCCATTGTTCTAATTGTTCGTAATTGGTTTTATATCACAACTTAGTAAATACATGACGTTATGAGCCCATTTTTTAGACTACACCAGCATCTAATCACTAGTCAGGACAACTGGGATTCTCAATGAAATATGCAACAAAAGAATCTACAGTTTGTTACCTATAACATGATGTTCAACTGTAGAAAGACGACCTATTATGTATTTACAGATCTTGATTTCATATGCTGCTAGAAACATTGTTGGCTAACTTAAATTGGTCTAAGATTTGGAAAAACCATTTAACAAATAAACCACAATTTATGAATACAACTGCAAATAACATTATTTTCATAAATAAAAATTATAAAGTTTACTGAATGGCAAAGAGTTTACAGAATCTTATTGGATACTCACAAGTAACATATGACACGAGGGAAGCACCAATACAACTAGCAGCTGTGATAAACCTAAGAGCTGCAAACATGTAGATATTTGTTGAAAAGGAGGCAGCTAGTCCCACTGCACCAACAACAAACATGGTGCAAATGTTTAGCAGTTTTCTTCCAAATCTAAAGATAATGGCAATTCTAGATATGTAGATAATATGACTAAAATAAGGTTGCGAATTAATTAGCTGTAAGAATGTATATATAAAAATATGTTGCTGTAATTGCATAATACCTTGAAGAAAGTCAACCAGATATCTTTAAAGAATATATGATTGTTTTTTGCTGATGGAAGCTAGTTTGCTAATGCTGATATATTTTTTAATAATCTGCAGCTATACATATTTGTAACATGTGATTTTATGATTTGTTTAATGTAGATTATAATCTCAAAACGAATAAGATTTTTGGGATGAAAGTCTTCTAAAGCTTGAGAGATGTGGTTAGAACATGTTAAGGGAGCAGTAGTGGTCTAGGGGTTAAACTGATTGGCTTAATAAACACAAAATAATGGGTTCGAACCCCAGTAAAGGTCATTGGTGATGTTTAGAAGAACATCCAGTCATAATTGCTCCTGTGCCATATATGGATGACTCTTTAGCCCGCCTAAAGAAACTATTTCTATCAGGGGTTCTCACATGGATAGTGACTAGAAACTTGTGCAAGTTAAATATATGAGCTACTTGGGAACTGCTAAATCATGAGGCACCCACCTATCTGCCAACACTCCTACTAAAATTGCTCCTACAGCCAAACCAGCTGTGAAGATTGTTTTTGTCAGTGTATTCTGGTACTTGTCTTTACACACCATCGCAAACTACAATAACCACATGCTGTTTCTCTGTTGAATAAAAGTAACAGTACAATATATGTATTTCATTAGCAGTAATAGTGGCAGCAGTGTCAGTAATAGTAGTAGCAGCAACTGTAGCAGCAGCAGTAGCAGTGACAATAGTAGCAATACCAGTATGCAGTAGCAGCAATAGTAGCAATAGTAGCAGTAGTAGTAGCAGTATGCAGTAGTAGTAGTAGTAGTAGTATCAGTAGCAGTAGTATAGTAGTAGTAGTAGCAGTATGCAGTAGTAGCAGCAGTAGTAGTAGTAGTATCAGTAGCAGCAGCAGCAATAGTAGTAGCAATAGTACCAATAGTAGCAGTAGTAGCAGTAGCAGCAATAGTAGCAGTAGCAGTGTGCAGTAGTATCAGTAGCAGTGTGCAGTAGTATCAGTAGCAGTAGCAGCAATAGTAGTAGCAATAGTACCAATAGTAGCAGCAGTAGCAGTAGCAGCAATAGTAGCAGTAGCAGTGTGCAGTAGTATCAGTAGCAGTAGTAGCAATAGTAGCAATAGTAGCAATAGTAGCAGTAGTAGCAGTAGTAGTAGTAGCAACAGTAATAGTAATAGTAGCAGTAGCAGTAGTCTGACTATAAGGATGGCTAAATTTGTATACTTCTAATCAACAACAATGTTAAAATAGTAAAAGTAATAGAAATGAAATTTATCTTGCTTACCCGTTCATTAAGAGTGACTCCCCAGTACACTGATTTATCAAACACATGTTCTTCACACTCAACAGTCTCATTATTATTATTATTATATATTTTACAAGAATCAAGGATTCCATCTTTATCAATTGGTATCCATTGATATATTGATTGATTGTGAACTTCACTGAATGGAGAGAAGCTGTCATTTTCCCAGTCTGGCAGTTTGCATCTAAAAATAACCTTATATGCATGTTTTTGAGAAGTTTATCTAAATTTCAATTCATATATGCATTATTTTGATGTCACAATAAGTAGCAACCTGGAAGAGTTAACAGAAATTCCATTTTACTGCATATCAAGTTTTTGTTGAACTTTTTTTCACTCAGATCTATTTAGTCTTTGTAAAATAACTCACATTTTTGAAAAGAAGTGTTCTATAAGCAGTGGGAGGGGGGGGGGTGACTGAGTGCAGTCATCCATGGCTTTTGAGTTTGAAGTTAGGAGCTCTCAACTCTAAACTTGAGAACTCTAAACTACTGCACTCATTTACCCCAACTCGAAGCTGCTTATACAACAGAAGCAAACCCGGTCTTCTAACTTGCAAGTCAGCTTACTACTAACCATTACACTATAGAAGGGGGAGGGGGGATAGAGAATCTCATCACTACACTAACATTTGTAAATGACCCATACTAACATTCTATGGCTACTCAAGTCTATTGAATTTTTTAGCACTAAATGTTGTTAATGCTCACGGCTGACCATTGCAATTAGTAGCGTATAGAAACTCTTACCTGTGATGAGGCGTTATGGAGTAAAACACTATTGCTAAAAAATGCATGGAGCAGGCCATCGACCCCAACGAGACTATAGAAAGTTGAATCCATTGATATACACCCAAAGCTCCCACTCCCTCTAGTATTTCGTCTATCTTTGATGGCATCTCTTTTTAAAAGTAGCTTTCAATTGTAAAAAAATTGAAAACTAGTGTCCAGCATTGATGAAGCAGTAAAAGCTTTATTAATGTGCTTAATGGATTAACTTGCAACCATGAAATGTTTTATTTTCTAATAATGCGTTTTATCTAATCAGATAAACATTTGTGTAATTGTTTATTAAATGTTTTTAGCCTTTAATTATTTGAATATGTCTATTATATTATCTAGTTATTGTCATTAGCACGTACAAGTTATTAGCAATTCCAAAAAACATTCTCATTCAAGTCCTCAAGTGTTTCCTGTTATAATATTTTTTAATGCTAGAGATTCTAACTGGAAGATTTAATACTATTTATATACTATTAGTGCTTGTAGTTACGTACATATGCACCTTAACATGTCCTTAGGCTATAATAGCACATAAAAATTATCAACAATTTAAAAAAAAACATTTTCTTCATAATGTTTTTTTTGTTAGAGACAGAATATAGAGCTAATCATATTTTATTTGTAATTAAATCTACAGTATTCATCTTATTGGCTTAAAGGTAAAGCTGCCACAAACTCACAAACTGATTTGAATTTAGCCAAAGTTATCCAATGCCCTTATTGTCATTTAATCGATGTGTCAACATATGTATCATGGATAGCATATCATATAACATGAATGACCTAATACAAATTTATTCTGCCGGTAGATTATGTAATATTATTTATCAAACTTAGTTTTAGCAACTGATGATTTGAAGAAAATTAAAGTGTTTGTGTAATTTAATGGAGCAATTCAGTTAGTTGTAAAAACAGTTTCAATAAATGAATAAACAAATAGTATGGTTGATTGCACTCATTGTTTTGTGGATATAAAAATACAGGATCAATCATAAAAATTGAACAGAACACACAGCTTTAGCAACATAAAAAACAATATAAGATTTGAGCGTAAAATAAAATTATTACAGCTAATAATTTCATAGTCGTCTCCAATAAACATATTATTAGATTGAAATTCAACTGCAAACACTTAGAAACTTTATGTCACTACAACCATAAGGCAGTAAGCAGACAGCATGCAGAGCAAGCATCACTTATGTCATAAACTTTATAAGACATATACATAGCTTATATGACATAGGACATGGAAAGCATAGGGGGTGGGTGGGAGAGGGTGGCGTCTTATGAAGTTAGATTCGCTTTGGAACTCATTTCGAACTTTTCTATTTCATTATCATCATCCTCATTATTATCACTATCTCTGTCTGTATCAAGTTGACTAAAATAATTGCACAAAGTAGATTAGTCAAGTGCCAAACGAATAGTTTTAAAATAAAGCTGAATAAAGACCATTTCTATAAATATATGCAGTATTTTAACAATAATTTTTACTCTTCGTTGCATATATAAAATTGAAATACCTCACCAACTTCAATGCTAAAAAAGCACATAATTATATTATTGTTTGGTACATGCAGAATTATCTTGATAGCAGCTGCAGTGCTTGGACAAACCCACACGCGCACACACGCACACACATGCACACATATGCACTCAGGCACACACATGCACGTTCCTCTCTCCCTGCATGAATTTGTTTACACTCACTTTCCAGTCATAAACAAATTGGCTTCAGTAATACTCTCAGGTAGTTTCTGGTTATTAGTCTCTGGTAAAAAGTAGGCTAGAATTGCTCCCACCAACATAGTTAAGCCAAATATGAGAGCCCCCAGGTTAGGCCCGAACATAGTCTGTACATATAGGTACTGCAAATATAGGTAAAAATTCAAATAAGTTTTTTTCTAAAAACCTTCAACAATAAAAAAAGAAATTCAACTTTTTATAATAAAGTCTACTACAGAGGCTTTTTTGCACTTTTTGTACTAGAGTTAGCCTAGACATGTATAATCAGTATTGTTAAGCCAAATGTTGTTACCAAGTCCACAATTATAGGAGAAAGAATCACACCAATTCTGGCAAATAGGGAACACAGTCCGACTAGGGTTGCTCTCAGAGTTGTAGGAAAAACTTCGCTACTCCAGAAATAATCAAAACTAAAGACTACAGTGATTGCCAGTTTTCCAACCATTGCTATGGCAACCAGAACATAGCCTACAATAGAAGTAATATAGGTATCTGTTATGATAAATATTTCATCGATTGAATTGCAATACAGTATACAACTAGGCTATAGCAGTAAGCTATTCACATATTCATCTTTCAATCGCATATTAATAATAATACATTTTTACCAAGAATTATGATGAGTCATGGTAATATATAATGATATTTAGGTGTGAGTGTTTTATTTGTATTGAATAAAAGTTTAAAAACTGCTAGTGCGCTCCGATGTTTGGGAGAAGCTAAAATTTGTGTAAATTCAAATCGACTTTGAATGAAAATCTTGCCTTTAGCTTTTTACATTATCAGAAATAAATTTGTTTAAAAATTTATACAAAACACAGTTTTTTATCCTCTGGAGATATACGAATTTTAGTTTATGCAAATATCAGTAACAGCATTAGTTTGGACTACCTATACAATCCATAAAAGCATTCATCTAGGTTGGCAGTTTAATTTTAGTTGTAAGAAAATATATATAATACTAACCATAGGTTTACAATGTAGTGTTAAAAATATATCAGATACTCTTGCTAAAAGGATTTAGTTTTTAGGTATCAGAGTTGGTATGCAATATTTGCTCTGTACGATTGCTCATAGCTACCAATCTGCTTTGAAATAGGCAATGTTAATTCAATCATAATACAGCGTGGGACTGACTCCCTTTCCCCTACATCGTTATATGGAATACAACTGAAGCTGGAAGTGTTTTTAGGCACATCCACATGCGTTGTGTGTTTTCAATGACATAACAATTATTCTTTCCGATCCGACAAGACATGTATAATAACATTGAAATTTATTCTTACATGTATTACTATAGTTCATTTTTTGCGTCATTATATTTTATTATTTTTATTGTCATGTATTTCATGACTTCCGCTACTCGAACAGGACAAAGCGGAGATAGGTGAGAATGTATTTTATGACTTCTCAATTGTCATTTGCATTGCTTTACCCCCTCCCATCCTGCAGGACTCTTTTTTGCAGCATGAGCTTAACTCTAAATTAAGCTAAATAGTTCACTTACTCTAGCTTCACTTTGCCACCCTGAGTAAGATTCACATCATAATTAAATTAGCAAGTTGTTGCATATATATAAATACCTGAAACACTCATGTAGGCATAAATGAAAGCATTGACAGTTAAAGCAATTGCTCCAAGCAAAAGGAAGAACATGAATGGAGCTTTTCTTCCAGTCTTCTTAGAAATTATGATAAACAATGCTTGCGGCAACTCCGCCGCCCCTGATATGATGTTATTGATGAATACACTTCCCGTCAAGTTCCCGACGTTAAAGCTCAAACCATAAAATCCCAGCCCAGCAATGAACCTATACATGTATATAAAATATCAAAATTTTCAGTAATTAGCAGGTGTGAGTGGTTTAAAATGCTACACAACAAATAACATAATGCAAAATGAGAGCTAGAATTATGTAACTAAATTTTGCTAATATTATTTAATTAATTTTTTATATTACAAGCATTGATTCACATTAATACTTCTTACTTACCTCCAACTAATTTAGGATTTGCTTTTAATTTTTTCATTTTAAATTTAAATAACCATAAACTTTATATCAACAGTTAAGAAACTTTATTTTAGATTTTTAAGCTTCTTTTCCATATTAATTTCGCAAACTTATAGGAAAAGATTAAAGAGCTTTACCTACTCATTGAACATATGCATAAGTTGCTGTTTATCATATTCCCAACTATGACTTAGTGCCCTGTGAAAGTATACACTGAGATTATTTTGTAAAAGTAATTTTTTACTATATCTGAATACAATACAATTTAAATTTAGGCTTATTTAAATAGTGCACTACATTTACACTTCATTTTACTTCAAAAGTAATCTTATCTGCAAGCTTTTTGTAATTTATAAATTTGGAGTTGCCTTCTTTTTGAAAATGGGCTTTTACCTAAAATACTAGTAGAATTGTTATTGAACAGTGTAGAACGCATATATAAAGGATTGTGTTTTACCACCATACTTTGTTGTATACATTTATACATATGAATAGCATATTTTATAACTCAACATATTCTACTACTCGAAGTGTTGAATTTCTCACCAGAGGTAGAAGAATATGATGGCTCGTTTTATCAAAACCGGAGCTTTTAAAAGGGTTTTCAGTTTCTCTGCAACAACTGAAGACTGGTCTTCATTAAGCTTGTCTATTGACTTAGAACTGAAGTCTCTACCATTCATTTCAGCCATTTTTTGAAACAAGCTTCCGGCTTCCTTTTCTCTTCGGCTAGTAACCAGGTAGTGGGGGGTTTCCTTCAGAAATCTGGAACACAATCGAAAACTTGCAAAAGCAATTTATGAATGAGAAGAACTTTTTTTACTAAATAAAAAAAGCACAATCAAAATGTGAATTTTGTTTCATTAGTTTACTGGTTGGTTAATAGTTTAACTTGTCATTTAGTTCATCAGTTCAAAAAATTAATGCTATGTCCTACATTGCTTATAGTGATAGTTCCTGTTCAACAATAAATAAAATTTAAATGAGTTTATAAATTTATCATAATTTTATGCCTTTTGCTTTCACTTTGCTGTTCAGCTGCATTAGGACTAAGAAAAAATCATTACTTGCTTACTTATAGAATTATTGTATCATACTCATATAGTCACAGTTATTACCAGAAAATGGAAAAAGTTTCCCATGTTAGAAGAAAACTGTTTAATAATTTTCACACAGTGTAGCTATAAAAAAAACAAATCTTACAGAATCATGACAATTCCGAAAGCCAGTGGAGGAATAGAAATTGCAAGCTGAAACCAATTCCAGTCCTGAATGTAGAATGCAAAGAGTGACGTGAGCATAGAGCCATATGACCAAAACATAGACCTGAATGCAATGGAATACGCTCTGGCTGATGGGCCCACAACTTCCATGTCTGCAAAATAGATTATTTCACAAAATGAAGACTAGTGTGTAACTAAACTATCATCAAGCAGTGCAGCCTGAGTTTGGAGTAATAGTATGATAAAAGACTCACACAAATTTATAGTCACCATCCCCATGAGAAACCTCTGATGGAAGGGGTTTTTGTTAAATTCAGCAAAGCACTTATTCAGATGGGGCACAGGAGCAATTATGACTAGAAGCTTTTCTTAAAATCACTAATGGCCTTTGTCAGGGCTCGAACATATGACTTCCTGCTTACTAGGCAACCTCTAACCTCTAACCCCTAAACCAGGACTTTATTGATAGAGTACAATCTTCCTCTGGAATGACAATAAACATTCATGTAGTACTACTAATATTAATAAATACTCATACTAGTAATTGTCTTCTCTCTTATGACTAATTGTCAAGGGTGAATAACTTTCAATATGAATACTCTATTATACTACCCGCAATCCTTTACTTGTTTCCTCTCTTTTTTCTTACACATAAAATATAACAGTCTTGTAAACTACAACTCTACTTATTTTATTCCAATAACTAATATAACTAAGATGGCACCAGTCTCCACCTCAACAGGCTGTTCCCTTTGATTAATAGTATAATAGTAAAACAAAAACGCCCTTATTACATGGCAGTATAGGTGGGAGTTTCATTGTACTACTTTGCTTACAAGTGTAGAGCAAACCATCATTCGCTACTATTTCAGCTCTGCAATTGGTAATGTAAGAGTTCAAACCTCTGCAACACCAGAAGCCATAGTTCTTGTATTATTCAACGTGTAATTAAATAACATAAATATTGGTTTTGATTTACTAAAGTATAATATTTTATTACAGCTACTAGTTAAAGTGAAATGCAGTAAAGTAGCCTGAAAAAATGTACCCGTCACTTGCAGTACTAACAGCACCGCCTATAAAACAGACACTCCCAGCTTTTATTTCTTTTATAGTTCTATTTTTATTGCTAGCTACTAAAGTCTACGAAAGTTTAAGGTAAGCTAATCACTTTAACTTTACTAAAAATTATTTCAGTTATTTTAGCTTCAGCTAAATTTAAATCAGCTTATTGGTGCATTTATAATATTGTAGTCTGAGTTGTTTAAAAATGCTAATATGTGGTTTTTACCTCTTGTGGTACAGCAGCTATAAGATACAAACTATACTTAAATTGCAATTTCTAAACATTGTTTTACTGCTATTCTTTTTACATTTTTTGTTTTCATTGCTGAACTTAAAAATTCGATATAGCACCATAAACTCAAACTATTATGTCATAAATATGATTAAAATATTGTCAACTTTATCTACCTGTAGTTACTATGATATCTTAAAAATAATTTTACATTTATATTAAGTAGAAAATTTGATTAAATTAAAAGGTAAAAGTAATGCTTACTGTTTAGGATAGAATAATTATTAAAATAAACACAAAAACAAAACATATGTATATACTAATTTTATATTGAATTTATCTATAATTAATTTATATTACAAAATAAAGTATGTATTGATTAGAAAAGTGACTTACTTATAACGTGTGCCAAAAGTGCAATGCCTACTCCACAGACGGCTACAATAAACCTAAAGGCAGCAAACATGTGGAAGCTGACGGAGAAAGCAGCAGCTATGCCAGCTGCACCAGCAACAAACATAGCGCATATGTTCACCAGTCTACGACCAAACCTAAAATATTATACATGCAGTAGTGATTAGAAAAATATTTCTGAAAACACCATACCTATAATGCTTATAACTTTATCAGGGAAACTAAGAAAATTTTTAGCATCAGGATGAATCAGATTTTTCAAATAAGGTACACATATAATCAACATATTTCCACAGTAATAAATAATTTAGACATTTTGTGTTGAGACATTACATGGGCATCGAAAGCTTTGCTGAATCAGTACAGCTTTAATTGTATTTTCATAGCTATGTTAGCCATAACATTATGTTTTTCCCGTTGTGTTGAATGCTGTGTATACAAATATTCTGGCTGCATGCCAACAAACAAGCTAATTTTTCAAACTTTTGCCAAATTTAGTCTTAATGGTCAAGGCAACAGATTTCACAATCAGCAATAAAACACTGTAGATAGAACACCCAGTTTCAAAGTCTCTATAGGCTTATCATAATTCTTGCGGCTGAAAACAAAATTGATAAGGTACTGCAACTATTTTAGGGCATATGTAGCTTGATTAAATACAACTGATAATGCATACCCTGGTCAGGTGCAAATTTAAAATGTGCATCATTTAGTTTAAGTTTGTGGTTTCCAAACCAGCTAGTTGCATGTCAAAGCAAGTAGAAGCTACCATACTTAGAATTTAGATAATAATATATTAGAGTAAAATTATATTGCATATGGTTTAAATTTTTCTTTACTATAGCTAACTGCTACATAATTATCTGAAGCAACATTCAAAAGAAACGTATTTTAACATTTTTATAAAAGGACTATAATTTAAGCTTTCAACTATTAATTAAAATAGCAACTGTCAGGGTAAGCACGGGTAAATGCTTCACTTTGTAACTTTGTGCCCTGATTACACACTTGTTTAATCGCTTACAGAGTTCTATAAATATCACTCACCTATCTGCTAAAGAGCCAATCAGAATTGCTCCAACCACTAATCCAACTGTGAAGACTACTTTGGTTACTGTGCCTTGATATGTGTTAGCACAAACCATATTGAACTGCAACAGCACAACAGACGGCAATAAATTACATTTTTACTCATTTTCAACCATTTGTATCAGACAGTAACCCACTTTTAAAAAAATAAGTCAGCTTACTAAAATATTGCAGTTTAAACAATGGACTTATTTTAAATATATGTATAAATCACTAAGCTTATAGTCAAAAGAGTAACAAAAGATGCCATAGTGGATGAAAAGTCTAGCTGCATCTCATACAATGTCATTGATTCATTACATATAAACTGTCTTCAGTGCTTACCTAGGAAGCCTCATGAAAAATTTACAAGTAGTAACAGTAGTGGTAGTAGTAACAGCAGCAGCAGCAGTATAGCAGTAGCAGTAGTAGTAGTAGTAGTGTGACTAAGGGTGGTTAAATTTGTACACTTTTATTCCGCAATATTATTAGGATAAAAGCCATAGAAATGAAATTTATTTTGCTTACCCGTTCATTAAGAGTGACTCCCCAGTACACTGATTTATCAAATACATGTTCTTCACACTCAACAGTCTCATTATTATTAGTATATATTTTACAAGAATCAAGTATTCCATCTTTATCAACTGGTATCCATTGATATATTGATTGATTGTGAACTTCACTGAATGGAGAGAAAGTGTCATTTTCCCAGTCTGGTAGCTTGCATCTATAAAAGTAGGTATGAGTGAACTATATCAAACAACATATATATCAACTAAATTAGAAAAGCTAAACTGAACTTTTAGTAATTTAATCAAAAATCAGTCAATTTTAAAAAGCACCATACTATTTAAATAAATTTCTGTACAAAAATTGAAAAATTAACCTGATAATTAACATTTTACACCTGGGTGACAAAAAACAAAACAATTGCTATATATATAGGCTAAATATAATAAAAAATACAAAAATACGTTATTGATACGTTTCAAGTTTTTATCAAGTATAAATTAACATTTAATTTGCATTTTTATTTTTTAGTGGTTATTATTGCTCTGTGCGTGCATTATTTTATCTTTTGTCTTAGAGTTAGCAAGTGCAAATTTAAAAAGTCACCCTATGGGCTAATTACCCAATAAAAGCAGTTAAAATAATTGAATTTTTTTGTTCTAAATTTTCTACATTAATTAATCTAAATTTACCAAATTTTGTTATAGTATGCAGAATGCCAGGGATATATATATATACCCATAATATAAGGAATAAATTTCATTTTATAAAAAGTCTATCAGTCTTTATAATGCGTATGTGAAAATTATTTGCTACTTGCTTCACTTGCATACTTCAATAAAATTCCAGTAACCTTAGTCAAGTAAAGTCAGTCGTGCACCTTTAATTTAATTTTTTTATAGATGATTTGGATACGAAACAATACAGGTATTTTTAATTTTATAGTTACAACTTAAAATTGCAATAGTTATTACCAGATTTAATAATTATGAACAACATACCTATGCTGTGGAGTTATGGAGTGAAATACTATTGCTATGAAATGTAGCGAGCTTGCGAGAGATCCTAAACCAGCTACACACAATTGAATCCACTGGTATTTACCGAGTGCCCCCACCTCCTCCAAGACACCATCTATCTTTGACGGCATTTTCTACTATAGCAATCTGTTGAGAAGCTTACAACTGCAAATGCTATAACAAGTAGTAGTTACTACAGAGTTGGCAAAGTTCTAACCAACTTACTAATAAAACTATTTCAATGGGAATTTGAACAGTCTGTTATCTATAATACGTGATGATAGTGTTTAGATAGTCCATTATTTGATGTATATGCTAGTATTTATAAATATTATACTACTCAGTAGAAGCACGATCAATATTTTTAGAAGCTTACAAGGCTTCATTTAGTAGTTTAATTTAGAAAGTTATCTTCCTATGTGGCATAGTTTAGAGCTCATCATTTACTAACTATCTTTGTTTATTTCACCCACAAAAGCACATGCATCTGTCCATAACAGCATTTTTTGTTTTACTGATTAGATGCACAATCAATTATCATTAAACTATAATTTTCTTCTTGTATCTTTACACATAATTAGCTCCATTTTCAAAAGTGCATAGAATTTGAATTATAAAAATATGTTTCACAAGGTCTCCTTATCTGTGACTACAAGAGTGTTTATTCAGGCTACAGATAATACCCTTAGCATGATAGCAAGATGGCTTGCTAATTTTGCTGTAACACAAAAGCAATTGTGCATGAGTGAATACCCTTCCTTACATCACCAATGACCGGGTCACATGCAGATGCTGCTGTACTTATGACGCTTGCTGCTATTTGCATTAATAAAACCTGCCAGCCAGAAAAGCTATATTGAGACCAGCAAATGCAGTAGCTTTATGAGCTCATACCTATGGAACCAGACTTTTCAGTTGCTGATTGTTATAAAAACCATCTAATAATCATTCAAGCCTTATTTTGAGGAACCTAAGAGAAAATATTATGTTCTACATGAGAGATCGAGTGAAGCAGCACTGAGTTGGTAGTCACTGAGCGCATTAGTTGGTTGGGAGTTTGGTGTTTGAACACCAATTTGTATACACATCCTGTACTAAATCATCCCCAATTCAGTGCTGCTTTTATATTTCCCATTTACCTTTTGGAGCTCACTAATTCAAGTAGCAATACCAGCATGATGACTTGCTCAATACCTAAATTAATCTTATACACTCAAGCTAGTTAGCAGCTGTGGTCTAGGGGTTAGAGCATTTGCCTAGTGAACACAAGGTCATAGGTTTGAGCCTGGACAAAGGTCATTGGTGATGTTAGGAGGAGCATCCAGTCATAATTGCTCCTGTGCCTCATGTATTCAAATAAGTCCTTAGCCCGCTTTAACAAAAACTCTTTCCATCGGGTTTCTCACAGGGATAGTGACTGTAAACTTGCGTAGGTTTTTTTCAAGCCAGTTGGCACCATTTTGCTTAGATACATTGCACAGTTAACCTCAACACGATGCAGTTGACATGACTTGCTTGCTGCAATGGGTTCTGTTAACTTCACATAAGCAAGCTTGATAAATCAGCTGATGTGCAAACAATAGCTTGTGTCGACCATAATTTAAAAAGATGTTTAAAAAGATTATATAACAGCTCAAGGTAGTAATTTTATTGTGAAATGCCGATTATTTGGGTGCCAATAAGAAACAACTACAATGGTATCATTACAAAGTATTTAGGAGCTATAATATTACCGATAACAATTTATATACCAGAATATAATAAAAGCCCATGCTACTATGAATATATAGCTATAGTGTATAGAATATATATTTATATGTTTAGCTATTACATTCTGTCTACTCCTTAATCCTTTTATTAATACTTGCAGATTTATACTACAAAATCAATAATTAATATGAGACAAACCTTGTTTTCAGCTTTTTTGTTTAAATTACTTGCTTTAAACATACTTTTAATCAGTTTTAAAGCAGAAAGTTTTCGAACACATTGTCTTTCCATGCACAAAGGTAATGCGAATGTATGGCTACTCAGCTATCACAGTGTCTGTCAGTGACTGAAGGTCAGTATGTAATTGAATTAGCAACTATGATGCTGATACAGTGGGAGACAGCAAGTTCTGGTTGTAATAAATATGCTTTGATGTAAATCACAAGGCTTAATGAAATTAAATTTTAAATTCCATAGAAAATTACTATAATATAAGCAAATATCCCTTAAGAGTTTCAGACTAGTATATGTAACCACAGGGACTCTCTTAAGGAATACCAGTTAAATTTAATTAAACATTCTATATAATATTCTATATAATATTCTATATGTTTTATATATTATAAGCTTACATACCAATGCAATGCTTGTTAGCCTACTTTAAGAGTAGATTGAATTAATAAAAGTTGGATAATTATTATGAATTATCTGACTAGTAAGATAGGTTACAATATATTTTGGTATTGGCTTTTTGCCATAAACATGTTGGCTTCTTCGATGGTTTCCGGAATTTTCTTCTTGTTAGTTTCTGGCAAGAAGTAGGAGCTGACTGCACCGAGTAGCATTGCAATGCCGAAGACCAATGCAGCAAGACCTGGTCCAAACACTGTTTCTACATGTAAATTCTGTAACAGCACAAGACATAGTTATTGAAAAGTTGATTCATAGAAATAACTCAAGTGCATAAATTGCTGAAATAAAATTTGAATTTACTGAAGTGTATACAAATAAAAAATTTATTTCAACAATTGTCATTCAAAAGAAAGCAAAAATAAATTGAATTGACATTTTTCTTAAAATAATGCAAAAAAAACTAAATTTTAGAATAAGTTTTTTATCTCAGTTTAATGCTATAGTAAATAATGGCTATATATCATTGGGAATACAGCATTGTGGTTCTTTATTTATTATTTTGTACTCCAACCTGCTTAACTTGACTTACCAAGTCAACAATTACAGGTGAAAGAAGGATTCCTATTCGTGCAGCTAGTGATGACAACCCAATCAAAGTGGACCTCAGAGTTGTAGGATAAATCTCCATACTCCAGAAATAAGCAAATGTGAATACTGCTGATATTCCCATTTTACCCAACATGGATACTATGATTATTACATAATAGTGTTCTGAAACAAAAATAGGCCAAAGATATTAAAGAAATGATTAATTTTCATTTCACAATAACTTGAGACAAAAGAGCAGCATGTCAAAAGTCAAATAAAATAACATTTTTTACCTTCATATTGATAAAAACCAAATTTATTAGTTTATAAGATGTAAAGATTAAATAAAATGCACATAAAGTAATATCTCTGCAGTAGACGCAAGATGAAAAAAGTTTTTTTATATAATATCTCTGTGCAGATTTAACCTAGATACGTTTGAGTACAATAGACTTACTGGAAAGGTCCATGTATACAATAAGAAATGATGAAGATATCAATGAGATGGCTCCAAGTGACAGGTTGAAAACAGTGATGCACTTCCTGCCAAGTTTTTGAGAGAGAAGAATAAACACGATGCTCGGCAAATCAGGAAGTCCCGAGAGAATGACGTTGTTGACGTAAATACTACCAGCGTGGTTAGACACGTTGAAACTTAGCCCATAGTAACTAAGTCCAGCTACAAACCTACAAACAAAATAACAGTCTTTAAGTAATCAAAAACTAAAACAAGGTGGAAACTGGCAAGTATAGCGGGATATAAACAAATGTTAAGCAACTAAATCGTTCAAACAAAGGCTATCACTATAAAATTTCTTAACAGATTTATAAAAATAAAACTCTTTAAATGCTGCTTTCAACTGTGCAAAAGAACCAACACTTTAGTGAAAGTAAGGCCACTCATATCCTTTCTTTCTTTCTAAAAATATAAACTTCAACTAAGATAGTTTATGCTGTTATTAAGACAAAAAGGAAAATCTAAAATACTGCCTGCAGCTATAGCAGTAAATACGGTTATACGATAAAAATGAAAGTAATATCTTTGTATCACAATTTAAGTTAAGTGTAGCAATTTAAAGGAGCAGCCATTGCTACCAGACCAGGATAAAGTAGAAATAGGTGAGAAAATTTGAAATAATCCGCTCTACTTACCAGAGATAAAACAAAAGAAGTGTGCGTTTGAACAGAACTGGTGCCTGAAGAATTACTCTAAGTTTATCTGTTTTTGGAGTGTTGCTCTCTTCTTTCACCTCTTCTATAAATTTTTCCGCTATAGGCTTGCCATTCTTAGATGCAATATGCTTAAACAAAGCTTCAGCTTCCTCAATCTGTCCATTAATTATCAGAAAGTGTGGCGTTTCTTTGAGGAATCTAGTGATTTTAAAAAACATTATTTATTTTAAAAATAATGCGACAAGTTTGCTAAAAATCTGCTCTAAAGCATTTCAACTATAATTAAGCAACAAAATAATTTTGCGTCAAGCTGTATACAGTGTTAGTTCGTAGTATGTACTAACACTTATATTATAATGTTATTAAATGCATGGATAAATTTATTTAGATTTTAGTTGCTTTCCTTTAAAAAGTCCAATGAGTTCAGACAGTTTAGTTACCAGATAAACTTTAACATAGCATAAAAATATGATTACACTCTATGCATTATTACCAATAAGGTGGGCCAACTTATAAATAAACACATCATTAACCATTGTTATCTCAATATAGCTGATTTGCATTTCTTACACAATAAAAGAGAATCCTACTGCTATTGGTATGATTGAAATTATCAGTTGAAACCAATTCCAATCCTGGACATAGTACGCCAGCACAGAAGTGAACACAACTCCTGATGGCCAGAACAAACTTTGAACAGACACTGCGTAGACTCTTAGACTCGGTCCAGTGATTTCCATAACTGAAACAACATAACACGCATAATTATTTTATTCTTCAAGCTACAGAAACCCATGGAGATAAGAGTGATAGGGCCTAGTATGTGCTAGATCATGAGGTCAGTTCCTGGCAGCGTCATTGGTGATGACGAATCACTTATTAGATACTTATTAATCATACAATTTTACTAATGATACATATGAGTCATGATTTAGTTGGGTAAACCCACCCATGATGTGTGATATCACAAGAGCCCCGACTAAACACGAGGTAATTATAAACCTCAGAGCAGCAAACATGTAGTAATTCAGAGAGAATGCTGCAAGCATGCCTGCTATTCCAGCGGTAAAATAAGTGCCTATTATGGTTAACCTTCTGCCATATCTAAAACAAAACCATTATATAGTTAGCACAACATAAGAAATCTTTCTTTCAGGTAAGCTAACAAAATAAGAAAATGTTATTATTTTCTTATTTTGTTACCTTCTGCCATATCTAAAACAAAACCATTATATAGTTAGCACAACATAAGAAATCTTTCTTTCAGGTAAGCTAACAAAATAAGAAAATGTTATTATTTTCTATAATGTTTTTTTTTATATTAATTGCTGCCATTTACAGGTCAGTGCTAGGAATGATGGAGTTACCAAACTTTACTGATTGATAAAGTTATTTAACCAATATGGCATATGAAATTATTCTCTTACGATTGATAAATCAGGTTACCTTTATATTATAGAGAAATTGCACTATACTACCGATCTCTATGTGTACTTATTGGTTGAATAACTAAGTTTTAAAGTACTACCTATCAGCTAATGGCCCCATGGTAAGAGATCCAACCAGCAGTCCACTGGTTGACGCAACTTTAACAGCAGTGCTAATCCAGAGCTGGTCACAAAACATTCCAAACTGAAACACATAAATTTGACTGGCTAAGCAACTCAGGAATAAAATTTTAATCAACTTATGTACAGAGATATACATTTAAAATTAGCTTAGATGTCTATCAGAGCTCTATAACTGTACTAAACTCAATAGAAGGAAGTTAAGTCAGCTGTGCAAATTTGCTGTTTTAAATAAAACTGGTGTCACTGAAGCTATGTGAGAAGAAAATATCCTTTGGAAAACTTTGACATTTGAAATTGTATCATATACGTAAATTATAAGCGACTGCAGTATGCAAGCACAGCAAATAATTTCTTCGTAAGAATTTTTTGTTCCAAACCTGCAGTCATAAAATATAGCGATAGAGATTTGAAACTGAAACATGTATGCTAATTGAGAATGGCAGATGTAGGATAAAGGAAGATGAATTTAAAAAAATACCTCCTCAATCAGAGTGACTCCAGTGTGAACTGATTTGTCAAATACATATTGTTTACAGAAGTCTGCTGTTTGATTATTAATTATCCCATTACTGCTGTTATAAATCTTGCAAGAGCTCAATGTGCCGTCTTCATCAACTGGTATCCATTGATATATTGATTGATTGTGAACTTCACTGAATGGGAAGTATGTATCATTTTCATAGCCTGGGATCTTGCATCTAAAATTGTGGTATTTATTATCGAAAAGTTCATTTAAAATAGATCTACAATCTGTCTATATAAATTCTCACTTATTCTAAAGCAGTTAAGTTGCCATCCAAAAGCAATTAGTGGGTAACAACCAATGGCTTTTAAAAAATTAGAAACTTGTAATATAACTATAAAACCACACGAGTGAAGAAAAAGCCTATATATAGATATTAAAAAGAATGTGCATAACTGAGGTAAATGGAATAGCTTTATATAAGAATTTAGGATGAATATGTTGTTGAGAATATCTTAATTATCTTCGAAGGCACTATATTGCAGAGTTACTTTACAGCAATTGTTAAACAAATTGTATTTTACCTGTGATCAGGTAGGATGGAGTGAAATACAATAGCTAGTAAATGACATGAAGATATAAATGGTCCAGAGCAGATTAGCAGAACTTGTAGCCATTGGTACTTGCCGAGACCTCCAACTTTTTCAAGTATGGCATCGACGTTATAGTTAGCCACCATGCTTACACACCACAGCTTACACACCACAGCTCACTCTATACAACTCACTCTATACAGATCATTATACGCAGTATAAGCACTACTTCTGTACTGCTATTATAGTCAAGAGTGAGTCAGAAAAGGCACGCAGACTGGCAATAGAAATATCTACTGTAAACTTTCACATATTAACCTTAATGTGTTTCTCCTTAATGTATACCAATAACTGAAATTTTAATCCAATACTTTTAGATCGCACTTACTGTTTATATGATTAGTTAAACTGGTTGTAGTGATTGCCATATATTAAAAATTTAAACATAATTTCCATCCTAACGAAATAAGTACAATAATCGATTTACTTTAAATTTAGATATTTAGAAATAAAGATGTTTTAGGAATATTTGATAACTTATTATTCAAATACCATTAAAAGCATTCATTATTTTTATTGCACAAAATTAATAAAAAAATTTAATTTTCTTTTAATTAAGCATCATGGCAGGTCACATAGAGCCAAAATTGATATCTATACAGTAACTATGTTGCCCATACTAAACAAAGTACCACTTCAAAGGGTTGTTCTATCACTTTAATACATTATTATACTCAGTAAACCTTATTCAGGTGTGACTGCCGGTATACTAGCTCCTTCTAGACTAAAATGCTGGTACAATATACATATAATACAATAGTATGACATGTTTTACATAGTCAACACTACTTGATATGCATTTAGTTCTCATTTTTGCTCAGCAATTCTAGCTACCAAAACTGGGTACTTTATTTTTCTCAAATTTTTTAAAAGTAATTTAGAAAATTATTATTTCAATAAAAAGTGGATAACTCCATTTGTTGTTGTAACCCCAAGTTATCCCACCAATTCTGACAGACAGTCACAATTTATTGTTCTTTATGCAAAAATCTTCAGATGGTTATTTTTAGTTAGGAAACAGCAAAAGAAAATCGTATTGCAGCAGCACGTTTTAAATGCATAATGCATAATGCATAGAATATATGAACCAGCAAAAAGATAGTATTATAGTACTTACATTGATACACTGTATACTCCACCAGCAGTGGGTAGCAGTGTATACTATTCTCAGGGAGATTTCAGTCTCTAGTTTGAAACATTTTTAGCTACTGTGCTTCTAAGGCATGACTCAAAAGTCTTATAACAGTTTGCCAGTGATTGATGTGAAGTTTGACTGAGATATTCCACTTTGGATAAAAAAATAGAGAGGAGAAAACTCCATCTTGTTTACTCAATATTACTTGCTTTAAAGTTAAACATGTGTGCGTGTGTGCGTGGTGTGTGTGTGTGTGGTGTGCGTGGTGTGTGTGGTGTGTGTGGTGTGTGTGGTGTGTGTGTGTGTGTGTGTGTGGTGTGCGTGTGTGTGGTGTGTGTGGTGTGTGCGTGTGTGTGTTTGTTTTTTTTACAACATATATAGCATATATAAAAAGTTACGCAATATAAAAATATTATAAAGTGGGCACATTATATAAAGAACCTGCTTCTACATTCTATAACATGCTTAAAATATTTTCATGCTGACGTCTAAAACAACCTTTCACCATTGCCATTACTGCTGTATTATACAAGCTGTGTAGCTGTGCTGCAGGTAGTACCCAATGTTCTGATTTAAAACTAATTCAATACTAAAAGTATATTTCTCAAAGAAAGTTGAACATGCAGTAACATAATATTACAATCAAATATTGTATAAAAAAGATTTCCGCCTAACTCCCCAATAACACTTTAGATGTTACCTTTTATGTTTTGACCCCCAAACAGATAAATTGATATTTTCCAACTCAGATTTGACTAAAGAATTTCTTATGCAACGTACGACATACCTAAAATATTATTATTTTAGTTTAAGCTACATTCAAGCTGAATATTAAATAGAAGCACGCATACATTGCCTGATAACATCAAATTAAGTTGACACTAGAATCTTAATTTCATAGTGTCCCAATCTTATTGATGTGAAACCTTCAATTACCTAGCTTGCATATATAATCAATATAAACAAATCTTTATACTAATTATAGATCATGTTGTTGTTTATATATAGTCAAAACTTTGAATAAATCAAACATGTAAACACTCCATATATAAGAAAATACATTGAGGGTTTAAATGGCGGTTTATTGCCAGTACTTCAAGCACCAACAAATTGAATTTATATTTCACAGTATAAATTTCCATTTATAGGTAAAGTTTTTATACTTTAGTTTTATTTAAACCTGCTGTTTAATTAGTCTTTTTAATGTGTAATGGCATTGGGTATTTGCAAAATTATTTAATTAGATACTAACTTTTCTTTTTCAAACATTTTAATTAGGCCTAACAAGCAAACTAAATATTGTTGACATCATTGAAAGTTAAAATAAAATGCTATAATTAAAAACGGTATTTATTCAGTATTAAATTGTACATATGACACTGAATGATGTAGAAGAATTATGGTAGATGCTGCAACTTGTAGAAGAATTATGGTAGATCCTATTTATACAAGCTGCAAACTAGTGATCTCAAATCAGTAACTGATAGCAGCTTGTCTAGAAAGCATGGCTTCACATTCTAAGATAGACACTATTCTAGAGCAAGTAGGAGCTTTTGGAAAGTATCAGTGGTCTCAGATATTCCTAATTGGAATTGGAGCTTTCATCAGTGCTATTCATTTTATATCCATAGTGTTTCACTCCATTACACCAAACCACAGGTGAGCTATATTTTTATTATATATATTTTTTTAAACATGCTAGATATATATATATATATATATATATATATATATCTATATATATATATATATATATATATATATATATATATATATATATATATATATATATATATATATATATATATATATATATATATATATATATACGTATATATATATATAATATATATATATATATATATATATATATATATATCCAAACAGAGAAAAAATATTTAACCAATGTTTTATTCAGATGCAAACTGCCAGACTGGGAAAATGACACTTTCTCTCCATTCAGTGAAGTTCACAATCAATCAATATATCAATGGATACCAGTTGATAAAGATGGAATACTTGATTCTTGTAAAATATATAATAATAATAATGAGACTGTTAAGTGTGAAGAACATGTGTTTGATAAATCAGTGTACTGGGGAGTCACTCTCAATCAACAGGTCAGCAAAACTGTATAACCCAAGCATATCTTTCACACTTGAAACACTCACTCTACTCTGCATTATTTCACTCTTACATAAATTATAAGGTTTGACAGAAAAATCGGTTACCTTCAATTTCGTAAAATTATTGAATACCTTTTGAAAATTGTATCACTTTATTTATAAATTACAAAACTTGGTTCTAAGTATTTTCTTGAAACAGTGTTACAATATTTTACCATAGTAATATGTTTAGATATTTTTAAAGCTTTTAAAAATTAAAGCATATCTTCTGTTATAAGTTATGGACCCAACCTTTGAGCTTGATAACTAAAGCTCAAAAACATTAACTTGCTTTTAGTTTGAGATGATTTGTGGAAACAGTTGGGCAAGCACTACTGTGAAGGTTGTCTTCACTTGTGGACTCGCTGTGGGGGCAGTAGTAGTCAGTCCTATTGCTGACAGGTTAGTAGAGATTATTAAATTGAATTAATAATTGTTATTTAAATTAATAATGATTAATTGAATTAGAAATTTGTGTAATCATTTCAGTAATAATTCAATTATTCTTTCAAATCACTTCAGAATTATTAGCCCTGCACTATTTTTCTTTTATCAATCTCATGCACTGAAACTTTATATGTTTGGGTCTTTAGAATTGGTAGAAGGCTCACCATAATTGGTTGCTACTTTGTATCTGGAATAGCTGGAGTTGTTGCCTCATTCTCAGTAAACTACTACATGTTTGCTGCCTTTAGATTCCTCATTGCCATGTGTTTGGTTGGAGGTTTGGTGATTGTGAATGTAGTCCGTAAGTTTCACTAAGACTATAAATACTATTCATTATAGATAACTATGCATTCATAAGCTTTAAAAGATTTTAAAAGCCTAATTATTTTTCGAATGATGTCTCAATAATATGTATTTATTTCATTGTCTATTTGATACTGCCAAGTAAAAAGTTGATTTCCAGCCAATAGGAACCTTATGAAGTTTTTTTAAACTTGAAACTTGCTGTAAACATATACCTTAATTACTAAAGATCACCCCTCTCCATTCTCTCAAACTAAACTGAGTACATGCCTTTATAAGCTCGAAACTCTCGACATTTGACATGATTTTTATGTTAAAAAACAACAACCGGCGCAATACGATACTTAGAGGATTTTGGGCAGAAATGAACTTATAAGGTGCTAATTTAAATATTCATAGTTAGTCAATCAAGTTTTCACGTTTCAGCACAGTTTTACACTAAACCTTTATTTAAACACAGTTGGTAGTCAAAGTATGCCTTAGAACTGTAATTACGTTGTTAGATTAGGTTTAGTCAGTAGATTAGTTGCATACACACTACACAGACCTACTGGCTATATTTAAGTATCAACATGGAACATTTCAATCAAGGTTGCAAAAAATTTTGGCCAAGCAGTACTTTGCAGTTATATCTTTTAATCTTCAAATCTATTTTTACAACCATTGTTATTGTTACTATTGTTATACCACGATTACGTTTTGGCAATGCATATTTAAATTTTTACGGAATCATGAAATCATGTAGCTTGACTGTAAAAGGCTTTATTAAGTTGCCACTTGGGCCAAAAAATTTAATGCAAGTACAATACTAGACAATCTAGTAGTAAAATCTGTCAGAGTGCCTATTTTAATAATATGCTAAAAGGAAAAAATAACATAGTATAACCATATGAACCGTATTTCAAAACAATGATGACTACACATAAGTTACGGTTTCCAGGAAAAGGAAGTTACTAGTTTCAGTTCTATTTATTTTTGGCCTATTAATAATAGAGCTATTCATTCTATAACCAAGTAACTGCAACTAACCATTATATGAGAAAATGCATTTTAAACGCTATTATTTGAAGCTAAAATTGTTTTTAAATGAATTAAATTTCTTTCTATAGAATTATTGTTCAGCTTTGTTTACTTTATTACAAGTTGTAGCATAATTACTGTTTACTTTTTAGCTCCTGAAATCACAGCACCATCAGCAAGAGCCTATTCAGTTGCCTACATATCATTCTTTTGGCCAATAGGAGCAATGTTTCTTTCTCTCTTGGCCTATTATATACAGGATTGGAATTGGTTTCAGCTAGTCACTTCAATATTTCCTGTGTTGACATCACTATTGTATGTCATGTAAGTAGTAGTAAACCAATGACTTATTATTAAAACTATAATAAGTTATCATTTACAGCAGCATTATGCTATATTATAACTATAATGCTATGTAAAATACAGAACTGTTAATTCTTCTTTGTAAAACTATAACTGATAGTGCTTTTAGGTTTATAGCTGCCTTATCAAAACCTGATAATTATCAATAAAAGTGTTATAGATTAATTTGCGTATTGATAAATTCAAATTTAAGTTTGTTAGTTCCATGAATATGTAAACTTACAGCTCATTGAAATTAACTGTTACATGAACTTCTATAACCAGTAGAATTGTCAAATGTTGTTTTGATTTTTGCCTTCATCCCACCTATTTGTAAATTCTTTTCAAATGTTAGCGGAGGTGGAAAGGCAATGCGTTGTTTTTATTATACAAACTATCACACAAACAGTAAATATGTTACTAAATAAGTTTACAAGGGTGATACTTAAGGAACTAGAACTTTATACAATAACATTAGAAATTGTCTTTTCTTGGTATTATTAGTACTGACTCCATAATAGGTTCGAGAAGCTGAAATAGGTAAGCAGCGTTATGTTAACTTAAGTAAAATGCCTACACAAATTTTAGTAGAATTTGAAAATGATCATTGATCCTATTGATAATGTAAACAATTGTTTGTATAAAACTCATTAATATTTTTTTTTGGTTTTCATGTAATTATTGCAAATTCAAGGAGAGGGTAATAGGTGTAAGCTATTGAAATATAACTATAGTAAGTTTTAATTTAGTGTGTAAAGCTCTTTACACTTGAAATAAAATTAAGTTTGTAATAATTTAGGGTTAAAATAAGTGAAGATATTTCCTACTTGGTGTTGAAAATACAAGTGAAGTGATTGACACATCAGAGGGAAGACAAATACCACTCCTAAAAAAGTATCAACTTATGATTTTCAGTCTTATTATAATTATAATTATCACAGATTTCTCAAGGAGACTCCACATTATCTGGTAACTAAAGGAAAACACAAAGAAGCTGAAAACATGTTTCTACACATAGCCAGTGCAAATGGTAAAACTCTACCTGAGAACTTCATGGATAAACTCAAAGAAGGGGAAGAAGCAGCTGTGACTGAGAAACTGAAAAGTATTCTTAAAGCTCCGGTGCTCCTCAAGCGGACAGCCATCTTAGTGTACCTCTGGTAAAATGCTTCAACATTTTCAGCTCAAAAATAACCTATAGATAAGGCAATAGTTTTTCAAGGCAGAAAACTAACGCTATTCACTTTATTTTTGCAATGGTAATACTTAAATTTTACATTTCTTGTGTCATACCTATGTTTGTACAAAACAGAATTCCAAGAATGGTGTTTAAACTAGAATAGTTAGGTTTAACTTTCAACTGAGTGAAATAATTATTCAGGTAATTACATGCAGATTTTCAATGTAACAATAATGTGTGAATTTGCATTCAGTTTACAACAAACTTTTAATAAGACAATTATTGTATTGGTCACCTTTCACCACCATGACAATGATTGTGATACTGTTCGAAATTTAGCCTTGGGTCATAGGAATGACAAATTATTGAGTTTTTTTGTGTGTTTATTTTTATGTCCTCAGGTTTACAGGTGGTCTGAGCTTCTATGGTCTCAGTTACAACGTAACAAACCTCACAGGAAGTGTCTATATCAATAATATCATCATGTCTGGAGTAGCAGATCTTCCTGTAGCTATTCTCATCCTCCTCTCTCATAGACTGGGTAGAAAACCCCTCACTATTGCCTCTTTGCTCCTAGGAACTGTGACACTCATCACCTCAGCATTTCTCAATGCTTATATTAATACAGATAGTAAGTGGAGATAACTTAAATAGTAAAAATTTGAAGGATAGCGCCATAGAGCTTTCTGAACAACTGTTTTTTCTGTTTCAATTTTATGTCCGAATTTTCCATCACTTTAGACTAAGTATAATAACAACCAAATCAAATAAACATTTTGATGCAGCCACCTTCTAAAATTGATTACTAGTTTTAAGTAATGATAGTATATTGCATTTATTTAGAGTTTGGCTATGTGATCACCATAGTCTGTATGGTTGGGAAATATGGTATATCAACAGTGTTTATGTTTGAGACTTTTTGGACTGTGGAAATCTTTCCAACTACGTTAAGATCAAGTCTCATGGGTATAGCTTCACTGGCAGCTAGAATAGGGAGTGCTCTCGCACCGGTTATAGTCGACTTGGTAAGATCCTTAGTTTCTATCTTAATGAGACGCAGCAGAACAACTCTATTAACTCTGTTACACAGTTGCTAGTCCAAAGGCTGTCAATAAAACACAAGCATTTATTTTTCTCACAAAGCCTATGGTTACTATACAATTGAAAGGATAGCGTTTCTCTGTTTCTATACTCATATATAACAAATTATAGTATATTGCAGTGGGTTGCGTAGAGGTATCTCTCCCAGACTCATAGTTTCAAATGTCTCATAATACTCATAGTATGCTTCACTGTAGAACCTGCATACACAGACAATATTTGGTCCTAGTCTCGGAGCGCTAATATTTGGCATCGTTATGTTCATCGCTGCTATCTTGGCCTACTTCCTTCCAGAGACCAACGGGCAGAGAATTCCAGAAACTATAGCTGAAGCAAATGTCTTTCAAACTGGAAATCAGTATGTAACATTGATTAATTATTTTTGATAACTTTATACATTGTCGTGTTATTTATATCTGCTAACTATTTTAAAATTGTTGACTTGAGGCATAGGACTTATAGAAATTGTTTTAAAGGTTTTATCATACAGTATATGTGTTTAAAAACGTGATGCATATCTACTGTAAGCACCATGTATGTCACTTTCTCTCATTCTGTAGTTTAGTTAGCTATACTAGTATAGTACGAGTGGAAAATAAAAAAATATTATCAAGTGGTGAAAGAAGTATATACAGGGCTGTAACTCCTATAAAATACAATTCAGGCATGCTAGAATTTAGCCTATTTGCTAACCTGTAATAACAAACTTTGGGTTTGCATGCTTGATTATGTTTTATATAAAGTGGTTTATCAGACATTAACGCAAGCATAGCTGTTCTGATCAGTTTGCAAAAAAATTTTTTGCAGATGTTTGGAAGGCTTTTTGAGTTCAACTAGAATAATTCAATTATTTAGATACAATATTATTTTATTTATTTGCATTCTGCTTCATTTCTTGTCTCTAGTTAGTGCATAGCTGATTATTATCACAGCTTAATCCTCTTTAGCCATTTACTTTCATTTGATATAATAGGGAGACAACTCTAAAGTTTATGAAACAGTAACTCGGCTGTTGAATAGAATGTGATATATGGTAACATATTAATTAGTGCAATGTATTCTATTGTATTATTGTAATTTTAGGTATTGGAGTTTACTATATTGTTGTATACATGTGCCCCGAATTGTACGTAATTCCAAACATTTGATATTTGGTTTGTTTGTTTTTCTAGAGAAATGGAAATGGAAGTATATGAAGAGAAGACAATTCTATAAAGTTTCTTCTCAAAATGAAAAACACAGCATTTTTGAGAATACTGTAATGTCTAGCATTAGTATCTAAATAGCATGCAATAACTTTAGAATGCTCTGCTAATATTTTTGTCTTCGAAGCCTGTTTTCAACTTGTATAAGATATAAATAATTATATACTAGTTGAACTATTTTGACACAGCAATAGCACATTTAATAAAGCAGCATGCCAGTATATTATCCCAATTTTCAAATTTTAATAAAACTAATAACTATAATTATGACTACAACTTGGTTCTGTGGGTCATTAATTGCTATAAATTAGAACTATGCTCCTATTATAGAAATTCTTTGTACAGTACTTGCTAGATTAGTAGCATTTATTGCAAATTCTGTAGAAACATGCTTAAAAATATATAATAAAATTCTTGGCCAATCAAAGCTATTAAACTACAATAATTGCACGTTTGCAGTTATCTCTCTTGATAATATAATTACTAATTGTTAACAGCTCAACATTGTAGAAATTAGCAATAATACAAGTTTATCGTAGAAAATAGATGCTTGCTAGATGGAGCCTAATTTGTTTCTATTTCTATAGAAACTTGATATGAAATTATTCATATTATTATTATTTTATTGTTGATAATAATGCAGTATAATAAAAAATAGCTAAAAATGGCAAATTAAAATTATTTGTTAACTTTGAAATGTCTCATACAATAAAATAATTTTAAAAATGTGTAATAACAGTCATAATGCCTTAACACAAACTTTTGACAATTGAGCATTGTTCTAATTATTTTGTGGTATATCACAAATAATGGTCATGAGTAAAAAATTCCTGACTAAAATTGTTATCCAATAAGATGATTACAAATCAGTGATAAAGCCATTACGGCCAATTAAAAAATTACAATTGTCTTCCGATTGTTATTTTTCTTAAAAAAGGAAGCAGATTTTGATGAAAAATCAGTCAAGCTTAATCATCAAAACTATACCAACAGCTAAGAAGATTACAGAGAACCTTCAAAGAGATGTCTGAAGTAACTACAGAGATTCAGCTCAATATGATACCAGTGATAAAGGAGGGGAGTCAGTTGGACTGGAAATCACATCAGAGCAGTGATGACATGTACGTTATTGTCCCAGACAGAAGGTCACCGTCGGACATTGACTATTACAGTAAGTAGATTTTATGTTTATAATATTAGTTGTTGTATTCAGACCGAATTCATTATACATGGTGTGGCCCCAGAATGCAATTAAAATGAGAACTGCATGCAGCCTCAAATAATTTAATAAATTTATATATAGACTGTAAATACTTTTCATGGCCAAAGCATACGTATAACTTGTTTCATTATGTTTAAAGAGTTTAGCTGCAGTGTCTTAATGCGTAAAATTTCTTTTCAGTGGATTCGACGAAAAATCTAAAATATCAAATCTGGTTCGTCAAACAAAATGGTAAGTATTCAAACTATACGAAGACTAATTATAGTAGACATTTCAAAACTAACAGCACTAAACATGCCATGGTACAACCATCACGCTAACTGCATAGTATATATTGGACTTAATGCTTGAGAATTTATCAAATATTTACACCTAAGCGTGTATAGTACTTTGCTAGAGATGACACTCCATAATCTTGTGAATTATATTTTGTAGATATCCATATGGATGCGGTGGCGAATGCCACAGTGCAGGCAATGAAGAAGCGTTACCTGCACTGGAGATTATGGGAAAAAGGTAAACTGGTGTACCCTCTGAAAATGAAAGACCAACTCCTCCACATGAGCCACCTCACCAGCCAAGGTACACCAGTCTGGTGTCTTCCCACAACAGTGGGTAAGTCAATAGTTATGTTGTTGAGATACCAAGCTGTTAGAAACATGCTAACAAGGTAGCAGTATTGGAATGTATCAAGTCGATAACAAATGCATGAGAGGAAAATATTGTAGTATGTCTGTCGCCATGCTCAAATATTCATGTAGTATTCGTATTAGTATTCTCACCATAGCCACCACTTAATATATCATAAAAGTATTAGGTTAGTATACTGTTATTGTATCAACTGTGTATTTCAATATTTGTAGAAGTGATTGAAAAACAAGACCCTCTCATCCAATTTATAATCGAGCAAGGTGGCCGGCTGAGACGAGCAGATGTAAGGTAGTGGCAGATCCATGAAGTAAGTATAAGAGTATGGCTTTTATCTTCTGCATATCTTATATCACTGCTCACTCGCTACTTTGTTTTGTTTTATCATACTTCTTCACCTTGTAACAATTTGATTAATTTATTTACAGAAATATAGAGCAATGGAAAAAGTGGGCATTTGTGCTGCTGTGGGTCTAGCTGCCACTGCCTTAGAGTATGCTGCCTATAAAACATTCTTTTGAGCAGCATACTCAAAAAATATATTATTTGTTACTTACAGGTGAGGTCTTTTTTAAATAAAAACGTTTGTCCATGTTAAGGGATTGGTTTTGTATTTGATAAAAAACAGCAAAATAACATCCAAGCATGAAGCAACATTTTTAAAATAATTGCACCAACAGTTTTCAAATTTCACATTCCAAATGATAATAATTTTGCAAGTTTGCGAAATAAAACAATGAATTATAGATTAACATTTCATAGCTTTTATTTTGGCAATACACAGAGAGCATCCAGTAGACACTTCATGCAAGCAAGCCAAATGTATTTATAATAATCATAATTTTTAGTGCAAATTATAGATAACAAATTGCAACAATTTTAAAATGGAATAATCTTGTTCCTGAACCATTAACAGCATAAATATACAAGACTAAGCCCACATTCCTTTTATAAGTGGCATAATAGTAGACCTACGTTGATTGGTTGATTACCACCACTACTTTAAATAAAACTTTCACCCCCCCTCGCCTAGATTCAAACCCCTGACCTCCACCTTGTAAGCAGGAGAGTTGACCATTACACCATGGACCACTGGGTAAACTCAACACTTCAAGACATCATGCTGGGCAAAGACAGTGTCTGAGGGCTTATAGTACAGCAGCAAAAGATCATAAAATATTATAAAATTTCCAACAGTGTAACTGTAGTCTAAACAATTACTTGAGTTTATAATAATTACATGATAAACTAGTTATACACAGTGTCTCCATTGCTTCCCATTATTCAATGGATGCTCATTTGATTCACTCTATGCAACTGTTCCCAAGCATGTTTCCTTACGCAAAAGAGTACATGTGAAAATAGAGTTTACCATCCTAAATTGAAAATATATTATTCCATGTTTGCAAGTCTATTAGTTGCTATTAGTAACTTAGTCACGTTATAGACAACAGTTGTGACTATAGCAGTTTACTGCTATATAGATATCAGACTCACAGCTAATTATACACCGCTGCCCTAAGTGAACGTATACATCAATAAAAGCTTTCAAAACACTTTTACGAAAATTTTAGACTGCACACATCAGAATATATAATATGCCATCAACATCCGTTTTCATAGAAGTGAATTATGAATTAAAAATTAGCTTTGTGCAACTGCTTGTATTTCTAGGCCATAATTATATGTAAACTATAATATGATTATGCTGCAGGATTATAGCATGCAATGACTATTATAATAGCTAATATTAGGAGTAAGTTAGAAATTGGTGTTATATGTTGATGAACTATTTTAATAATGTGATAGATTATAATATTATAATGATTTAAAAATGAGCTTTTAATAAAATATAAATACTATTAGTTTTGCATTCTACAATAATTGCATGTAATTTATATACTGATATTAGACAGAATAGTATAAGCATAACAGTATTATAAAAATAAATGTTTCATGTATTATTTCATGCAAAAACAAAATACTATCATTCTGTTTTATAGAGTAGTTTTCTCTTCGTTTTCTTCAGTCTTCATTTTTCTAAAATACAGCAAAATAATATTTGTTTAGAATTATGCATTCATCAGAACATGGAAACAATGCTATAATATAAGCCTATTTAAGTAACGAAACTAGCATAAACACATCAATATACACACAACTTATATCCGGTTCCAATAAAAAGCTGAGCTACTGTTTGATGAAGTTGGGAGTTGTCTCTCTATAATGCCAAAGAAAATTAAAAAGCTACACGAAGTTGCTGTGGTAATTATTTGCTATAGCAGGTATAAAAAGCATAAAATGTAAAAATATATAAAAAGTAATTCATTAATTTCACATACTGATTTCCAGTTTGAAAGACATTTGCTTCAGCAATAGTTTCTGGAATTCTCTGTCCATTAGTCTCTGGAAGGAAGTAGGCCAAGATGGCAGCGATGAACATAACGATGCCAAATATTAGCGCTCCGAGACTAGGACCAAATATCGTCTGTATATGCATGTTCTATAAAAGTGAAGCAGTATGTTATTAAGTTAACATTCTAGTGTTGAGACACATGGAAAAATGAGTTTGAAAAGGATATGTTTTCACAACCCACTGCAATATGTTGTAATTCGTTATATAATGTATATTGAAACGGAAATGTAAACTTAAATTGAATGGTAGCATTACGTTTTGTGAGAAAATGAGCATACTTCTGTTTTAATAACAGCCTTTCAACTAACAACTGTGTAAGAGAGTTTATAAAGTTGTTCTGCTGCGTCTCATTAAGATAGAAACTAAGGATCTTACCAAGTCGACTATAACCGGTGCGAGAGCACTCCCTATCCTAGCTGCCAGTGAAGCTATGCCCATGAGGCTCGACCTTAATGTAGTTGGAAAGATTTCCACAGTCCAAAAAGTCTCAAACATAAACACTGTTGATATACCATATTTTCCAATCATACAGACTATGATGATCACATAGCCAAACTCTAAATAAATACAATATATGATCATTACTTAAAACTGGTAAATAATTTTAGAAGGTGATACATTAAATGATTAAAAAACTACTTAATCATTGTTGTTATACTTAGTCTAAAATGAAAAAAAAGTAAAAATAAAATTAAAGCTTAAAAAAGCATTGTTTAGACGGTTCTATGACTATGTAATATTTGTATTTTTCAAAATATTAATTATGCGTTATTTAAGTTATCTCCACTTACTATCTGTATTAATATAAGCATTGAGAAATGCTGAGGTGATGAGTGTCACAGTTCCTAGGAGCAAAGAGGCAATAGTGAGGGGTTTTCTACCCAGTCTATGAGAGAGGAGGATGAGAATAGCTACAGGAAGATCTGCTACTCCAGACATGATGATATTATTGATATAGACACTTCCTGTGAGGTTTGTGACGTTGAAACTGAGACCATAGTAACTCAAACCAGCTGTAAACCTGAGAACATAAAGACCAACACACAGATACACACAAAAAGATTCAATAATTTGTCATTCCTATGACCTAAGGCTAAATTTTGAACAGTATTACAATCATTGCCATGGTGATGAAAGGTGACCAATACAATCATTGTCTTATTAAAAGTTTGTTGTAAGCTGAATGCAAATTCAAAAAACAAATACAATTACATACAGAAAGACTCAATAATTTATCATTGCTATTACTTTGGGCTACATATTGAAAAGTATTACAATTACTGTTTTGCTACTAGTTTGTTTTAATGCGGAATAAAAATTCACAAATTCTTATTACATTGGTAATTAACCTGCATGTATTTAACTGAATAATAATTCCAATAGGTTGAAAATTGAAGCTAACTATTCTATTTTTAAACACATAATATAAATAATCTACAGCATGATGGTGCCTATATATTATACTGTTGAAGTGCAAAATTGGGGAAATTAAGTGTACAGGGTTTGATGATGCGTTCAAAAAATATAAACTAATCTGTATGTATATAACATCTTTTAAGCTAAAAAGTGTTTGGGTATCTCACCAGAGGTAGACTAAAATTGCTGTTCGTTTGAGGAGCACCGGAGCTTTAAGAATACTTTTTAGTTTCTCAGTCACAGCTGCTTCTTCCCCTTCTTTGAGTTCATCCATGAAGTTCTCAGGCAGAGTTTTACCATTCACACTGGCCATGTGTAGAAACATGTTTTCAGCTTCTTTGTGCTTTCCTTTGGTTACCAGATAGTGTGGAGTCTCTTTAAGAAATCTGTGATAATGAAGTTTACCATATAAATGAACATAACAAAAGGTTTTGCATATCAGAAATTGATACATTTTTAGGAGTAGTATATTTGTATCTGTCAATCATTTTCCCTTGTATTTTCACCACCAAGTGTGACATATCTACAAACACTTTAACCTTAAATTGTTATTTATTCACTTATTCTAAGAATGAGTTTTACGCTTGCTATCTTTTTCTTGAATGTACAATAATAACATGGAAGTTAGGATTAAAATAAAAGCTAATAACTTTTCTACAATGTAATGTGCAATTACTTGCTCTAAATTGCTTGAGACTGATAATGATGCTCAAATTCTACATTTAATAATATTACATTTATGTAATATTTTTTGCCTGTAGTAGAGCTTCCCGGACTTATTTTGGAATTGCTATTAGTAGTACCAAAGAAAGGAAGGACAACTTATGTTACTAGTGTGCAAAGCTTTATTTCTGTATATCACTTATTCAATATCAGTTTTACTATGTATGGAACAATTTGTATAACGATAATGTACTGTTATTTCTCTCTCTTGGCAACATTTCAAACCAACTAACAGATAAGCAATATGATAAAGGTGAAAATCACAATTGACAACTCTAGTAGCTAGATTGTCATGTAACAGCTAGTTTTAATGAACTGTAAATCCACACAATGGCTGAAATGATTTCTGCTTCAGTTAATCAAATTGCTAAATAATTAAACATTTTATTGATGCTTATCAAGGTTTGATGAGGCAGCTAAACCTAATTGTGATATATGTAATAGACCTAAAAATACTTCGTAGTTTTGTATATATACAATACCAGCATTATTATAATATATTTACACAATGGTTTTACTACTACTTGCATAACATACAAAGTTGACAATTATAGTTGCTCGATTTTATGTAACAACTAGTTTAAGTAAGTTGTAAGTTTATAAAGATATTGATCAGACAAATTTTAAATTTAACTAATCAGCATGCAAAATAATTACAGCATTCTTATTGATGATCATTGGGTTTTATAAGGCAGTTAAAATTAAAACAAATCAGTTATAATAGCTGTATGAAGAGTTAACAGTTCTGTATTTTACGTAACATTATAGTTATGATATAAAGTAATGTGCAAGTTGTACACGATATTTTATTGTAGTTTTAATATAATAATTAGTGATTGTTTTACTACTACTTACATGACATACAAGATTGCTGTCAATATAGGAAATATTGACGTGACTAGCTGAAGCCAATTCCAATCCTGTATATAATAGGCCAAGAGAGAAAGAAACATTGCTCCCATTGGCCAAAAGAATGATCGGTATGCGATGGCATAGGCTCTTGCTGATGGTGCTGTGATCTCAGGAGCTAAAAAGCAAACATTTGACAAATAAAATGTAAATTATAATTTTGCATTTTGTTTAGGCTGACAGTATTAGTGCTACAGACACTAATAGGTTGTAAATAATTTTGTATACCGTTTCTATATGAAAATATTTAATATACTCTTGGTATTAAGTAATAGAGCTTAAATGTACTTTCTTATACAGTGACTAGCAGCGAGTTACTTGGTTGTAAAATAAATTGTTTAAATTGTAGTATTTTGTTGTTGAATGCAAACTCATATCATCAATAGGTCATGGTTTCAAAATGAAGTCGATTTATTACGGCCTGTAAATGGAAGCAAAAGAAATATATTATATATTTGAAAATATTAACCTTCTATTCTTGAAAGCAACAATGTATACATTAGCATATGTTTTAACACACAAATTAGAACATATGTTACATGACTCTATCTTATTTTTCCTTCTAGCATATTACTAAAATAGGCACCTTCACACCCTCTCCTACTACGCAGTGTTATAGTAGTGTGCTCTCATTGCAAAGGCTGGTTATTTTTTCTAGTAGATTCCAGTGTTTTAAGCTAATCAGCAAACTTATTATTTTAAGGCTTTTTACAGTCAAGCTGCACATACCAGCATATTTCTATGAAAAATTGAAAATGTGTTACCAAAATCATTGTTTTGTTTTGTTTGTTTTTATTTTGTCGTAGTCGGGAAAAAATTAATTGAGAAAAAATAAACAAAATGACAGGGCCTATGGTATGATAATTGTCATATTATAGACAATAACTGTCAAAATATATTTTAAAATAATAAGATATATAGCTGCAAAAGATGGCTTGGTCAACCATACCTAAATTGAAATTTTTCAGTTTAATATCTTTATTATAACTCGTAGGTGTGCATGCTTTAATTTTAGAATTAGTGCTATACCACAGCTCCACTGAACAACATTCTAATAATTGAAGCGAGTTTAAATATTTTATTTGCTGCTATTGAGTATTCTATTGCCTGTGGTAGATGAAATTAGGAAATGACAGGCAAAAAGAGTAGTTTATCTCAACTACATGCAGCATATTATGCTATAACTTACTGTATCATGTTGCTATATAAACTTTATAAAGAGGATATTTTTAGTTTTAGTTATTTGTATAAAAACATTATGATTCCAGACGTATAACAAAATAAGTATATCAAAATAGCTAGACTAGTATAATTTAGATAAATTATAATGCATTGCATTTATACAAGGCTAATAATAATAGAACTTTTTTTATCAGTTTTTAAAATGTACTGTAAAATGTGTAAAAAGTTTCCATGACTTTGCTAAAAGATCAAAAGGATGTAAAGAAAATTCTAGAAATATAGCTATATTTATATAAAACCTGATTTACAACTTAACATCTAGGCAACTGACTAAATCTAATCCTGATGTGTAACAGCATAATCATATAACATAGTCCAGGGATTAGGCTTGCTTCAACTACTAGCTGTGTTTTCATAATGAGGGGTCTAGTGCACATGCACTGAGTAATGGGGCAACTATCAGTATTTTAATCAACTGACACCTCCTGAGTTAATTCCTACATCTTCAAGAATTTTACTGCAGCTGCATTGTATTAGTTGTGAGTTTTTTTCTGAGTAGGACAATTATATAAAATATTTAGAGTCTGAGCTACTGAAATTTTGTACTCAGTTAGGTTCAACACAAAAGGGGACTTTAGCAGCAAGGATATACATATATAAGATTAAATTAGAGACAGGTGAACTAAAACCTGTACAGTTTGAGGTAGACTATATTATAGTAGTAGAGCAGCTTGAAGTTTATGGTTTTTTGGAACAAAAGTTAATTAAAATTTTCACTTGACAATAAAAAATAAATTTATTAATTAATTTTTTATTTAGAAAGAAGTTTGGTTTTTCAGATTCCTGATTGCCTTATCTTTGATGAAAAAGTAGGCTATTGATATGACATAAGACTTACGAACTACGGACACAATCACCAAACCTCCAACTAAACACATGGCAATAAGGAATCTAAAGGCAGCAAACATGTAGTAGTTTACTGAAAATGAAGCAACAATTCCAGCTATTCCAGCCACAAAGTAGCAACCAATTATGGTGAGCCTTCTACCAATTCTACAAACACAAACATATCAAGGTTCAGTGTACCAGATTGATAAAAGAAAAATAGTGCTTGGCTCACAATTCTGAACTAGTACGTCAAAGGAATAATTATATGATTATTCGAATGATTACTCAAATTTTTAATTCAATTAATCATTATCAAATTAAATAACAATTATTAATTCAATTTAATAATCTCTACTAACCTGTCAGCAATAGGACTAACTACTACTGCCCCAACAGCGAGTCCACAGGTGAAGACAACTTTCACAGTAGTGCTTGCCCAACTGTTTCCACAAATCATCTCAAACTGAAAGCAAGTTAATGTTTTTGAGTTTTAATTATCAAGCTCAAGAATTTGGTCTATTATAGTTTATGACAGTAGATACTAAATATAGACTGCTTCAATTTGAGAACGCCTTAGCAATGCTGTAAATTTATTGGCAATAAAATTATGTATGCTCAAAAGAATTCCTGCCCCATTACATTTATGCACTAATAAAATAGTTATATAATAATACGTGTTAACCATCATCTACAGACTGAGGATTTTATGCCTAATCCAATTTATTTTGCTATAAGTTTTGTGGCACATGAGCTAAATTAATTTTTGAATTCTTATGGCATGCTTTAAGTTCAAAGTTGAAACTTTCAATTAGTTCAGTGATTAAGTTGTGTAAACTACCGCTGCATGGTTTAAAGTGTAGCGTGCAATGAAAGTCAGCAATAATTGGTGTCAGTTTTATATTACCACTGACTTCAGCGCTAAACCAAAACACTGTCAGCATAAGCACAAAATCTATTATAAAGCAGTCTTCATAGATGATAGCTAAGATATATATATATATATATATATATATATATATATATATATATATATATATATATATATATATATATATATATATATATATATATATATATTGCATCATGAATGTATCATGTTTGGGATCATTTAAGAACTTGTTTTATAGCCAATACTACTTTCAACTAACTTGGCAAAATTTGAAAACCTTCAATATGCATGTTGCATAATTGCCCATAAGTGTTATAATCCATCTTTGTCAACTGGTGTCTTTGTATAAGAAAAATATAGTTGAAATTTTAATATGCCAAAAATATTACATCATGAAACGTAGTAAAGCATTTATAGTAAGTCCCCCTATGTGTATAATTATAAGTAAATTCTGAAAATTATGAGATGCATAATAATATGAAACTAAGCATTGTCTGTCAAAGCAGATAATTTATCTAAAAGTGACAGAGTAGTTAAACTATGAAAGATATGTTTACTTTATACAGTTTTGCTAACCTGTTCATTGAGAGTGACTCCCCAGTACACTGATTTATCAAACACATGTTCTTCACACTCAACAGTCTCATTATTATTAGTATATATTTTACAAGAATCAAGTATTCCATCATTATCAACTGGTATCCATTGATATATCGATTGATTGTGAACTTCACTGAATGGAGAGAAGGTGTCATTTTCCCAGTCTGGCAGTTTGCATCTAAATAACAGAAAAAAATAAGAAACAATTAATTAGGTAAGTTACTTGTATAAATAACCCAAAAGACATGATAAAAATGTAGTGCTTGTTTTTGCATGACTATAACCGTCAAAAGGATTTATAATTCGCTCCAAACTTTAACTGTAACACTGGATTGGGCGCAAAAAGTAAAGATAGCTAAAGCTGTAGTCTACTGTATCTTGAGCTTTTGTTTTATCCACATACCAAGCTAGCACCAGTTGCTACAGCTGTTATAATAAACAGATTAAGCAGCATTAGTACGTACAAAAAGTACTCCACAATATAACAAGTATGCATGTAGTACTGGAAATTTAAATGAATCAAAGATGTTAACATAATATTATGTTTTTGACATTTTATAGGAATTTCACCAGTAACATGAAACTACTAGGATTGCTAATTGAAAACAGAATTTTTACTGGAAGTATAAGGCTTACTAGACTTACTGATGAAATAGAAGCTAGGCAACTACTATGTTTGTAACTTTTATACATTAAAAACAAGATACAATACAATTTATGAAGTTACAGTCAGAATAAATCGCTGCAGTTTTAACTATAATATAATATATTATAGTAGCTATACCATACAATCTGATTTAAAGCAGTATATTATAGTTCGCTTTAATACACTTGTTATATGTAATATATGCTTCATTTAAACCATTACTATTACTTATATATTGTAAGGAAATGTAGACACACACACACACACACACACACACACACACACACACACACACACACACACACACACACACACACACACACACACACACACACACACACACACACACACACACACACACACACACACACACACACACACACACACACACACACACACACACACACACACACACACACACACACACACACACACACACACACACACACACACACACACACACACACACACACACACACACACACACACACACACACACACACACACACACACACACACACACACACACACACACACACACACACACACACACACACACACACACACACACACACACACACACACACACACACACACACACACACACACACACACACACACACACACACACACACACACACACACACACACACACACACACACACACACACACACACACACACACACACACACACACACACACACACACACACACACACACACACACACACACACACACACACACACACACACACACACACACACACACACACACACACACACACACACACACACACACACACACACAAGAAGTATATAGCTCACCTGTGGTTTGGTGTAATGGAGTGAAACACTATGGATATAAAATGAATAGCACTAATAAAAGCTCCAATTCCAATTAGAAATATCTGAGACCACTGATACTTTCCAAAAGCTCCTACTTGCTCTAGAATAGTGTCTATCTTAGAATGTGAAGCCATGCTCTCTAGATGAGCTGCTATCAGTTACTGATTTGAGATCACATGTTTGCAGCTCATAGATAACATCTACCTACCATAATTCTTCTAAAAGTTGCAGTATCTACCTACCATAATTCTTCTACAAAGTGCAGCATTTACCATAATTCTTCTACAATTTGCAGTATCTACCTACCATAATTCTTCTACAAAACGCAGCATAATGATGTACATACATTAATATAATTATTATAGTTTAATACTGAATAAATAATTTTGTTTATAGCATTTTGCAGTTATAATTTCAGATAAATTTAACAACTGCAATCTATGCACAGTAACATATTTTGTTAGCTCATTATGTAGGCTATTCCTCATTAAAATATTTTATCCAATCCTAATAAAATCTAATTGAATAATTGTTTACAAATTTGACATCATTTTTCTTTAAAGGATCATTTTAATTTATTATTGCAGATTAATTATATGCTTGTTAAACAGTATGTTAGTTTATAGATATTTTACAGTATGTAATTTTCCATGAGCCACATTTATTTTCAACTTGGCCACATGGGGCACAATGGGCCACGCTGATTATTGCACCCTGATTACTGTTATTAGTTTGTTTGCTCAAAAAGTTAGATGAAATGTTACTAAAATCTATAGATATAGCCATTTCTGACCTTTTTGTAAAGTATCAAAGACATCATGGTACGACTACCAAACTAAAAGGTGAAGCTCCCCTAATAGGCCTATATACATTTGGTGAGGTTATAGCTTTGTCATTTTATACATTATACAAACCACTCTGCTGTTGCTACTAATGGATAGCCATGATATTCATTATATATTACACCATTGAGGGAATATACATGTATTTGACTGAAATAAATTGTGATTTGCTCATTTGCTCCCCCCTCTCCTTTTCGTCCTCCAGTCACAAATCTCAGCCATGCACCTTAGCTACAGTACATAGAAAAAAGTCCACTCGGAATTTTTTAGTACATGTTACTAAAGTTTTTTTCTGATGAAAGTTCCTGTGAAGTAGAAATAGAAAAAAACATTTTTAGTTCTAAACAGTAATGAAAATGGGACAATAGAAAAGAGTGATTTTGCCTCCCCTTGTTATCTGTGGTGGTATACAAACTGTACAGCTAAAACATGATTTTTGCTGTAGATCTAAAAGAGTATTTTTATTTATTTGTGTAACCAAGAGCTGTACCAGTTTACACTACGGACCCCAGCATCCAAGGACTGATGGCAATGATGTACTGTAGAGAAGTTCCCATCAGTCAAGACTTCATACTAACCTCCAAGCGGTCACCACTGGTAACTGGGTGTAGATACACCCAGGCTAATAGTATGAGGATCTATGGGTTGATCACCCAGACAACAATCCATCCAGAAACGTGACACTCTGAGAGGGCGAATTACTCGGCCAGTCACTGCGACTACTGAACTGCTGTGCTCGTCCTGGACACTCCTTGCCAGCACAGCGTACTTCTTTAGTGGAGAGGGGTGCTTAAGCAACTGACAAAACCCTAAGTATCCTTAAACTTCTTGTCAGCGTAATCCAATTGAATCATGAAAAGAAAAATGAACACGAAATCATACTGGCAGGACGTCGCCCAGGATAAAAAGGTCCAAATTTCTAAACTCAACCTTGCATCATGGAACATACGAACAATGCTAGACCGGGAGAACACAGAAAGACCTGAGAGAAGAAGTGCAATCATTTCATCTGAACTACAGAAGTATGGCATCGACATTGCAGCACTGAGTGAAATCAGATTCAAAGATACCGGTAACATTCGTGAAGAGTCAGGCTACGCCATTTATTGGAGTGGCAAAACTGCATTTGAGCGCAGTGAGTCAGGCGTGGCTCTTGCTATCAGGAACGAACTTGTTTCGAGACTAATCGAAGAGCCAAAGGCTATAAGCGACAGACTGATGTCACTCAGGGTTCCTCTGTCTGATGAGCGATGGTGCACGGTGATAGCTGTCTATGCTCCCACGATGACAAACAGCCAAGAAAACATCAACAGATTCTATGACCAACTGAATCAGGCTCTAAGATCAGTCCCAGCAGCTGATAAGATCGTACTCATGGGGGACTTCAATGCTAGGGTTGGACAAGATCACTCAACCTGGCCCGGTGTGATAGGCAAGTATGGCTGCGGAAACCTGAACTCCAATGGTGAACTTCTGATCTCAGTCTGTAGTGAACATCAACTGTGCATTACCAACACCTTTTTCAAGCATAAACCAGCTCACAAGTTTTCTTGGATGCACCCGAGAAGCAAGAACTGGCATCTCATCGACTTTGTTATCACACGACAACGTGATCTACCAGACATTCTGGACACAAGGGCGATGAGAGGGGCGAATTGCAGTACTGACCACATCATGATTAGGTCAAAAGCTAAGCTCAGAGTGAGGAGAAAAATGAAGAAAGGGAGAACACCTTGCCAGAAGCTGGACGTTTCTTGACTTAAGAATGAGGAAGTAAGACAAGAACTGGAAAAGTCCCTTGCTGGGAAACTGAACTCTGCTTCAGAGGGCGTGGAGAGTAAGTGGAGAGCATTCAAAGAGATCGTTTATGCAGAGTCAAAAGTGCACCTCGGCACTGTCAGCAGGAAGCATGAGGACTGGTTTGACGAGAATAATAATGAGCTTCAAGAACTCATCCAGAAGAGAAACAAGGCCAGAGCAGACATGTTAACCAGGAATACTCGCTCGAACAAGTCAAAGCTTAGAATGGCTGGCAGAAAACTCACAGGAAGATGCAGGGAGCTCAAGAACGACTGGTGGTTGGCAAAAGCTGCTGAACTGCAACGGTTTGCTGACACTAACGACATGAAAGGCTTTTACCAAAGCACGAAAACTGTTTGGGGTCCAAGAGTGAGTCATCCTGACCAGCTCCTGGCCAGTGACAGCTCAACACTCCTGACAGAAAAACAAGATCTTTTAGCGAGATGGACAGAGCATTTCAGCAAGCTACTAAACGAGACTCCAGATATTGATGACAACATCATTGAGAACCTGAGACAAGCTCCCATTCAGGACTGGATGGACGATTGCCCAGATATTGAAGAGATCATCAAGGCAACTTCGATGCTAAGTGAAGGGAAATCACCTGGCTCTGATGGCATTCACCCTGAGGTTATCAAAAGGGGAGGGCCCAAACTAATAAGTACTCTCCATGAGATAATAAAGGAGGCATGGAAAACTGCTGTAGTCCCTCAAGATTGGAAAGATGCCCAACTTATAACCATCTTCAAAAAAGGTGATCGGAAGCTGTGCGGTAACTACAGAGGTATCTCCCTGCTCTCAATTCCCGGTAAAGTTTTTGCTCGTGTCCTTCTAAATAGACTGACATCATATGCAGAAAACTTCCTACCCGAAACTCAGTGTGGATTCCGTAGTGGAAGGGGAACAGCAGACATGATATTTGCACTGAAGCAGATACAGGAAAAATGCATCGAGCAAAATATGCCCCTGTACATGGTCTTCATTGACTTCACCAAAGCGTTCGATACTGTTGATCGGGCGACCCTGTGGAAGATCTTACAGAAACTCGGTTTTCCCAGTCACTTCACCAATCTTATCAGCGCTCTCCATACTGGCATGAAGGCCTCAGTCAAGCTGAAGGAGGAGTTATCTGAGTCGTTCCAGGTCAACAATGGTGTGAAACAAGGATGTGTGTTGGCTCCAACGCTATTCTCTATTTTCTTATCGGCTGTTCTACAGCACGCATTTGAAAACTGTGATAAAGGCGTCTGGATTCAAAGTAGACCTGGAGCTGATCTGTTCAATGCGAACCAATACAAGTCAACAACAAGAACACAGAAAGTGTTGGTTAGAGAACTCATGTTTGCTGACGACACTGCCTTCGTTGCACACAGCTATGGCGATGCACAGGAATTAGTCGACAGATTCGCCAGAGCTTCCAAAGCTTTTGGTCTGAAGATCAATATCAAGAAAACAGAAACGCTCTACCAACCGGCACCTGGAGCCCATGACAGTGGTGACAGTATCTGCATAGATAATGAAGACCTTGCCAGTGTCAATAAGTTTAAATATCTTGGGTCTACAGTGATGTGCAACAACAAGATGGATGAAGAGATTCATACAAGGATGTCCAATGCTTCAATCTCATTCGGCAGACTAAAGACCAAAGTGTGGTACAATAAGGATCTGTCATTCAAGACCAAGTGTACAGTGTACAGAGCCATTGTCCTGTCCTCTCTGCTCTATGGAGCGGAGGCCTGGCCTGTATACAGGATAGCCGCTCACAAATTCAACACCTATATGATGAGACATCTACGCCAGATCTTGAACGTGAAGTGGTGGGATTTCATCTCGAATGAGGAGACTCTAGCACAGGCAAATCTACCCAGCATGTATGAACTACTCATTCAAAAAAACCTGAGATGGGCTGGTCATGTGCATCGAATGGATAACTCTAGATTACCTAAACAAATTCTCTATTCACAACTGAAAGAAGGCACCCGTGGTGTTGGCAGGCCGCGACTGAGATTCAAAGATACCGTTAAACGCAATCTAAAAGACCTGAAGATCCCTATTGGTAGCTGGCAATCTCTCAGCAAAGACGGATGTAAATGGAGGACCATGATTCACCGGAAGTCATCTTCGGACACGAAGGACAGCTAATGAATGAATGAATGAATGAATATTAACTAAATTAAGATCAGATGCAACCAAATCAACAAGATTTCAATATATTTGTTGTGTCCCACCCAGTGGCCCATTGTACCCCGGTACCTGGCACAATGGGCTGAACTTTTCATCATGAAAATTCCATCATTCTGAAAGTTGTGAGAAAGATAGAAACAACAATCTGATACCTGTAATAAACAACAGATGCAGCATTTAAACTAGAGATTATTGAACTAGTAACTTGAAAAACAGACGATTGAGAGCAAAAAACTTAAAAATCAGCTTGTTGTGCCTCTCCCCCCCCCCCCCCCCGTTACCCCTACTTGCATGCATTAAACTGTTATTTCAACCTGTAATCCATTTACTTATACAAAGTGTATTAACATTTTTTTTAAATTTCTAACCGCTAGCATATTATGCAATTTTGCCCAAAGGTAAAGTAAATCACCTACAGCCTAATACAATGATTATATACAAGGTAGGTGGTTGAAGGTTTATATAGATTAAACTTTCACCCTTATAAAATTAAAGTCTTACCGTCAAATTAAATGACTTCATATGAGCATGCAGTGCACACATGTTTTTACAAAATACATTGTTTGGAAGTATAGCTGAAACTAAAATGATGATTATGTAGGTATGACACTGCATGCATTTAGTATTCTTTATTTCAACCAGAAAGTAAAGACATTTGTTTGGGTGGAAACTTTAACATCTAATAGATTATTGAAAAAGTAGGTAGAAAACAAAGAGAAAATATTTATTATTTACCAAAATAAATCTAGTCCTGAATTTTTATATAAATCAGAAGCCTGGGTAGGCCTACCACAAAGCACAACCACGCAATTTGTGCAATGTAGCAGTAATGGCAATGAAAAAGGTGCTTTTCTTGTAAATGTCAACAGAAAAAAATAGTTCAATCGTATTACATATTGTAGAAGCAGGTTCGTTATACTTTTGCTTGCTTACACAAGGACAAACTACTTTTGTTTAGCTTTAAAGCAAGTATTGTTAAATATATAAAATGGAGTTTTCTCCTCGTAATTATTTGATTACACAAATTCTGGAGTCTAGCAATGGCCACTATTATAATTCTCAGCTGATCAAATATTTATAGTTACTGAAATCAAAAAATGCATGATAGCTCGTTTGGTTTGGAATTTTCAATAAAACTACACCAATTTTTTATGTATAAATATAGTTACATTCACTCGTCAGATTTTGCAAAGTTACTCACTAATTTCAATGTACATAAGCTAAAATAAAAACACATTTTGTGTACTGCATGCAGCTGAATTTAAAACTATTTTTAACTTTACTGAAAGATTTAATCTTGCAAATCCATTGCTACATCAGATTGTAACTTGAAGCATAATTATATACGTTTTAAAAACTCATTGAAATTCAATACACCTAATGTATATTTAACATTTCAGAAAAGTTGTTGGCAGCAACATACAATTTTTAAACAAACTGCTATAGTATATATACAGTTTGCACTATTATTTCTAATTTTTGCTTTAGTCAAAATATGCAAAAAAGTATGTGTAAATAAATATTGGCAGATGCACTCATGTGTGTGATTTAAATTTTAGTGTAATGTAAAGAATATTATATATTTATTCCTTTCTTTAAATAAAATTTTTTTTATATGCATCAAGTCAATTATTGAAATAAATAAATTGTATCCCGTTAGGATACCTTACTGCCTATGAGTTAGTTTTTTGCGTTACTGTATTATTATATTATATACCTGTCAGGGGTTTCTCACAGGGATAGCAACTATAAAATTGCGTGAGTTTATATACCTTAAAATAAATTATTAACTTCTAAAGTTAAACTGAAAACCAAAGTTGAATAATTATAACAGAGTTACATGCTGGTAACTAGCTAATATGGGAAGGCAACTTCCTACCTTGTTAAAACTTTATGCATGCTTTTTAGATGATTGTACTAGATCAGGGATGTTCATCAAAAGGCCACCTAAATGGACAATTTCCTGGCAAGGACCACTTTGTAAAGTTCAGCTTGAGCTAAGGGCTTCAACATCAGTATATTTTAAATTATTCTATGCAAAATTCTTGAACCTTCACACAATGAAGTCCCACTAATTGCTGCTGTCTGTATGTTTTATAGCATGTACACAGGATAGTTAAGGGCATCCTCACTAAGAATATGTGATGGCTCCCGTCAGTTTTGGTCTCTTGGCATTATTCGCTATTGTTAGTTATAAGGGGTTTTATCTATAGTTGTCATAAATAGGTCAGTTTTAGCTTTTAGTGTGTAATAGTCAATTAACATGTGCTCTTTCTAGCTGTCCAATCAGTTTTGTGATATCTGCTATGGTTTAAGAATGATTGGTGTTTTAATGAGCCATTCCATGGTTGGCAAGCTGGTCACGTGATTAGAACATATAGCGCGAACTCTAATAATAGTTCAAATAGCGGCGTAGTGTAGAGCGTAACGTAATTAGGTATAATTTGACTGAGAATTGTTACTAATAATAAACATGGCGACTGGATCGCGCTGCAAGTTAATAGATAACAGATATTGACAATTTAAAAGAATGTTTCTACATTGAAAATTATGGACAAGGACTGAAGAGTAGTGGTGATAATAGTAATGATGAACTTAGTGACAACAGTGATGCAAAAAAGTTAGATTTTATTATGAAACCACGTGGCATTATAGTATTAATCTCTCAGGATAATCATCAAAATGTTCTCATTATACTGAACTCAACTTTGAAATATTGATTAAGATATTGCAGATATGAATTTTAAATTAATATTTTCATGATCAGCATAAAAAACCAACCCTAGTAACTAACTTTTGGGCTGATGGAGCTAATTTAAGACACTGTTGCTAGGTAGATAAACAACGAATTTAGTACAATTTTGAGTCGCCGAACTTTGACTGTTAATTACTCGCAATAATAAAAGGCGTTTGTTGTGGACCGCTGTGTGTATAACCTGGCATATTTCTGGTTCTATTTGACTGATTTTAAAAATTTAAAGTGCAATGTGATCACAAAGTCCTACTCTATTCATCCACATCAAAAAAGAAAAATCTTGGATGACCCCCAAGAGACCAAAAATGACAGCAGCCATCACATATCATAAATTTCTCTCAAAATGTAGTTCAGGTTCTTGAATAATATTGCTCTGCGGGTGGCATGCGTGTTGCCTACTTGCATTTGTTTAGCCTAAGATTAAACTACAGCCAATGAGCAGCAACCTTCATTAGGGCTGCGTTATCTATCAACATTCCATTATGGGTGCTACATAAACAAAGTACAAAGCGAGCTATTCATAATAGCCTGCCAGCTAGCAAGCCTATAATTAGCATGTACGCGCCAATATCTTCTCATCCCTAAGTGCTCATTGAAGCGTGAAGCACTGCGCGCTGCTAGTTTCTTATGAAAAAATATGGCAGTTTCAGTGTATAAATCACCAATTTATGGGCAATCTAGCAAAGTTATCGGAAAATGAAAAAAAGTTGCACTGGAGAAATATCTCAGGATTCCAGCAGTGCAATTTTTATTCAGATATCATGTTTTCCTGCTGAGATATTTTACTGGTACTGAAAAGTCAGCTTTTCTGCTAAAATTGGCCAAAATTGAGCAGTTTTTTGTCTATAACTTTGCAAAAAAAATGAAAATTGAAATTTCCAAAAAAGTTGCACTGGGGAAAAACAAGATCTACAACATAGTTTTTAAATTTTGACTCTAGCACAATTAGGTGAGATTTTATTTTACTGGTACTGAATTCTTATATGATTACAATGCAAACCTCAGCAAGGCAGTTGCAGCTAAAAGGTTGCCCTTAACTATCCTGTGTATGTAAAAATTTAGACGTTTAAAGGGTAGCTTTCCACTCCAATTCATGTACATGTGCACAATAATTTTGTGAAATTTTTGGGGGTTTGGGGTCACATAAATGTTGGCATCCCTGTACTAAATGATTAAGGAGACAATGAGATATAATATAACGTATTACCCTCAAGCAGTTGTGCAGATTAACTTCAGTATTTTTATAACTTCTAATTAAAAGCCTTGTTGAATGTTACCACACAACTAGTAAAGCTAAATACTAAAACAATGATTGAAATTGCAGATAATGTCTTTAAATAACTAAAATGAACATATCATGACATATATTTTTAATTGCATTTTAATGAATTCATATACGATACACTAAAAAATTAATGCAAGACTAATTAAATGCAATTATAATGTAAAATACCTATTGGCTTGGCTATATAGGTACTTGACTCCTATATGATAGTTGTATAATAGTGGTGTATATACCAACAGAGAGGGGGGGGTGCATGATGTACATAAAACTTAACTTTAACACTCATTTCTAAAGTGATTTATGCATTCACAATACTATAATAACACTGCAAGTTAAATACAATCTACTCTGTATAGAAATAGAAAGCTGAAGCAAAAAAAACATGGAGTCCAACGCATACCGTGCAGATTTCCTGTTTTTTTATATACTGAGAGTAAATGTAGATACAAACTGTTTTATATTTACAGCAAAAACTGGTTCAGTGCAAATCTTATGAATGATCTCCAGTTCAGCTTCAGACACTTTGAATAATCTGAGTCTTGCTGGCAATATTCAAAGTTTATCTTTGCTTAAAATAGGAGCTGATACTATATAGCCTAGAGGATAGAGTACTACAGTAGGGGATATAATGTAATATAAGGGTATAAGGTATAGTATTAGGCTATAGGGAATAATACTAGGGTGGAAGGTAGGATAATAGGAAAGGTGATATGCTAGAGTAGGGGATATAATACTAGGGTACAGAGGGTAGGATACTAGGGTATAGGGTATAATATACCAGGTTAGAGGGTAGGGTACTAGGGTATAAGATAGGATAATAGGGTAGAGGAGAGGATACTATGGTATAGGGTATAACATACCAGGTTAGAGGGTAGGATACTAGGGTATAAGATAGGATAATAGGGTAGAGGAGAGGATACTATGGTATAGGGTATAACATACCAGGTTAGAGGGTAGGATACTAGGGTAGAGGATATAATATTATTGTAGAGGGTAAGATACTAGAGTAGAGGGTGTTGAATAGAACATGCTTAGTAGCACAGCTGAACTGAACTGCACTTGTATGTTTCAAATGAAAGCAGCTGTGCATTAACCTATAGTTAAGAGCTTTTGAATATTTTTTCAAAAAGTAAGGTAAGGGTTATAGCATAAAAGATATAGAATATGTAGGCTTTCATTTCATTTTAAGGTTTTCTCATTCATATATTTCTATAGGATTTTCTGCATGTTAATTAATGTCACTTGAAGATGAATATACTAGTTTGGACAACTGCTTGTTTTTTGTAATTTTTAATCATGAGGGCTGCAGGATGTTTCTTCATAAAGGGTATAATTATTCATCTAAAATAAGCTAGTTAAAGAATGCTGGTATACCAGCATTCTTTAACTAGCTTATTTGAGGATTTGATTTTTGCTTACAAGCAAAAATCAAATCCTCAAATATCCTTGAATTGTCAACACATGCACAACACAATAAGATAATCAGTTACACATGAGCTCAGATGTCAACATTGTCAAGTTGAACAAGGTGCTCTGCAATAGTTAGCATTCTTTACAGGTGTGCCTAGTTGATTAGATGCGTGGTTATAATTTAGCACTTTATCAGCATGGCTTCAACTAAGTCTAAAATAGATTGTGTGATTGAGCAAACTGGAGCTCTCGGGAAGTACCAATGGACACAATTACTTTGCCTTTGCATGGGCTCGTTTCTGGCATCCTTTCACTTTCTAATCATAGTGTTTCACTCCATAACACCAAAACACAGGTTAGTAGCTGATTTGCAGGGCAGCTAAAGAGTTTTTTAGAGAGAAAAATTCAAGAAATTCTAACTTGTGTAATTTGTTTTCATTTTAAATTATTTTTAGATGCAAATTACTGAACTGGGAAAATGACACTTTCTCTCCATTCAGTGAAGTTCACAATCAATCAATATATCAATGGATACCAGTTGATAAAGATGGAATACTTGATTCTTGTAAAATATATACTAATAATAATGAGACTGTTGAGTGTGAAGAACATGTGTTTGATAAATCAGTGTACTGGGGAGTCACTCTTAATCAACAGGTAAGTGCAATTGTAGAGTTATGAAAAATTTAAACTGGAAACATATTGATATAATAATGTTTTGCGGACACAAAAAGAGTAACTATATAATGTATGAATTAAAACTACTGCAAAGTGATAAGTGGTAATTACTTCTGTTTTAATAGTTGAGTAGATAATTTCAAGCAACTTTGTCAAAGTATTTGTTTTTTAACGTGTATGTACTATGATGAATTTACTCACTGATTGAGAGAGCAACTCCAAAAAATCTTTGAAAGTATATATATAGCTCGTGTGCATGTGTATATATATATGTTTTCGTACATCTTTTTATGCAAAAGGTTTCTCTGCACAGATGCTTATATAAATCATTTTAGTTTTATGTAATTGTTGAGAAATGAGTGACTGATTACTAAAAATGATTTTACAGTTTGAAATGGTGTGTGGAAACAGCTGGGCAGGCACCACAGTAAAAGTAATATACACTTGTGGTCTAATAGCTGGTGCATTTGTTGTTGGAGTGGTTGGGGACAGGTATGATATTTGGATAGATTCTTTTAAAATATTCGTTTAGTTTGTTCAAATTATTGTTTTCTTTTTCAAGTATTAGTTTTTAAACTATTTTATTAACAATGTTTTTAATGCACTCCATATATTTAAACGGTATACATATTATCCCATCGCTCATATAAGTTTTGTTAACCAAATATATGATCAACTGCAACAAATTGTATATATAATTTAATTATTGAAAATACCCGTATTTAAGCATTCATTATAAAAATAAAGTATACATATATCTTATTACTGTTAAAATTGTGTTTCATCAAATTAAATTATGAGATACATCGATTAATACAAAAGAGATACATTTTATGTTTCAGAATAGGTCGAAAGTTGACAATGGTTGGTTGTTACTTCGTGGGAGGAGCAGCAGGCATAGTGGCAGCATTCTCAGTCAACTATTACATGTTTGCAGCTTTTCGGTTCTTTGTAGCCATGAGCATGGTTGGAATTGTACTTCTCAAGAACATCATTAGTAAGGAATTTCTTCATTAAACTAACATCTATTTTCCATATGATTTTGATATTAAAATTATCAACTAAAACATGGCTTCATTTTTTGATCATGAAACTGTAAAAGCTTCTGCTACCACATGCTGATGCAACTTTTCATTGCAAAGTGCACTAATTAAAACTGAGTAAAAAGGAATCTAATTGCGGGGCTTTACTTGCACAATAGATACAAGTTTACATGAATTTTATTAGTAAACAGATGTGATATGCTTGACTTAATTTATCCTCACTCACTATTTCTTAAAAGTGGTTTAAATTAGTCATAATACCAAGCTTTACTTAGCTTTGTTGAAAAAAAGCATATCAATATAATCATGTTGCTTTGCATTTTATTCCACTTTTACTCTCGCTGGATAATTTCAAAACTTGAAGCAGTTTTATAATCACAAGAAAATGCTTTAGTGAATTTATTTGATTGACTTTAAGTGGATTCTTTTATGGCAGTACACTGTGAAGTATATAGCTGTACAGCAAGTTATGGCAGTCACGTCATATATATGTGGAGAATATATAAAATAACACAATGCAATCTAAAATTGTCATATTTGTTTTTAAAATATTCATTCTTGATTGTAAGTAGTTTTTATTTGGGCTAAACTGTTTCCATTGTGGCACAAAATTAATTACGATCAAACTCTTTTCCACCAATGGATTTACTGGATAATTTGACACACAGCATACACTCACAACACACTCACAACACACACACATAATTGCACTTTGCTTTACAGTTTTGGAAATAACTGGACCTTCAAGAAGAGTCCATTTTGGTGCAGCAAAATCGTTTTCTTGGCCATTAGGAGCCATGTTGTTGGCTTTACTGTCCTACTACGTCCAAGACTGGAAATGGTCTCAGTTAATAATTTCAATAGCACCGCTTCTGGCAGGATTTCTTTCCATATTGTAAGTGAATAAATATTAACATATTTATATTTTATCTATAATTTACTAATTTAGCATTTTTATGTATCATAATATATGGTATTAGGTATAACAACATGTTGTAATATAGTATTATACAACATGTTGCAACACATTATAAAACAATGCAACATAATTTTGTATTATACTATAATACAATATCATAGAGTGCTAAATTATATATTAATGACGTATTACATGATACATTATATAATAATATGTAGTATTAATTATTTTGTAGTGCAATAAATGATAACACATTGTACTATAGGTCCATATAACACAATATAAGAATGTGTTACATACGTATAATGTGATGGAGCATAAAGTTATAGTACATTGTACAATACCATATATAATATAATACGTATTATGTATGTAATAGGCTATGATACAAGACAATACAGAATAATATAACATAGTATATAATAATATGATAAAGCTTATGCTGATTTAGTATAATATAAGGCAATATATAATAATATAAATATTTGTAGTGTAGTTGCTGCGTTTATAAATCATTGTAATCTGCTGCACTATAAACATTCTAGCTTTTGTATACTAAATGTTCTGCATGTATAATATATATTTTTATATAGTAAATAAGGCTGAAATTAATTTAAACCATAAATATATTATGTAGTTAGGCACGGCACATTCCTACACAGAGCTTGAACAGCTATTATGAGTCATTTAAAAATAAGTAAACTTTCTCTTGGGTAGTTGAATACCCGCATGCCCTTAATAGACATTCAAGTGTTCAAAAAACGATTCAATTAAAGGTTTCAATTATTATTACAAATTTTATTGCACAGGTAATTTAATAGTTATATTGGTTATAAAGCAGAAATAATATTAATTTATGAGTAGTGTTAATATTGCTACATGTATTTTGTAGTTTTCTTAAAGAGACTCCACACTATCTGGTAACCAAAGGAAAGCACAAAGAAGCTGAAAAAATGTTTCTTCACATGGCCAGTGTGAATGGTAAAACTCTACCTGAAAACTTCATGGATGAGTTGAAAGAAGGAGAAGAAGCAGCTGTGACTGAGAAACTGAAAAGTATTCTTAAAGCTCCGGTGCTTCTCAAAAGGACAGCCATTTCATTCTATCTTTGGTGAGAAATATAATAGTGGTTGTGACTTCATGCATACTTGATTATAGTAATGCCAAGAATAACAAAATGTTGGATTGCTCAGCTTTTCAACTTCCACAACTAATCTTATATAAGCCTGATGATCTACTTAGTAATTCTATAATTAACACACACTCAATGAGATACACACTCAACACCGTAGAAAAGAATTTTGTAAATAAAGCTGAAAGCTATGTTATATAATAATACATGCTAAGCGTATTGCATGGTAGCCAAAAGAATCAACAGAGTGTTATATTGCCGAGTCGTATATTTTATTTCCTAATGTTCCTGGTAGATATTTCAATCGTGATACTGAAATGTGATTTCAAAACATAGAAAGATAAATAATCTCATGAAAAATTAATATGTACAATAACTGAAACAGTTTAAAAACAAATACATGCAAATGTAACAATAATGTATAAGTTATAACTTATATAGTTAAATGTATAAATAAATAATAGATCACAAAAAGTTGTTACCTTATTCCTCCTTTTAGGCGATTAATGTGATAATCAACCAAATGAAAAAACAATTTCAAACTGAATAATAATTTCTGTGACGCTATTTGCTTAATTATAGTAAACATTCGCTTTTTCTCTTGCTCCTCTCATATTGTGTATGCTCAAGCTAATTATTAGGTTGCTATCAGCTATAAAGCTAGCTTTCAATAAAAATAGCTGTCATTAATATAGTTATAAGAAAAACTGCCTTTTATGTAATTTATGCTTTACTGATTATGGACTTTACATTAAGCCTTAATTGAAACGTCACAGAAAATTTAGGCTTGATCCAAAGTTCTACTTTTTGCATAAAAGACTTGCGCTTTATATGACTTTAAGCTTGATGTTGCGGATTTGTTATAAACATTAATTTTAAAGCAAATATTGTATAAATAGTGACTTAATAATCTAGTTTTTCATTTACTGTTTGATAGCTGAATGTATGATCTACAGATAGTCAGCAAACTTTGACCCTAAATTAAATGCTGTATTCAATCATTGCACAATTAAAATCTGCCCTAATAATACACTACACCCACACGAAACACTGGATCTGTTACGGATTACATCAATGACAAACCTATAAACCTATGTTTGTGGTTTTATTCATTGACACTGTCTCGTTTCCGGAAAGAAAGATTTATCCACACAATGCAAGCATGGTGAAGTAGTGGTAGTAGTTCCCAGTACCAAAAATTCTGAACTATAAATATTGCTCTGCTAATTGCTGGTTTTATTGTAGGTTTGTATTTGGTCTCAGCTTTTATGGTCTAAGTTTCAATGTAGCCCATTTGACTGGCAGCATTTACATCAACCACGTCATCATATCTGGAGTGGCGAGTCTACCTACGATACCCCTCTTTTTTCTGTCTCACAGACTCGGCAGAAAACTCATATCAATTCTGTCGCTATCTGTAGGCGGAGCTATGCTAATAGCCGCAGCTTTTCTAAATGCTTACGTTGATCTCTCAAGTAAGTACAAAAATTGTACATACATATGTTTTTTTGTAGAAGTCAGTAGCTTTTTGAACTATTAAGATTTATTCTCTTCTTCTGGAATATATTTTCTTTTTTAGCAAAGTTTTTAAAACTCATAAGTGGTTCTACAAAACTGTATACTTAGGAGTTGAAAATGTAAACAACTATTTGTGTGCCTTTTGATGTTTCATCCTGAATTTTATATTTTACTAGTTCAATGCTGCTTAAGGTAGAGAGAAACTGTGCATACAAGTTATATGCTCTCGGTTCTGTATAGTAGGCAGTACTTTATTTGCAGATGAAATAAAAAATATGAGGGCTATTGAAAGCTATGCCAAAAGGTTTTAACAGATGTTTTTTCAAAAGTTCAAAATATGCTTTCTATTTAAAGCTATTTAACATCTGTTACATCTTTTGAACCTATTATTATCTACAAAATCCACTATCAGTATTTATGTGGGATATGTGTAGTCTGTAGTAGCTGTGACTGTTCTTCATTTTCAAAAAATAAGTTTATAACTTATTACATACGTTTTGATTAACTGAAGAAATATCTACTAGCTCACTAACCTTTTATGTACATGCCAAATATTGATATTCAATTAATCTTTGTGACAATTTAAAACATAAAAAATTATCGGTATACTATTATATTAGATTCAATCTTCTCCATAGATTTGTGGTCAAGTAGATGCATGTTGATTTTGTTATGTATAATGTAGTGTATTTCTTTTGTGTTGCTTTTCATAATAAAATAATCCCTAATATATTAGATATACTAGGATACTAAACAAAATTTAGTCCAACAGGTTTCTAACAAGCAATTGGGGCACTACAGCCTTAAATATAAAAATATTTTTTTATTTGTCGAATGCATTTGACAGGTTCTTCTATGCAGCTGTATTATCATTACTTTCCATTTTTAGGATACAGTTATGTCACCATCATAGTGTCCATGATAGGTAAAGTTGGCGTAGCAACTGTGTTTTCAATGAGTTACCTGTGGTGCTCTGAATTCTACCCTTCAACATTAAGGTCTACTCTCGTTGGACTATCTTCGCTGTTTGCTAGAGTCGGAAGTGTTTTGGCACCCATCATTGTGGACTTGGTAAACATACTTGCTGAGCTATAATTTTGTTCTCCCTTTTGTTGCACATGCTGATTTAGTTTGCTTAAATGTTTCTTGCTACCATTTTGTGTTACAACAATCATAATATGATTACAGTATTCATGTGTTAGTTATACTTCATTAGTAATCAGTACTGTTAGGTAACTTCTTGTTTATATCCAAAAGAATATTTAGGGTTGTTGAGTATGGGCCCACCTTGTACAATATACAGCACAAGGAACCATGGTTTGATAATGCCTTTTTCTTATTCCACTCTTGAAGATTAAGCCAGCGCTTTTAAAACTTAAATTATAGATGGCTGTAAGTTACGACAACTGCAATTAATATTACAGAGTTGTCTTGCACAAGAATGCTTCTTCGACAAAATCAAAATAATTTTTTTATGAAATAAACTCATATTTATAGAAGCAGCATGAGTAGCCAAGCTAGATGCTAATTTTTTAGGTACATGCTTGCAGTGCTTATGGTTCTAGCTATAAGCTAGTGTCTCATTGCACTGCCAGCAATTTTTCAGACTTTAGTTTAAGCTTGTGTTAAAGTTGTAGTAACAGAGTAAGTCCAAATGGATGTTGAAAACTAGTTAGCAGCATAGTACATTAGAAGTATAAGATAATTTGTAATCATAACAAGATATATGTCTGAACTGGTAATTTCTCATAAAGATAGAACATTTTACTTTGGAATAAATTTCTGGTAGAAGCTGAAGGTCTTAATCAATCTCGTTAGCCTAATTTGAGTCAAAGCTTAGTTAGTTGACAAGAAAATACATTCGCCAATCAGGTTCTCATAAACAAATTAACAATGAACTTTGACAACATTTCAAAGAACAACAAAACGGAAAAAGTAAATTAAATAAACTTACAATGAAACAAATTCATGTTACATTATGCATTGAATTGTAAATGTTAATTTTTTACAGAATATGCATGTGAAGACAATATTTGGGCCAAGTTTGGGAAGTCTCATCTTTGGCATCACGATGTTTATTGCAGCCATCTTGGCCTATTTCCTTCCAGAGACTAACATGAAGAAAATTCCAGAAACAATTGCAGAGGCTAATGTCTTCGTTACTAAAAATTGGTAAACCGTGTGTCATTTATAGACAAAAATTTGTGTCTGGGAGAGGTTTTGTTTTGAAAGAAGATTGCCTGAGTTTATATATATTATAGTTTGGTGGTTCATTACCTAAAAATCAATAGTAAGTCTACAAAAATAAAATGTCTAATAGCAACAAAAGATGTGCATGTTTAAACAAGATCAAAGTGAATGTATAAAAAGTTTTTTAATTCTAAAATGCTTTTATACTCACAATTCAATTAAATAATTTTAACAGAAATGATTATTTTACAATTGTTTTTTTCATTATAAAAACAACTCATAAAATATATTGCCATGTGATTCTTGTTAGTATAGAGTGACTGAGAATGATTAATCTTTTTAGTTGACAGATTTAGCTTTTACTTTTAGATTTAATTATTTGCTTGCAGGATTTTAAATAAAGGCTTAAAGTAAAAACTGTGAACTGTATACTTCTCTTAGTTACATGTGCACAATTGATTTTCCAAAAAACTGCAAGTAACCATTAAAAGTAATTGGCATGTACAAAGTGATAGTTGACGTAGTAGCTTTTTGAATCCATGAAAATATGCTTAGCATAAATTTATTTATTTAAAACTTTACGGTTTTTGCAGGGAACTATGATAAAAACACTGCAAATCTAAAACAAGTCACCAAAATTGGTTATTTGTGTTGCACGTTTATATCATGGATTCACATAACAAAATTACTTCTTCAATAAGTTAATAATTTTAAAAATGATGATATTTTGTAGTAATTTCTGATCTTTTCCATCATTTTAGGTCAAGGAAGCTGTCTGTAGATGAAAGCGACAGTGAAGAAACAACAAAGCCATTGTAACCATCAGCCTTGCTATACATTTACCTACTCGCCTAGATTCGACAATATCATCTAACTCAAAACTTAATCAACATTAAATAACACCAGCTGCTTGGTATCTTCATCACGGAGCCATGCGAATAATTGATTTTGTCAACAATTTGATGAAAGTCATCTTGCTAACTGTTTGGTCTAAAAATATTAGTTTTACATAATGAAATCTGGCTGTGAAATATTTTCTCTTTTGATTTGGTATAATATTATATTCTATCATAAAACTCTATAATTATTGGTCATATTATCATGTGTTGCAATATAACTTAAATTGATGGTAATAAAATGTTTTGCTAATAACACAGAATTTTACCAAGACTAATTCTGCAGACATCTACATTATTTTTGCATATGTTGCAATTTAAACTCTGTGACTTTATTATCAATGTATTTTGTTTGTCATGCCAAATTGACAGTTCTTTAAAAAACACGTTTATTAAGTCTTTTATTTTACCTCTAAAAAGTCATAGCTTTTGATACCACGCACAGTCATTGATTACAACTATAGAAAATGGTTGCACACGCACACACACACACACACACACACACACACGCACACACTCACACACGCACACACGCACACGCACTCACACACACACACACACGCACTCACACGCACACGCACACGCACACACACGCACGCACGCACACACACACACACACACACACACACATATATATATATATATATATAAGTTTCTACTATTGCGAAGGTGTGGGCCATGGTACTCTGTTCTGTGCTGATGAGGGGACAAATCCCGAAACAGCTGCTGTCCACAGATTGAGATATATATATATATATATATATATATATATATATATATATATATATATATATATATATATATATATATATATATATATATATATATATATATATATATATATATATATATATATATATATATATATATATTTCATTTCTATAATAGGTGGTAAGCTAACTTTTATCATTGCCAAACTTGAAGAATTTTGACAATGTAAATCAAAGTTCGTAAAGGAAAAGTGAAGTTATTTATAGTAATACTACTGCATAAGTGCTGATTATATATGCTGGGTGAACAGAGATTCAACAGTTTGTAAAAGTAAATTTATTTTATTTCATCAATAATCTGTGAATGTGCAAGCATGGCTTCTACAAAGTATAAAATAGACTCTGTACTTGAAAAAGCAGGAGCTTTTGGAAAATACCAGTGGTTCCAAGTTGTTTTAAGCAGTTCTGGTTCCTTTATGGTTGCCTGCCATTTTCTGGTTATAGTTTTCCATTCAATCACACCAAAACACAGGTAGGTAAATATTTACTTTTTTAGTGAAATAATTTATTCTCTTTCATGTTATAACACAAAAGCTTGTTGAATTATATAAAATCTTTTACGTGTCATGGGAAAACCAAATATTTTATGTCAACTATGATACGGAAATATCTACTTTTAGATGTAAACTACCAGACTGGAAAAATGACACCTTCTCTCCATTCAGTGAAGTTCACAATCAATCAATATATCAATGGATACCAGTTGATAAAGATGGAATCCTTGATTCTTGTAAGATATATACTAATAATAATAAGACTGTTGAGTGTGAAGAACATGTGTTTGATAAATCAGTGTACTGGGGAGTCACTCTCAATGAACAGGTTAGTGGTGGTACAGAGTGAAACATACTAAGTAGATGACAATAACTTTTGAAATAATTTAATCACAATTAGTAATGACAGTTTTAATGATGTAATTGTTTTGACAATAATTGTGAGTTTGCAATGGAAGCGTTGATAGAAAGACAAACTTTTATCATAAAATATATAAAAAAAATGTTGTGGTGGTCTGATTAAAATCAAACTATTTGTGTTTTTTTGCTTCAATACCCTTGCAAAATTAATATATATCATCTGTCATCAATTCTTAGTGTTTAATGAAGTGTTTAACTTGGTAATAACTTTAAAGTTTCGCTTATATCTCTGCTTAAAAAGTACGGAGCTTACGCAACTTTATGGAATTTCATTGTAGTTTGACATGGTGTGTGGAAACAGCTGGGCAGGCACAACAGTAAAAGTAATATACACTTGCGGTCTAATAATTGGAGCTTTTGGTGCTGGAATAATCGGGGACAGGTAACCTTGCAAGCTAAAGTTAGTAACTAGACACAATTTAAAATATTTAAAGAGATTAAGATGACTAATCAGTTAGTGGATTAGTGCTGAATGAAGTAGAAAGACAACTCCATTTCTAAATGATGAAGTAGCCTATATCACATGATGATAATTAATTTCATGGTAACGATACAAGAAACGTCAAATATTTTATACTAAATTTCAAAGTGGTTCAATTTAAAAACTGCTTTTATGTATTTGTATCAAATATACAGAGTAGTAATAAAGTAACATATAATGGTGGTATTTTTATTTTTTGACTAGAAGAGCATTTTAATAGTGCTTTAGAATTCAAGTTTTCATTCATATTCAATACTGGTACCAGCAACTTTGCAGCTTGCCATGAAATGAAAATAAGCATCATGCTCTATAGCAATCAGCTGGTAATCTACAATTTCTTTGAAATCACATCTGTTCAACTGCTAATTAGTAAACAGAACAATTTTCAAAGCTTTGAAAATCTCTAGTTTTTGTTCACAGCACCTGGTTTTGTTAATCTTCTACTGCCATCAACATTTATTTTTAAAGTATTAACCTTTCAAAACAAAAATCAGTTTTTAGCTGAGCAGTAGCAAAAAGTAGAATGGTTTGTACATAAAAGGCAGCTCATAATGTAAAAATAATGCGCTTTTTATATAGTAACTCTATACTGATTTTGGCACTTGCGCCATCTACATGATTTCTGGTTAGAAAACATACACTAAATATTTTAAAAGTTCCAGTCTTAAAAGTGATATGTAGGTTTCTTCATGCTGTAGTCTTTGAACCTAAATCAATGCCTTCAATTCATGAGGGGCCCAGTTTCCCAGACTCTATACCTATTGCTTTTACTACTTGGTAGGATTGGCAGAAGACTTGCTTTGATTGGTTTTTATTTTGTGGGAGGAGCAGCAGGCATAGTGACAGCATTCTCAGTCAACTATTACATGTTTGCAGCTCTGAGGTTTATTGTTGGCATGAGTATGGTTGGAATCCCACTGCTAAGAAGTATCATTGGTAAAAATAAACCCATGAATATAGCTCTTTAAATGCATTTAAAAGTTTGTACTTATATAGGCCAAACCTAAAAACTCTACTTTGAATTTGTTCAGCATCTTTTGTTTGTTCCATCTCTAAATGCAGGTTTTAACCTAAAGATTTGATGATGTCAATATTGTCATTTTTAGCTTTAGAAATAACTGGACCTTCAAAGAGAAGCTATATTTTTGCAATAACTTCGGTATTTTGGCCGTCGGGAGCTATGTTTTTGGGACTGCTAGCATATCTGATACAGGATTGGAACTGGTTACAGATAACAATTTCAATACTACCTGTGCTAGTTGGAGTTCTTACTATTTTGTAAGTAGTTGTTAGTAATACAAATGATTTAACTCTAATGAAAAACTCTATAAAACGTTAGAGTAATAATTTTGTTAAAATACTCAAACTTGTTCTATGCACATAAGTTATAATATGCATGTTCTTGAGTTTGTAGCTTCTTAAAGGAGACTCCACACTATCTGGTAACTAAAGGAAAGCACAAAGAAGCTGAAAAGATATTTCTACACATGGCCAGTGTAAATGGTAAAACTCTGCCTGAGAACTTCATGGATGAACTCAAAGAAGGAGAAGAAGCAGCTGTGACTGAAAAACTGAAAAGTATTTTTAAAGCTCCAGTGCTCCTTAAACGAATAGCTATTTCATTCTATATTTGGTAAATGTTTTAAAATGATGCAATATTGATGTTAGAATTAAACAAGTTATATACATCAAACTATATAACTATCTGGAAACTCATATAGCCTACAAAAATTAAGGAATTAATTTAATACTAATTAGTTTAAAATTAATAGTATTTTGCATTTATTTTAGTTGTCAAACTTTGAAGCTTCTTTTATAGTCTTGTATAGTCTATAGACTTTTAACATAATTAAGAATTACAATGTTTAATCTCTAGATATCAATAATATTTTCAAATTAAATCACAAATAAATAATTATAGTTCATAGACAAATTTGATTTTCTTATTAATGAATATTTTTTT